>CAJGYO010000007.1:150342690-150811276 GCA_904845875.1 Miscanthus lutarioriparius | reverse complement strand
CGATGGGTTCTATATTAAAAAAAGGCAAGGGACTCTTTAGCAAAAATTCCATACGAAGGGGTATCGATGGATCTAGGTGGTTGGATTAGATCTGGATGGTGGAGAAAGAAGGGAGGGAGATGGGGATCTGCATAGGGTTAGCACGGCGGTGCCATGGCTGGCGGTGGATAGGTCACCGTCGACGCTCGGGTTCCTAACCTAGACGTCCATAGGCTACGGGAAAGGGTCGGGATGGTAGAGGAGGCTACGACGAACTCATTTATGAAGTCATCGAGGTCTCTAGGGCACTGGAGAGGGCTGTGACGATGACGAGGCAGCACAGGAACAGTGTCGCATCTTCGACGAGCACTAAGACATGACAGAGGACAGTAGAAACCTCAATGAAGGTTCGTAGAGGTATATTACCCTTGTGCGAAGCTCGGAAGGCATCCAATTTCATGATGGCAAGCTTTGGAACGACGGCGCAGTGGCAGTAGAAAGCGGCGCTAGGGTTGCGGCATGCGGCAAGCTCAGGTGGAGGTGGCGGCCCGTGATAGGGCTGACTGGGGGCATTGCGACATAGGAGCTTCGGCTTATAAGGGGGCTATGGCATGGGGCGCACGCCACATCGTGTGGAACAGGGCGACGATGGACTCCGAAGCAGAGTCTGGGTCAGCGATGTGAGAAAGATGATGGCGCTGACAGATCGAGCCCACCTATTGGTGACTCAAGGCATAAGAGAGGGCACGGCACTGCTGGACCTCGGTTGTTGAAGTTGGGCCACCTGCGAGAGAGAGGAGGGAATGGTCGGGTGAGAGCGGTAAGGCGGAGCAGGCCTTCAGGCCGAAGCCAAGAGAAGGGGAAGTGGGCCTGTGTAGAGTGGGCCGTGGGGTGAGAGAGCAGGCTAGCTGGGCCACGGGCTAGATTGAGAGGAGAGAGGGTTTTCCATTTTCCAAATCCTTTTCTATTTTGTTTTCAAAACCAAATTCAATTATGATCCAAATCAAATTCAAATATAGTTTCAAATATACTTTTCTAGATGAGAACTTTTGAGAGGTTCCCAAAACTAAACTTTTGCAAACTTTTGAAATCTCTTTTATTTTCCAATTCTCTCTTTCTTTTCTTTTCTTTTCTTTTATTTCAGAGCCATTTTCAAACTTATTCCCAAAAGCAATTTAAACCATTTTAAATTTTAATCAAAACCACTCAACCAAATAAATCAAATGCACCGGCATGTATGCACAACCATATTGGTACTCCTTATGATAAATTTTAATATTCTTTTTCCTATATTTCATGAGCACAAAAACAAGTATTTAAATCAATTTAACTTTATTTTAGAAAAGGCAAATTTTAGGGTGTTACACTATTGAGAAAGCGCATTGAGTTCGTTTCTTCTCTTTGTCCCTGTCAGGACCATCTTTCACTTGGTTTTCATCACTAGCGGTTAATTCTATTGCTAATTGGAGTGATCTTGAAAATAAATTTTATACATATTTCTACACTGGGACAGGGGAGAGAAAGATCACAGATTTGACAACTATAAAGCAAAGAGCTAATGAATCGGGTGTTGCGTTCCTTCAGAGGTTCTGAGAAATAAGAAACTTATGCATTTCGTTGAATCTGACTGATGATCAGCTAGCTGCGTTGGCCATTCAAGAAATGTTGCCAACATGGAGAGAAAAGTTGCTTAGGCAAGAATTTAACAATTTAGGTTAATTGGCTCAACGGGTGACAGCACTTAATAGCCAATTCCAGAATATACACAGAGATACCTAATTCTAGAAGAATGCTGCAATTGTTGAAGCTTATAATCCATATTTAGTCGATGATGATGATGAAGAAGAGGAAATTGCCATAGCTGAATGGAATTGGGATAAAAAGACAGTAATGGTTCCAAATCCTTGGAGAAAAGAAGTTAAAGAGAGTTATGATTTTGATGTTACAAAAGTAGACAAACTTTTTGATTTCTTGCTTGAGAATGGACAAATTAAACTGCCTGCCAATCATTTTATATTACCTCCCGATCAGTTGAAGAATAAGAAGTTCTGCAAGTACCATAACACTACTTCTCATACTACTAATGATTGTAGGATTTTTCGGCAGCATATTCTGTATAGCTGTAGCCTCGCTGCGAAGTTGTGAGTGTCGGCGGCAGCGTGTCCTCCGACTTCTGCGACCCAGTAATATAATCATTCTGTTGTATTTACAAAATAGTGAGAGGGAGGCCCCATCGGCAAACCGACTAATTGTTCTTCCCTTGTAACTGATCAATCTTCAATAGCTGAAAAACAAGTAGTCGATGAACTAGCCCAAAATATCAAATTCCAACAACTTCATCGGCTATTCTGTACACAGTGGTGCATATAGGGTGCCAGTTTTTTGGGTGTCCGATGGAACTAATTGGCTACTCACAAGCTTATAACTTTAGAATAATCTAGTACATGTTGGCCTATGGAGAGCCGATAGATCCCTGTGCTAGAGCTGTGCCGATGGGTAAAATCGGCTCCTGTGCTGGTGGGTGAAATTGCCAATCCCATAGGCGATTAAAATCTTGTCGGCTCTTCCATAGCTGATTGACCAACTAACCAGTGTTCCAACCTTTGTATTTAGTCACATCGGCATTGGCTATGCCAGAGACTCATGACTCAACAGATCCCATGTATTTTTCCATCACCAATGGGTACACGACTAGCTCCAGCTTGCTCTTCGACCGATGCTTTCTTTATTATTTTTTGGACATGATCCAATCGGCTTTACTAGCACCTTTATTGACTTTCCAAGCTAGTAGCCAATGCTTTCCAAACTCTTTGTAAGCTGGTGATGGCTCCATTGATAATCATATATACCTTATTCTTTTCCACCATTGGATCAATATTATTTAAATATTATATTTGAAGCTTCTAGGTTGGTGATCTTCAGGTCCTTCTTGATATACAGCGCTACCCTACTATCACCGCAATATCATGGGATTCCAACTATAGACGAATGTTGTGACTTGTGACCTCTTGGATTCCTAATATTTTTTCATATTGAATATTGTCCTAGAATTTTGATCTTGATCACATCAGCTATTATAATAACCCGATTATGACAGCATGCAACATCAATCAAATAGCAATGTATATGTTAGGCTCATGCTCTTGGGCTGTAGCACGTACTAGATGTACGATAATTCTTCAATTACTTTTGAAGCCAATGGGATGCTAGTTCGGCACGACATATTGGCATCTTGGATGGCCTATAAGTACATGGCGACCATTGAATTGTCGATTAACTAACGACCTCCATCGACATCACGTTTGTTTGAAATCTTCGAGGCTTGAAATATTTGGACGGTACATCCTGAATGATCTGATTAAAATATGAAGCTATCAGAAGTGACATGGGAACACCCATCGGATCCATGTTTTGTTGATCTTGTACTTGCCCTTGTGTCCTGAAGTCGATGGATCCATCTGAAAGGATTAAGATGCCTAAGAGGGGTGAATTGGGCTAATTCTAAATTTCTTTGCAATAATTAAACCCTACGGTTAGCCCAACTTCACTCCTTGTGTCTAGAAAGTGTTTCTAATGTTCTACCGCACAAAAAGTCTTGCAACCTAAGTTCCAATCCTACTCTAGCATGATAATTCTATGAATGTAAAGACAAGAATTGAATTGCTCAAAGTAAATACTCAAAGTAAAGAGAGAAGAAGGAACGCGG
The DNA here is from genome assembly GCA_904845875.1 of Miscanthus lutarioriparius. Lineage (NCBI taxonomy): Eukaryota > Viridiplantae > Streptophyta > Magnoliopsida > Poales > Poaceae > Miscanthus > Miscanthus lutarioriparius. The sequence goes on along the minus strand of CAJGYO010000007.1, from coordinate 150,807,591 downwards.
CGATATTTTGCCGAGGTATCGGAGAGTCGCCACTCCCCACTAGTCCTCGTTGGAGCACCCGCGCAAGGGTGTAGCTCCCCCTTGATCCGCGCAAGGATCAAGTGCTCTCTACGGGTTGATTCTTTGACACTCCGTCGCGGTGAATCACCCACAACCGCTCACAACTTGAGTTGGGTCATCCACAAGCTCCGCTGGATGATCACTAAGCTCCCAGTCATCACCAAGCCGCCTAGGTGATGGTGATCACCAAGAGTAACAAGCATGAACTCTCACTTGACCATGACAAGCCTAATGAGAAGGGTGGATGCACACTTTGCTACTCTTGCTTTCACTAATGAGGCCTCTCTCTTGGATTCTCAAATCTCAATCACCTCACTAGGACCTTGCTCTTCTTGGCACTCTCAAGGGTGTTTTTCAGTTGTTGGAATGAGCAAAAGTGCCCCTCACACGAATGGAGGAAGTATTTATACATCCGTATTCAAAACAAATCGTTATGTGCCTCTATGGGGTGATCGGACGCTCCAGTCATGTTGACCGGACGCTCTGGTCAGTTCTCCCTGAAACCCAGTGTTTAAGTTGTGACCGGACGCTGGACAGCGTCCGGTCAGCACTGACCGAATGCGTCTAGTCATGATTTTCCCTCTCTAGAACCTTACTGGAGTCGACCGAACGCTGGCACCTAACGTCCGGTCACTCACCTCTCAGCGTCCGGTCGCGCCAGACGATTTCACCTTGATCAAATGAACTGACCGGACTTTGCGCCAGCGTCCAGTCAGCATTTGACCCTTCATTCACTTCCATCTCACAATCATATGTGAATTTAGTTTGCTCCAATTGATCTAAAGACTTTTTAGGAGCTACCTAGTGCTAGATTTGACAAGTGTGCACCACACCTAACCCACTAGACTCACCTAGGTCAAGCTACCCGTCCATACCCCCCTTAATAGTATGGCCAAAGGAAAAACAAAGTCCTAAACTACTCTAAGTGTCTCTCCAACTCTAAACGACACTTAGAACTAGTCCATCCTTAACCTTGTCGTCCATCCTTTGAAAACCGAAATGATTTCCATCGTAGGGGCATGACAACCATGATTGCCCAATCAATTGCCATTACTATGACCTAACTTAATTGCATCTGCAAAACACACGTTAGTTATAATAATCACCTATTGTCTTAATCACCAAAACCCAACTAGGGGCCTAGATGCTTTCAATCTCCCCCTTTTTGGTGATTGATGACAATACCACCACGAGTATGTGAAAGAGATGATGTTTTTAACATGCTTGGTTCATATAAGCTTTTGACAATAAGAACAAAAGAGTTAGGCAAGCTTATATGACCCAAGCCAACATGATGTACTCAAAAGATATGAAATAAGCATGAGTACAAGTAATAAAGCTCATTTGCATCAGAGTAAAACATGGAAGCAAAGCAAATGAGCATAACACAAGTGATATGACATATAAATAATTCAAAGTAGAGATCACACATGTCAAATATTACGATCACGTAGATATCACTATCACATAAATATAGTTTGATGCATGAAAGTAAACACACGAATGCATAATAGTGTATCACACATAAAAAGCCAAATATAATAGATAAACTCCCCCTAAATATGTCGCTCCCCCTAAGACTAACATACTCGATCCCTCTCCCCCTTTGGCGTCAAACACCAAAACCTAAGGGTCGGTCAGCGGGGCTGCAGCGAACGAGTCGGGCGCTAAGGTACGAGGAGCAAGCTAAAACTGTGTGCCATCATTATCTAATCCTGAGCTCTGAGCTGTCTGACCCTCTATAGCTGGAAGCAACGCTAAAGCGGTCTGAGTCGGATCAGGGACTGGTGCGGCCTGTGACTCTACAGGTATGACTGTAGCAGGCGGCTTTGATGATGCAACTAAGGGAGCATCTCTATAGTCCCGATAATAGGTGCAACCGTGGAAGGACCTAGGACATGTAGATATGGCGGAGTAGGCTGCTCTATCAACTCACTGAATGTAGCACCAAGGCTCCTAGAGACTGTAGTTTCTAGCATAAGCAGCAAGGAAGTCTGAGCCAGTGTGAAGCCTATCTGAAAAGGTGTGAACTGTGGGGCTAGCATTGGTGAGGCAAACCACTAGGACACCTACTCTGTAGGTGAAGCAAACTGAGTGGCAGTCTATCCCTGACTCTGAAGCCCACTAGGCTGTAAAGCTAGAGTCATAGAAGTGGTGGCAGGCTGGCCGATCTAGGGTGAAGGCTGTGGTAGTGGAGCCCTAATAGCTGTCATAACATGCTGCATAAACCCGAGTAACTACTGCTGCATGAGGAGCTGCTGCTGATGCATGGCCTGCTGCTGCTGCTATATAGCCTACTTCTACTGTTGGATCGCCTGCTGCTATCACTGAAACTCATCCTGCCTGGTCTAAAACTGTGCGAGAGTAGCAGTGGTCTCCTAGGCCTAGCGAGCCTGATCCTGCCTCATCCGCTCAAGGATAGAAAGTAGAGCGGGGTCTGTCTATGGTGTAGGTGGAGCTGAACTGGAGCTACCAGCCTCATGGTCATGTCGTCATGGAGGCATCTGAGGGATAGCCTGGTAGTCATCATCTGAACTATCACTGGGGTCGCTCTCGACCATCCCCTCCTACTAAGCATCAAGCTACTCCTCCTCTATAGGTGCTATACCCCTGATGGTCTCATCCTGCTGGGCTATAGTCTTAGGCACCTCTGGACGACGGCACGGCTGGCTAGGTGTCCTCCCTGTACTATGGCGGAGCATCTGAGTCATGTTGTATGCAGGGAACTCTATAGTAGCACCACTGTACTCTGCTAGCATCTCAGGTGGCCTCACTATAACTGCTCTATGAATCAAGAATGTAATCCAGTGAGCACATGGCAGCTGCCGGTGACCTCTGAACCCCTCTATAATAGTATCCTCCATCTCAGATAGTAAGAGATCCCAAATATCAAAGACAGTCTGCTGCATCAGGGCATTCAGTAGCCATAACTGAATGTGAGTCAAGCCCTCACGATATCCCATCCTAGAAAATAGGGTCCTCCTCATGATAGCATCAAGCACTCTAGTTGTAGGAGTGAGGTCACTGGGTGTCCTGCTCGACCCCTCGCCGAATGGCTCTATGAAGCAATGACGAACCAAATCTGTAGGAGGCACCATACCGCCATGAGGGTGTCTAGGAGGCGTTGTCTGTCCATAGCAAACCTCATGTAGCCAGACGGGCTGCTCTTGAAGCCTGAGTATCTCCCTGACCCTAAAGCTCATCAGCCTATAATCTCTGCCTCTGAATACAAAGTGTATAAATCTATGCTGCGGGTCAATCCAAAGTGTAGCATAAAACTCACAGACCCAAGATAGAACATATAAGCCTATCCGTCCGAGTAAGTCTATCAGCCCTGGCAAGTAAGATAGGTAGGGGCGAATATGCCCTCTAGATGCGGCTACAATGGACTCAATGTTGCACACCCTCTGTGATCTAAATGCAGCCCCACTGTTAATATATGCATGATAAAAATCTTCCTACAGTGGTGTGTAGAAGCCCTCTGATGCACGCTCATCCCACATCTACAGAAACCACTCCTCGAACTGAACGAACCTAAGCTACTACACCTGCTTAGCTATGGCAGCCCTCAAATCTAGATGAGTCACTGGAGACAGACCCTGTGGTCTAGGAGACGGATGAGAGCCCCTCCGCTATGTCTCTGCCCTCGGTGTCACCTAGGTACGAGTATGACTAGAGCGGTAAAGCTGTGGTGCCGGCTCTGTCTCCTCTATCTGCTCTCCCTCCTGAGTCTGCTCTATCTGCTGTGGCTGCTGCTGTGACTCCCCCTGAGGCTGACTCTCATCAATAGCGACATGCCATCCTCCAACCATGGTTGTCCTAGCTAGACCACCATGACGACGCTCAACCTCCTAGACAGCAGCCCTCTGAGCTGGAGAAAGCTGATCTGTAATATGTACTCCACTCCTAGCACCTCCTGCCTCTACACGCTCTATGGTGGCTGCAACTATGGTTGCTCTCGCTGTGTCAGCATCTAGATACTTGTGCTTCTTCGTTGCAAGCTTCTTCGTCGCCTTGCCTTTTGCCTCAGAAGGCAGGCGAGGCGGTGGCCTCGGATCCTCATCACCGAGACCACCTCTGACATTCTTGACACAAGCCATCCGATGGAGCTAAAAAGAACAACTGCACTGACAAGAATCAACTACCAACTATCACTTCTGAGGCTTGGCCTCGATCCATACTCGTGAGCTTGGCCCCGAGTTAACTGACAACTGCCAATGAGACCTTAGAAACACCAACTCGCTGCACGTTAGAATAGATCGGATATGAATAATTTCAATATATATCTAGAGATACGAAACCCTAAGAAGCAAGCATTAGATACAAAATTGGAAACGAGGGCTTGCTACCTATGAACCAAAAAATCAGAGGAACGAGTCACGGGGAAACACCGGGTCGGCTAGGGTTGGGATTCCGGCGAGGCAATGTAGCACTAGATCGGTCGTGGAGAGGCGATGTGGGCACTGGCGCGTGAAGTAATGCGGCAGGGGAGGCACTGGCATGAGCTAGGGCAAGAGCATGGTGGCACTATTGTTGCAGGTGAGGCGCAGGCGCAGGGCACGGGCATGGCGGCGGCGCGGAGAAGGCATGGGTGCGGATGGCATGGGCGCGGCGATGTAGTACGGTGGCATGGGACGATGCGCAGCGGGTGGCACTGGCGCAGCTAGGGCACGAGCACGTGGTGGATGTGCGGTGGAGTAGAGGCGTGGGCAGGGATGGTGGCGGCGATGTCGGTGGGATAGGTCAAAATCTGTGTGGCGCTACGGTTATATGGTGGCCCCCGACCGAGTTGGATAAGGAAAGAAGAAAAGAGTCCGCGATCCAAACGTTTTCTACTGACTGAATGCTCTAGTGGCAATGATCGGACGCTGCCACCTAGAGTCTGGTCGATTCCTGAGAGGTCCAAAACCCCTAGAATCATGACCGGACGCGTCCGATCACCACTGACCGGACGCAGCCAGAGTCCGGTCCAACTTGTCTCCTTCGTCTTCGCTCGACCGGACATAGGAACACCTTCTGACTAGACACTAGAGAGCAGAGTTCAGTCACTCCTTCGCAGTAAGGTTCACCTCCTATGAACTGACTGGATGCTAGACTTCAGAGTCCGGTGCAGCGTCCGGTCACTCTTTTCCAGCAAATCTTCAAAGTCGTTCGTGCTGTTTGTTCCCAATCAAGTCCCAACTTCAATAAGACCCAAATAAACACCAATTGGAACTGATGTGAGTGACCTCTCTCAAACCCTCAAATTTTTCAAAATATTTTGCCTTAGGCTATAATTCTTTTTAAGAAAATAGGCAATAAAAGGGTGATTAAAGAGAAACGACAAAACAATATCCATACATATACAATGCAATACTTGAAAGTAATTCTAGTTGCTTGTCAAGTTTCATCCAAGGTTAAGCTTCTTCACACGCTTTCTGATGGTTATCTTAACCATGTTAGACAAGCCCTAAGTGCATTACCAAGAATTAAACATGTTGTATATTACAATGCAATGTAAGGGACAACACAAGCTTATTTTCTAGTGAAGTTGCTAAAATCAAGAACATTGAGCTCATTCCGCAATCGACAAAAAGTCGCCTCATCTAGCGGTTTAGTGAAGATATCCGCCAATTGATTCTCGGTCCTTACACATTCTAATGAAATATCATTCTTTACAACATGATCTCTAAGAAAGTGATGGAGAATATCTATGTGCTTGGTGCGAGAGTGTTGAACCAGATTATTTATAAGTTTTACCGCACTTTCATTGTCGCACAAAAGAGGTACTTTTTCTAGAACTACACCATAGTCTAGCAAAGTTTGTTTCATATAAAGAATTCGTGCACAACAAGCACCCATGGCAATGTATTCCGCTTTGGTGGTGGACAAAGCCACACTATTTTGTTTTTTGGAGGACCAAGACACAAGTGATCTACTCTCCCATCTTTTTCACCATCTTGTGGCACACTTGATGAAGAAGGAGGATTGATCACTTGCACATCATCTTCATCATCATCAGGCTTGATGTCTCCAACCGGAATGTTCTTCATAGCCTCCCTCAATGGTTCATCACCTACATCATCAAGATTCTCATGTGCTCCTTGGGAGCCGTTAGATTCATCAAATTCCACATCATATGTTTCTTCAACCAAGCCGGTGGCATGATTAAATACTCTATATGCTTTGGACTTTGATGATTAACCAACAAAAAAAATATCACAATATCTTTGAAACTTCCCTAGGTATTGCCGCTTCTTGTAGATATAGCATTTGCAACCAAACACCCTAAAGAAGGAGACGCCTGGCTTCTTCCCATTGAGCAACTCATAAGGTGTCTTGCTAAGAAACTTTTGAAGGAATAGGCAGTTGGATGCATAACATGTGGTGTTGATAGCTTCCGCCCATAGAGCTTCGGGAGTGTTGTACTCATCAAGCATTGTTCTTGTAAGAGTGATCAATGTCTGGTTCTTTCTCTCAACTACACCATTTTGTTGAGGAGTATATGTTGCGGAGACCTCATGCTTGATTCCAACTTTATCATAATAGCCTTCAATGTTTGTGTTGTCAAATTCTTTCCCATTGTCGCTTCTAATCTTCTTGAGCTTCACTTCAAACTCATTTTGTGCTCTCTTGGTAAACTTCTTGAAGCATGATGCAACTTCAGATTTGTCATGAAGGAAGAATACCCATGTGTATCTTGAATAGTCATCAACAATCACAAGACAATAAAGATTTCCTCCTAAACTCTTGTATGTTGTAGGTCCAAATAAGTCTATGTGAAGGAGTAATAGCACTCTTGTGGTTGACATAAAAGCTTTTGTTGGATGAGTATTTGCAACTTGCTTGCCGGCTTGACATGCACTACAAAGCTTGTCCTTCACAAACTTCACATCCTTCAACCCTCTCACCAAATCATTCTTCATTAGCTTATTGAGTGAGCTTATCCCAACATGAGCAAGTCTTCTATGCCATAGCCACCCAAGTGTTGTTTTGGTGAATAGGCATGTCTTCAAGTTAGCATCTTCGAAGGTGAAATCCACTAGATATAGGTTGTTGTATCTAAACCCTTTGAATATCACTTGATCATCATCCTTCTTGGATACAACCACTTCCTTCTCGGTAAACAGGCATTGAAAGCCAAGATCACACAATTGTCTAACGGATAGCAAATTGAAGCTCAATGAAGCAACATATAGCACATTTGAGATAGAATGATCATTTGATATTGCCACTTTGCCCAATCCTTTAACCTTGCCCTTTGAATTATCTCCAAATGTGATTCTTTCTTATCCATCTACTTCTTCATCTAGTGAGGTGAACATATGAGGATCACTAGTCATATGTTGTGTGCAACCACTATTAATTACCCAATGACTTCCACTGGTCTTATAGTTCACCTACACATAAGAGATCAAGCTTTAGGAACTCAAACTTATTGAGGGCCCTTCACCTTCTCATCAAGTGACTTTGCTACCCAAAATTTCTTAGGTCTATTCTTGTTGGGAGGTCCTAAGAACATGACTTTTATCTTTCCACTAGAATCCTTTCTAAGCATGTAGTGAGCATTGAAAGCAAAAGGTCTAGCATGCTTGGGCAAGGGTTGTGGTGGTAGAGTTTGGCACTCATGGGCAAAGTGACCTTCTTGTCCACACTCAAAACACTTCTTTGACTTTGGCTTTTGTTGTTGTTGTTGAGCTTAAGCCTTCTTCTCTTTATTTGCCATGTACCCAATGCCATTTCTATCCATCTTCATGATGGTGTTCATTAGTAGCTCACTTTGAAGATGCTTGCCTCTTATGAACTTGCTCAATCCAATCTTGAGATGCTCTTTCTCCAACTTGAGCTTCTTGTTCTCTTTCTTGAGTGCATCATTATTTTTCTCTTCCTTGAGCTTCTTGTTCTCTTCTTTTAGCTTCTCATTCTCAAGAATCAAATCACCAACATGATCAAGAGTTTTTAGCACTATAGTGTTGGTGGTTTTGAGCTCTTCAAGATCTTTCTTGAGCTTTTCATTATCATTCTTGAGCTTGACACTCATCATAATTATCGGTCTCAACCACTTGCTTGCCCTTGCTACTAGAACTTTGCTCAATGCTCTCAATGATTAAATCATCACATGATGTAGCTATATCAATCTTAACAATATCGTTAGTAGCATCATGTGGCTCATTGGATAGAAATTCTTGAGCAATGACAAGATTATCATGATTAATCTTAAGATTGGTATATTCATCTTTTAGCATATTATGGCTAATGATGAGCTCATTGTGTATCCTCTCAAGTTTATCATGTTTATCTTTAAGCTCATTCTTAGAAGATTTGAGCTCCTTGAGTTTGGATGATATAGCATCATTTGCTTCTCTAAGCTCAACACTAGCCTTTTCAGCTACATCACATTTGGCTAAAAGAGAGTCATTCTTAATTTCAAGCTTTTCATTCTTAGCTTTTGACTTTCTAATGATCTTAGTATATTGATTTAACAATTTAACAAGATCATCATATGAGGGTGATTCAAATTCATCATCATCACTATCACTATCACTATCACTATCATCATTGTTAGCATTGGTGTGCTAGATGACCAAGTTCTCCACAATTGTAGCAATCCATCTTTGAGATTGGCTTCCTTCTAGAGCTAGTGAAGAACTTCTTTTTCTTGCCATCAAACTTGATGCCACTCTTGTTAAGCTTCTTTAGCATCTTGGCGGTTCTTCTCACCATGAGAGCAAGACCTGCATCATCAATTTCATCATCACTTGAGCTCTCATACTCAAGCCTTGCTTTGCCCTTCTCTTGGCTAGCTTTGAATGCTAAGTCTTTTTCTTTCTTCTTAGTAGAGGATGAGCCATCTTGTGGTGTGATGTGCATGTACATCTCATGAGCATTGATCTTTCCCAAGATTTGTGTTGGTGTAGCGATGGAAAGATCACCTTGATGAAGCACAGTCACAATATGCCCATATTTATCAATGGGGAGGACACTAAAGATTTTTCTTACAATGTCAGATAGTTACATTTGAGTAAGTCCAAGCCCATTGACTTCCTTTATAAGAACATTCCAGCGTGAGTACATTTCATTAGCACTCTCTTTAGGAAGCATCTCAAATGAATTTAGCTTTTTCATGACAAGATGATAGCGTTCCTCACGCTCGCTCTTTCTTCCCTCATGGAGCGCACAAATATCCGACCATAGTGCATGGGCGTCTTTGTGGTTCCTCACCCGATTAAACATATCTTTGCAAAGGCCTCTAAAGATGGTGTTTCTAGCCTTTGCATTCCATTTTTCATAATTGACCTCATCACCTTGTAGGTGTGTGGCATCCTGAGGTTTTGGGAAGCCTTGTGAGGCGGCTCTAAGTATTCCAACATCTAGAGCTTCTAAATACACCTCCATGCGAATTTTCCAATAAGGAAAATCATCCCCCTCAAAGATAGGAGGAGGTCCATCCCCGTGAGACATCTTTCTCTAGGCGGTTAAGCCTAAATACGTGAGCACAAGGCTCTGATACCAATTGAAAGGATCAAGATGCCCAAGAGGGGGGGGGGTGAATTGGGCTAATTCTAAATTTCTTTGTAATAATTAAACCCTACGGTTAGCCCAACTTTACCCCTTTGTGCCTAGAAAGTGTTTCTAATGTTCTACCACACAAAAAGTCTTGCAACCTAAGTTCCAATCCTACTCTAGCATGGCAATTCTATGAATGTAAAGATAAGAATTAAATTGCTCAAAGTAAAGAGAGAAGGAGGAACGCGACGATGTTTTGCCGAGGTATCGGAGAGTCGCCACTCCCCACTAGTCCTTGTTGGAGCACCCGCGCAAGGGTGTAGCTCCCCCTTGATCCGTCCAAGGATCAAGTGCTCTCTATGGGTTGATTCTTTGACACTCCGTCGTGGTGAATCACCCACAACCGCTCACAACTTGAGTTGGGTCATCCACAAGCTCCATCGAATGATCACCAAGCTCCCAATCACTACCAAGCCGTCTAGGTGATGGCGATCACCAAGAGTAACAAGCACGAACTCTCACTTGACCATGACAAGCCTAATGAGAAGGGTGGATGCACACTTTGCTACTCTTGCTTTCACTAATGAGGCCTCTTATCGACATAGAATTTTCGTCCCGTGCCGAGGACACACGTAGCAAGCCGGAAGGGTCTGCTCGATAGAGCTGTAGATCTGCCTAGCTTCAGCGCAGGGGTGGTTGATCCTGTGCACTTCTCCCAAGACGTGCCAGTCAATTTGACCATGTAATTGACAAGGATTGAAAGTTTATCAGTAATTAAGGGTGGAACTTGCCGGTGTTGCTAGACAGTCCCGAATGTGCGGCTCTGAGAGTCGATATGAAAGGAGATCGACTAAATAGTTGATTCCAGCATATTCATGAGAATAAATTGGTTAAAGCTCGTTGGGTTGTATAAGAAGAATCAGTTATCATTTCAGATAAATGTCGTTATTTGAGCAAATATTAATCAATGGCAATAAGATATCAACAATGATTGGTTTATGCTAAGCCAATGATTATAAGTAATCGAACCCCTTTTTATATAAAGAAATAATTCAACACCATTTAACCGTTTGATAAAGATAAATCTAATGAACATGTTAGATCTCATCTATCGCTATGACCAGTGGGGTATGAGGCAGAATCATGCAGGCCGTAGAAATAACAATAGACTCGATGACCCTAACTCATTACTAATATCAGTGGGGCATGAGGCAGAATCATGCAGGCCGTAATACAATAATAAGATCATGGGTCTAACACATCTTTCAACCTATCTTTACTTCAACGGTCTTGTGATGCGAACTGTTCGTGGAAGCACTCGATATTGGCTAAAACAACCGATTCAGGCATATCGCATAGTTAAAATCATGCTTTATTAGGAATAGATCTACCAAATAACGATTCCCACTCCACGGTGCTAACAGTGGGGTGTGAGGCAGAATCACACAGGCCGTGATAACGAGCCATGGAACGGTTCTCGCTAGCCAATAAATCTACTCAAGATGCAACATGCTTTAACCGCACGCTATGCACGATCAAGATTGATATAAAACAGCTAATAAAACATAACTCATCGTTTAACGTGTAGATTAGATCAGTTTCAGATTAACAAATGATGGGCTAAACAAGATATAAGGCCGATCTAGATCAATCCCAATCGGGCAGAGTGATATTGCTGTAATTTAAATAAATAATGAAAGCAATAAGCAATATCGGTAACTTAATGAATCTACCAAAGACTGCCATTCTAAGGTAGAGCCGATAACTTGACCTTGATCTAGTTATCTAGTTCATGCAGTGGGGGTCGACCAGATCGATGCAGCTATACTTGAACTAGGCAAGAATCGATAACTAACTTATACCAGAGTCATAGTGGAGGTCGACCAGATCGATGCAGCCATACGAATAGAGGTATAAGCCATGATGGTACTTACAACAAGCAGTGGAGGTCAACCGGATCGATGCAGCCGTACTTACTGAAAAACTCGCTGAGATCTACTCTACTCCTACTCCTAAGGGGTGGCTGGAGCAAAAAAAGTAAATGACTTGTATATTGGATTGATTGTGTGTTTGATACAATAGCCGGGGGTTTATATTTATATCCTGGGCTAATAAGAGTCCTAAATGAACATGACTAGATAACAAAAAGAAATACCAAGATACATGGACTCTAATTTCCCTTATGTAGAATCCTTGCTGATGAAGCTTCCTTGTTTGATATGTATCCTTGTTTCTTTCATCCTAATATGCACCTGGATGTCATGTCTCTCTCAAATTAATTAAATAATATTTCTTGTCCGGCTCATAAATATCCCTTAATTAGGAATCTTTCTCGCTTTTGACATCATCGGCCAATCTCTTCCTTTCCAAGATAAGCTTACCATTTTTTTTGTAAACACCTCTCTCTTGGATTCTCAAATCTCAATCACCTCACTAGGACCTTGCTCTTCTTGGCACTCTTAAGGGTGTTTCTCAGCTGTTGAAATGAGCAAAAGTGCTCCCTCACATGAATGGAGGAAGTATTTATACACCCGTGTTCAAAACGAACCGTTATGTGCCTCTACGGGGTGACTGGACGCTCTGGTCATGTTGACCGGACGCTCCGGTCAGTTCTCTCCGAAACCCAGTGTTTAAGTTGTGATCAGACGCCGGATGGGCCATCCGTCAGCTTGGACCGGACGACGCGCGTCGGGTCATGATTTTCCTCTCTGGAACCTTCTTTGGAGTCGATCGACGCTTCGGCACCCAGCAGTCAGGTCCGGTCACTCACCTCTCAGTGTCCGGTCGCGCCAGATGATTTCACCTTGATCAAATGAACTGACCGGACTCTGCGCCAGCGTCCGGTCAGCATTTGACCCTCCATTCACTTCCATCTCGCAATCATATGTGAATGAAGTTTGATCCAATTGATCTAAGGGCTTTTTAGGAGCTACATAGTGCTAGATTTGACAAGTGTGCACCACACCTAACCCACTAGACTCACCAAGGTCAAGCTACCCATCCATACCCCCCTTAATAGTATGGCCAAAGGAAAAAAAATTCCTAAACTACTCTATGTGTCTCTTCAACTCCAAATGATACTTAGAACTAGTCCATTCTTAACTTTGTCGTCCATCCTTTGAAAACCGAAACGATTTCCATCGTAGGGGCATGACAACCATGATTGCATAATCCATTACCATTACCATAACCTAACTTAATTGTATCTGCAAAACACATGTTAGTTACAGTAATCATGTATTGTCATTAATCACCGAAACCCAACTAGGGGCCTAGATGCTTTCACCATCATAAAACATGCCGGTCAAGTCCATCTGACCATGAATCCAAAGAAAATTCACAACCGGGCCATCGAGACGATATAATGATAGAATCGATGTTGCATCTCTTGGATTGCCTGCCAGTATATTCATATATATCAGTTCCTTTGGTACTTCAAAAGGACTAGCAATAGTTGTATATCCTAGAACCGATACACTGAGGTAAATAATCGAGTCCCATTGAAACTGTACATAAATTAATTGCCGATCAACATCCTTCCCATAGAAAACATAATGAACACAATCGACCTTCTGCTCTGATGTGCAGCGACTGCAAATAGTAGATCTGACTTCTAATCAGAGGATTGTGGTCCCACCGGGCGTGCCAAAATGTGTGTCAGCGCAAAAATGTGGTGATGCACCTAACACACTACAAGCCGGACGATCTAAGCGAGGTCAACCCATAGATCTTGCTTGGCTTCAACACAGGAACAGTTGATCCTAAAAAATCCCGAAAGCGTGCCATTAATTTGACCTACAATTGATAAGGAGAGAAAAACTTATCAGTAATTTAGGGTGGAACATGCCGGTTTTGCCCGGATAGTTCCAAGTATGCTGCTTCGAGAGCAACCAAACAGGGGAATCGACTAAATAGCCGATACGAGAAGAAATCGGTTGTTAAGGAATGTGATGCTCGTGGGTCATGATTGATTTATAATAACAAGTACAATACACCTAGATATAAGTAATATAAAGAAACATCATCAACCAGATGGATATAACTAGTGTAAAGCATTAAGCCAATAAGTTTAACGAGAAAAGATATAACATGCGATCAAATCGACTGTCTAGTACGAATGGATCTACAAACATTCTGAATCTAATCTGTTACCATCAACAGTGAGGTTCGACCGGATCGATACAGCTATGATAATGATAGCAAACTAAAGCCGAAGAATTCATAAAACCATCTATATATTGATAGGTTCATGAAAACATGCTATATGTGTGAAGGCATAGGCGAATTGGCTAAAATAGTCGATGCAGGCATAGCAAACAAACATAGCACATATCTCAATCATGAATAAAACCACTAATCGATAATCTCTAACCCAAAGTCTTCCTAGTGAGGTTCAACTGGATCGATGCAGCTATGGTGGTATCATTAAATTAGATCTCATTAACTAGTGAGTTTATTCAAGATTGAAACATGTCTTTGAATGCATACTATGCTTGATTGGAATAGAGATAAAATAGTCGATCTAGCGGAATTAAGTCGTCAATCATGAGATTTAAGGCATGGCCAGATCAAAGGACGACTAATTAGAACGATATGATGCCGATCTATCTCTATATCAATTAGATGACTTGTTATAATTAATGGAACATTAATTATAACAAGATCGATAACTGGTGAATCAGCCAAAAATAGCAAGGAAGATCTTACTAATCTTAGCAGATTCGATAACTTGTGATATTGTATTAAACAACAAGTTATTTAACATAAGATCGATAACTTTGATCTATATTATGATTCGTAAGAGATCAATCAGCTGATGTAGCCTTACGAATAATGATACAGATCAATAACTAACTTATATTATACTCGTAAAAGATCAATCGGCTGATACAGCTTTACAAGTATAATACAAGTCATGACGGTACTCACAGACAAACCGAAGGTCGATCGGTCGATGCAGCCCTGCTTGTTGAAGAACTCAACGAGATCTACAGTACTCCTACTCCTAAGGGTTGGCGTGAAGCCGAAAAAAATAATTGTATTGATTGATTGTGTGTATATGCTTTTACAATGGTCGAGAGTTTATATTTATACCCCTAGGCTAATGACTCCTAGCTGTTCATAACATACAAGTCTTGTCTCAAAAGAAATATCTAAACAAAAGAAAATATTAAGATACATGGACTCTAGCTTCCCCTTGTGTAGAATCCTTGCCAATAAAGCTTCTTTAACTGACGCATCCTTTGTTGTTCGGTTCAACTGGCAAAGCCCTGCAGGTACATTACCTTGCTGATGAATATATGTATATCCCTAATAGCCGAACAAGTAAGCCTTGTGATCACGTATATGCATATATATCTCCTTTGCTTTAGTTGGCATCCATGTCAAGGCCCACATGCATGTATGTGACTCTTTTATTTGCTTGCCTCTTCCTTGTACGTGGACCCCATCCACAAGCTTCACGTATCCATTACGTCCACAAATACGTCATTTAAATTTCCTTGTGCAGCCCAGCCAGATAATATAAAAATACTATCTTTCTCAAATATCTAAGCCAGACTCCTTTCTTTCCTATCTCCTTGCATCGTCTGCTTTCTCTCGTCTGGCCGAGCCTAGATACGGCAATTGTTGCAAGGTATATAGGGTATGCATCTTGCTTTTATATGTATCTTAATTTAGACACGTATCTTAATTTAACCATCTTGCCTGGACACATATACAAATTCGACTATCTTGCTTGCTTGTACCCAGCTATAAATATGCCAATGATAATTAAACTGGTTTGCCGATTCATATTGGAGATCTAGCTAGCATGCATCCTCGAATCTACCTTTTTAAACTCAATACTCGTCAAATTATCAGCTTTCTTCTATAGTCTTTCATTGGCAATAACATTATCAAATTTTAGTGTCAACAGAGTTGTATCAAATTTAAGTTTCCCTTGTTGAATAGCCCTCTAAATATGCTGTCGAAAAATCCTGTAATCATTAGTAGTATGAGAAGTAGTGTTATGGTACTTGCAGAACTTCTTATTCTTCAACAGATCAGGAGGTAATATAGCATGATTGGTAGGCAGTTTAATTTGTCCCTTCTCAAGTAAGAAATCAAAAAGTTTGTCTGCTTTTATAACATCAAAATCATAACTCTCTTCAACTACTTTTCCCCAAGGATTTAGAACCATTACTATCTTTTTTACCCAAATTCCATTCAGCTACAACAATTTCCACTTCTTCATCATCATCATCAACTAAATATAGATTATAAGCTTCAATAATTGCAGCATTCTTCTAGAATCGGGTATCTCAGCGTATATTCTGGAATTGGCTATTAAGTGCTGCCACCCGTTTTGTCAATTGACCTAAATTGTTAAATTCTTGCCCAAGCAACTTTTCTCTCTATGTTGACAACATTCCTTGAACGACCAACGCAGCTAGTTAATCATCAGTCAGATTCAACGAAATGCATAAGATTCTTATTTCTCGAACCTCTTAAGAAACGCAGCACCCGATTATTAGCTCTTTGTTTTATAGTTGTCAAATCTATGATCTTTCTCTCTCCTATCCTAGTGTAGAAATATGTATGAAATTTCTTTTTAAGATCACTCCAATTGGCAATAGAATTAACCGCTAGTGATGAAAACCAAGTGAAAGATGGTCCTGACAGGGACAAAGAGAAGAAACGAACTCGATGCGTTTCCTCAATAGTGTAACACCCTAAAATTTGTCTTTTCTAAAATAAAGTTAAATTGATTTAAATACTTGTTTTTGTGCTCATGAAATATAGGAAAAAGAATATTTTTCATTATATTAAAATTTATGATAAGGAGTACCAACATGGTTGTGCATACATGCCGGTGCATTTGATTTATTTGGTTGAGTGGTTTTGATTAAAATTCAAAATGGTTTAAATTGCTTTTCGAAATAAGTTTTAAAATGGCTCTGAAATAAAAAGAAAAGAAAAGAAAAGGAGAATTGGAAAATAAAAGAGATTTCAAAAGTTTGCAAAAGTTCAGTTTTGGGAACCTCTCAAAAGTTCTCATCTAGAAAAGTATATTTGAAACTATATTTGAATTTGATTTGGTTCATAATTTAATTTGGTTCTCAAAATTAACCATCTACAGCCTGTTCGGTTGGCTGGTTCATTTCGTTGCTGGTTTGTGAAGAAGTACTGCTGGCTGGTTTATGTAAGAGAAAAATACTGTTCCGGCTGGAAATTTACGATCGTTTACGACAAGCCACAGCCAAACGAACAGGCTGCTAATTCTGAACTTGCCCTGTTGGCTATTGCACATGCTGTACTGATGATCAAGGATTATATTGTATTTGATTAGTAATAGCACCCTAAATTTACTTAGACGAATTCTGAATTGTCTGGACATCATCACTCTTAGCTAGTGCTGCTTCTCGATGGCTAATACTAACTTGATTAGTCCTCTGAGTCGATAGATATAGAATATTGTATTAAGCCGGTCCAACCTGATCAAGTGGAAATCCATAAAATACCTCCTTCACGGTATTATGGAATGTATTCAAGAAAGCTCTATTATAATTTAGCATTGCATCATGAACAGATTTATTGACAGCTTCTACAAAGAAACATCTATCATCAGCTTTATTTGTAACTGACTGTCAATGCATCAAAACTCTCGGCAGTAGATATTTTTGAATAACTTTATTGTCATATGTTTTGGTGTATGACAACAAACACTTGGTCCGAAACTCCTCTATAGCTTTACCATTGCCATCTTTATCCTCATCAGGTAAGTCTTCATAAAGTACCATAAGAATGTCCTTGTTGTTGTGAACCGCCATGACGATTGTGGTCCCACTAGATGTGCCAAAAAATGTGTTGACACAAAAATATAGCGATGTGATCAACACACAGTAAGATGGAAGATCTGAGTGGAACGAGAGTAGAGATCTGCTTAGCTTCAACACAGAGCCTGCTAATTCTAAAAACCCAACGACGTGCCAGTCAATTTGACCTGCAATTGACATGGAGAAAAATCTTATCAGTAATTTAAGGTGAAATATGTCGGTGTTGCACCAAACAGTTCCAAATGTATGGCTAGATAACCGATTTAATGAGACTATCGACTAAATACTCGATATTCGACGTATCTATAAAATGAAGATCTTTAAATCAAGGATTATCAACTAATATTAAACGATAATAATACAAATCAAAATAAACGATCCTCATGGAACATCAGAAAGCATCATCGGCTAAATGGAACATGATCGATATAAAGCGTCGAGCCGATAAGTCTGATGAAAAGAGTATAACATGCGAACAAATCGACTGTCTAATATAAATGAATCTACAAACATTTTTGAGTCTAATCTATTATCATCAACAATGAGATTCGATCGGATCGATACAACTATGATAATGATAATAAACTAAAGTCAAAGAATCTATAAAACCATCTATATATTGACAGATTCATGAAAACATGCTATATGCGTGAGAGTATAGGCAAATCAGCTAAAATAGCCGATGCAGTCATAGCAAACAAACAAAGTACATATCTTGATCATGAACAAGACCACTAATCGATATTTTCTAATCTAAAGTCTTACCAGTGAGGTTCGACCGGATCGATGCAGCTATGGTAGTGTCATTAGATTAGATCTCATTAACTAGTGAGTTTATTCAAGATTAAAACATGTCTTTGGATGCATACTATGTTTGATTGGAATAGAGATAAAATAGCCAATTTAGCGGAATTAAGCCATCAATTCTAAGATTTGAAACGTGACCAGATCAAAGGACGACTAGTTAAGATGATATAATACCGATCTATCTCTATCTCAATCGAGTGATTTTGTTATAATTAATAAAACATTAATTATAGCAAGATCGATAACTGGTGAATCAACCAAAAATGGCAAGAAAAATCTTACTAATCTTAGCAGATTCGATAACTGGTGATATTGTATTAAATAACAGGTTATTTAACACAAGATCCATAACTTTCATCTATATTATGATTCGTAAGAGATTAATCAGCGGATGCAGTCTTACAAACTACGATACAAATCGATAAATAACTTATATTGTGGCTCATAAAAGATCAATCAGCTGGTGCAGCTTTACAAGCACAATACAAATCGTGACTGTACTCACAAGCAAGGTGGAGGTCGATCAGTCGATACAGCCCTATTTGTTGAAGAACTCACCGAGATCTACAATACTCCTACTCCTAATGCAATGGCGAAAGCCAAAAAAATTGTATTGATTGAGTGTTCGTCTTTTCTTACAATAACCAGGGTCTAATATTTATACCCGCTGTCACAGAACCGACCAATTTATAAGAGCACAAGTATAAAAACAATCGCCGGAACGATCAAATTCTCGAACTTGAGCCCATATAAACCCGGTAGTCAACTGAAATCTCGAAGGATTTCAAACCAACTTGCATACAACCAAGATCACAGTAATTCAACATAACATATCGTACGTTACAACATTTCGCAGACGTTCGTAAATAGATTACATCATCACAGAGTCATCGTTATTACAAAACCAGTCTTGTAAAACATACAGAAGCAAATAGTTTAACTTACACACCTAAGTTCAAATACACATGCTGGTTCGCTGATCACAGCCCGCAAAAGCATTTAGATAAGAGAACAGAGATCATGCCCATGATCTAGTCTTCATCACCCGCCGGGTGGAGACAATACTTACAAAATCCCTGATATAGAAGGTCATCTGCAACAAGAGGGAATAAACCCTTAGTACGGGAATGTACTCAGCTAGACTTACCCATCGAAAACCAAACAAATGACACCAAGGATTATGCATAGCTTAATGTAGTGGATCTGGCTGACACTTTCTTTTTGCAGAAAAGCATAAGTAATAATGATCAACTCTTAGCCTGACTAGTAGTGACTTTTTAGCCATTAACCTATCATCTATATTAGCACCTGTACTAAGCAACCACTTGATTAATATGCAAACATTATTAACCATAGCAGGTATAAATCGTGGCAACATTATCCATCATCATCTTCTTCCATTTAACCATATCGTTAAATTAAGTGAATCTACGTTGCCGCCGCTCAGTCAAGTTCTCACTATTTGGGAGAGACGGCGATTCGAATCAATTCCTATCTAGCTGGAGGGGTATTCCTAAACACAAACCCTGCTTCCCCCGTCAGGGTCGCAAACAAGTCACCTTTGGTACGATTCAAGAGTTGTGAGTCCGAACAGATCGACATTCTCAGAGAACTACTCTACCAAGGTTGTTTGGGACTCTAACCCACCTTGGACTTATGCCAATGGCTCTCCGCACATCCTTACTACCTCTAGAATGCACGCCACTGCTCGCGTCCCCGGCCTGAGTCGAGCTACTAGGCTTCGCGGTCGGAACGACTTATCCGGCCAGCTAAGTGTTAGGCTGCGTTCAACATGACATAAGGACGTACAGCGTATCGGTCCTTAAACGACTCAGACGGAGTCACTAGTGTTCAAACCTACACAAGACCCCACCCGGTCTTAATTCATTATTCACATGGTTCTTTTCCACGATAGCAAATATAGCCAACCGTGATCCACCTCGTCCTAAAGCTCGTAGGTGATAGGAAATCACCTGACTTCTACCGCACTAAGCATGGCTAAGCATTTAACCCATTCCTGAACTTAAATAGGATTCCAGTGCGATATCTGGACAAGGAAGGATATATATAATGCAGCAATTGGTTCCAACCAATTCCTATACTTAATGCATCATCAACAATAAAAGGTACTCAATGTATTTGTGAAAGCATGGGAGGCTTAATATGCTCTGGGGCTTGCCTTTTAGGAACGAGGAAGGCTGGTGGTCAGGGCACTCGGGCAATTCCTCCGCGGCGACTGCTTCATCGGCTTCCTACACCTCGGGCTCCTCCTCCTGGTTGGCTCCCTCGAACTCCAGCAACGTCACTCCCTCCGGCACACCTATTGCATGAATGCGCAAGATAAATATCATGGATGCACATGAACGAATATCAGGGATGCTCGGGAATGCGCAAGTTCGCTGTAGTTTGCATATTCCAACTTAAGCCCTATTCAAATCACTTTACTTACCAAGTTTATACAACCTAGTGTATAATTGCTCATCTTCAGTTAATGACCTAGCACCTGCACCTAAGCATATCCTCAAGTTAGGCTAACCCCTAAACAATCAACGAGAACATTGCATCAAGCATACACTCAAGCATTTGTATTTCAGTAAAATGAAGACTATGTAGCGGTACAGTAAACTAGCCATAACTGGAGATTTATAAATCCAATTGACATGCAACAAGACAATTTGAAAAGCTTATAAAATTGTCTACAATTCATTTTCAGACCTCAAAGCATGATTCAACACTTTACTAGGTCGAACTCTTTGATCAATAGAACTCTGTCCTCCCAAGATAGAGAGTAAGCAAAACTGGAACCTAACTTTGAACAGCTGTAGTTTCTAAACTACTGGGCCAAATGCCCTAAAATTTTGATAGGAGCTAGATACATAAATTATCTACAACTCTTGTATTCATCACATTCACAGCAAATCAAAATATCATGGGGAACTTTCCAAAGTCCCTAGATCTATCCAGAGGGACATGATGCAAACGAAATAATTATTAACTTATGATGTAAACAAATAATTGGACAAAACTAACTCTACTCACTTATTACACATATCACAAGAACACCAGAAAGTAGGGTGTTCTCACCCAAACATTTCTTTGCATACCTTTCTTAATTTATTTAATTAATTAGAGGACATGGTAAACATATATGAAAACTACACCATTAAATCTACAAAAATTACAGTAGATACTACATGCTCTAATTAGGCTACCATAAAAATTTCACACCATTTGAGTAAGTATAACAGCCTACACAAAAATGATAAGGCATAATGGCTTAAAATGGCATAATTAGGAAACCTTAGTGAAAAGTGTCAAGCAACAGATTTTATATTTTTCTTAGCATCCTTAAGGTACTAGTACATTATCCAAAAAATTTCATGGTCATTGGATTCATAGATAATTTACAAAAATTCACCCAAGTATCAATCAGTGATAAAAGGAAAATCTATAACTCAAAAACCATACATGCAATGACTCTCAAATTTTAACCAGAGCTTTTACTAAGCAAGACTAGCTTACCCACAAAATTTCATAATTTTTGGATCAAAGAAACTCAAGATATGATTTAAACAAGTTTGCATGCATTCAAAAACACATTTCAAGTTTCAATTTAAATCTTCTAGAATTTCTACTACAAGTGTTCATGTTATATTTTTCCTAAATACTACACTTCACCAAGATCCTAACAAAATTGGAACCACCCAATTTGGATCTACCAAACTAGTGATATAAATTTTACAAAACAGCATTCAAATCAGAAATATTTGAACTATCTTCTCGATCTTGAGTCACAGACAACCGTGGTCCACTTGTCAGCGAAACAAGAATAGAGCACAGCGCGGGGCGGCGCGGGATCGGCGCTAGCTCGCCAATGATGGCTTCTCGGGCGATGAGGAGGGTACCTCCGTGTTCACCATGACCTCCCGAATCGATTGAACCCCCTAACCTAGACTCTAGCGGCCTCAAGGTGTGTCGGCCATGGAGCACGGCGGCTCGGCCATGGCGCACGGCGGCGCTCCGGTGAACCCCGGTGCTAGGTGCCCAGACAAGGTGCGCATCAGCTTCCAGTGACCAAGGCGGACCTGCTTACGCTACTGCTACTGGCTGCGGTGAAGCTATCAAGCGTGTCCGCGTGAGATCACCAGCGGCGACCATGGCGGCCATGGCGTGGTGGTGCGCGGATTCAGCAATGCCGCTCACCTAAAGCTTGGATGGCTCAGCGAGGATGTCGACGAGGTCCATGAGGCGATAGCGGAGCTATGGTTGGGATGGTGGTGGCTATGGTGCAGCGGTGAGCAGGCACGAGTGCGGCGGAGCCAGTGACGACGACGATGACCCGCTGCGACTGCTGTGGTGAGCAGAGGAAACGAAGAAATGAAATGTGGCACAGGGGGGGCTCTCGGTGGTGTGCTGGGGCTTCAATTGCCGAGCTCTGGCCCGACGTGGCCTGACCAGGCAGGCGGTCGGCGACGCGCGGCGCCACGCGGCGGTGAAGTCCTGCTGTTGGTCGGGTACTGTAGCACGTCTGAAATCCGATTCAGTTCCCAAATGAACCGACTGACAGGCGAACTTTGATGGTATTAGCTCCTAATCCATGATGATATAGCTCAAGGTATAATTGACAAAGTTGAACATATACATGTGAACTACAACTTTTACAATTGGAGCTCGAGCTGGTTCGGCTTGGTTTGGGAGATACACTGTGCTAAATATCAGTACATGGAACTGAAACTTGCTTTATGACTTAGAAAATTTTTAGTTACAAAATAGATCCCAAAACTGACTTGTGGGCCATTTTTTAGCATGTTGTGCATATTTTCATGACTTGGCTTCTAAACAAAGTTTGTTCTTTATAAAATTTTCTACAACTTTGCTTTAGGTTGCTCAGACATGCAAACATTCTAAGCTACACTTTTTAAACAGTCAAACACAAGGGTTTAGGGGCCAAAACAAGTCAAACCCCTATTTGAAATCATATTTAGGCAACATGATCACTATGAACAATGTTCCAAATGACATTCTAGGTGTCACTAAGTTGTTTAAGAGAATTTTTAGTCACACCACACATTGGTCACATAAGAATCAAGCATTGTATGTACTAAAACAATAAAAAACACATGAAATGTTACATTTGTTTCATAGTCATGTTTCACATGTTTCATGATCTTGTTGCATGGTACTAACTAACTTTGTTTCACTAAAGTGAGTGGCCCATGTTGCACTTAAGTGTTGCACACTTTTCATTTCATAATGGAAACAACACACATGAAACATAACGATACGTTGCAATGTTTCAAAAACCTATTTCATGTGATATAAGCTTGTGAATGAATGAATGATGCTCATGTTCATGAAATGCAAGTGCAAATGTGGAAGCCAAACACCTGGGGTGTTACACCCAGAACCTAAACATAAATCCTACTCAAATACGACTCGTTACAATTCTTGGAATAAAAGAAAACTTCCTAACTTAATAATAACCTGGACCCATTTTTCCTTATTTGTAGAGTCCGACACATCTTCCTGACGTGACTCAAGTATAGCCCATTAACGCCGTCTACTGACGTCATCCATAAAATAGCCGATTCTGACATCACATCTAAATCAGCTGATACCGATTCCTTGATGACACCATCCTAGAAGCTTTGAGTTCTCGCGTTCTTCTTTCTAAATTTTGATGTAAACAATAACAAACTAAAAGCAAAATAAAAATTTATCTTAGCTAGTTATATATATATTAGGTGTGATCTTAAATTTTGAAAACAAAATAAAAAATGTGTGTCTAGTTTTCTATTTTTAAGAGCTAAATAAAAGGACTCTGAGGATAATCTCTTGCAATGGAAATGATAAATAGTTGCTCTATCGTAATTCCTTTCAAGTACCTAGTTTTCAACCTTGAATTCTTCCGAGTTTTGGATACGACTGTTTTGATATAAGAATTTACTCTAAACTTAAAACTCAGCATATGCTTGATCTAAGTCTAGGTAATTGACGATATGATATGAGAAGGTCTGACCTGTTGTTTATCTTATTCCAAGTGACATTATAGTTCTAGAGATTTATCTTTTAAAAAATATTAAAATGTTACATGATGAGCTCCTATATAACAAAGCTTGAATTCCTACCAGAGCCATATATGATATTTAGATTAGAAAAACTTCCACATATATGTTGCTTGCATTGCATTGAGTTTAGTCAAGCTTTGTTGATACCTTACGAGAGGTTTGTCATGTTCTTAAAATCAAGATCACCAGCCAAATATGCACTACTCCTACACTGGGGGTAGGCACAACAACATGTCATTCCATCTAGATCCACCCAAAAAGGTTTTACTCCTACACTGGGAGAAAACACCAAAAATATTCTTGATAGGATATCCACCAAATAAATGCTCCAAGTTCTTGTTGCTATCTCTCAAAAGTTTTGTTGCATAAAAGAGGCATGGGGCTATGCAAAAGATATTCATAAAAAAAGAGAGAAAAAAAGAAAAAAAGAATTAAGAAAAAATGGACAAGTGTCCGAGATTTTGAAAACAATGTGTACTTAGATGCCCGTCTAAAAAAAAGATGAATAAGATAGCACATGTTCTCTTGTAGAAATATTTTCAAGTTTCAAAAGAGAGATATGTTTTCAAGGAGCATAGTAGAAATAGGTTAGCCACCATATATATCCACCACATACATCCATACACATGCACATATTAATTTGATTGTATGACTCAACTCTCTTTGGATCTGAGGTTTGACTTTACAATATATGTATTGCAAGTATGCTCTTTCATGATTTTCCACTCCTATGAGCTTCACAAAAGCTTTAGTTGTAGGAAGAGAAAGGCAAAACATAACTTTTGCCTTGGTGAGGATCTAAAAATATCACATATATTGAGAGACTTGAGAGTGTCATACAATGGAAGCTGTGAGTTTTATTTTGAAAATCTATAAAAACTCTAGAATAATGGTTGAACAAAGAACTTGAGACATAGTATTTGACTTGATCGTTCTGTCTTTCAATTGCTCAAGTCCCAAGTGAAGGCTGAGAAGCCACATAGTTGAAGGTAATATGGGTAAGTTTGAAAGTCAGATCAGTTCATTCTAATCCAGAGGAGAATTTTTGTTTGAATGCATGTGTACTTTTGAGGAGTTGCGTCGATGTTTTCAAAATCCTTAAACTCTTGATCTATTTACTAAGTTTAGCTTTGCTAAGGGACTAGCAAAGGTTAAGCTTGGGGAGTTTGTTGATGGTAGTTAACAACCATTATAAACCATCAATATAACATGTATAGGGGCATAAATATAATCACCAACAAAGGTCTAGGGGTTTAAACTAGCAAATTCAATGAGTTTTGGTGAATCTGTATTTTCTGCAGGGTTTATCTAGAAAACCATTAAGATGGACTTACATGTCAGATTTAATCGTGCTTACCCGCTGCGAAACAGACACTAGAATGTTCTAGAAGACTCAAGAGGACTCCGCACCGAGGTAGAGAGCTGTCAGGTGGGGTCGTCTAGCCCCACCTACAAGCCGCCCGACCTCCTAGGCCCACATGTCAGTCCCTCCTTCGAATGTCGGTTCTCCACCACCTCCTAGGTTGTATCTATGCCGTCCTTTAAGTCGGTTTGATCTAAGGGCTCACGTTGGACGCTCTGGGCTATATATACCAGCCCCTGCCACCTCCCTAGGAATAATCATAATTCTAGTCATCAAGTCATTTGAGAAGACAGAAACCCTAATCATCCTTAGAGCTCCACCATATTCTAGTGCATAGCTAGTTAGCCTAGGTCTAGAGGGAGGCAAGCAGGCTTCGCTTGGATTCCCGATCGTGTCAAAAGCATGGTTTGGTATAATCTTTGTACCCCCTCTCTTTTGTACCTCCATTATTTTTATATGCTAGATACAATTATTATGACAATATTAGTATTCATCTTATTCATGTTCTTCGTTATAATGTTCATCGTCTACTTTGATTATATGCTTAGTATAGTTGGATTATCATCATGTTCATGCATAAGTTCATATAGCGCTCACTCTAAGGTACCATGGGTGAGTGGTCGACATTGTGTAAGCATGGTGCTTATACGTTGTTTATCTATGGATACACCCTATATTCTGGGTCATGTGGTAGATTACGGTTGTGACACTCCCGTTGAGTCCTTTGTAGTCCACTCCCCGAATATAGGTGCACGTAGGGTCCGGTTACGAAGGAGGAACAAGCTCTGTTCTTAATCTTCCTTAGTAATATCCCTTATGTGTAGATATGAAGATGATCTTAGCAATGACTACTAGGTATAATTGCACTAATCAATTTATGCTTTGACTTGTAATTAAGAATGACTTAGGAATTATTCCTCTAATATTCTACCTGACCATGCTAATGCCATAGAAAGGAGTACTCTGAGTGATTTATCATTATCATTGATTAATACTTATCATATATCTTATCTTATGACTTACCCCTGTTATGAGTAGAATATTGGTTATGATTTATTTCTCCATAACAAGTATAAGTTATCAATACATGTCCGTGCCAGACCATCCCATGGTAAAAATATAAATAACGATACCTTGAATACTCCTAGGTAAAGTGCTACAATGGTATAATTATATGTGCGCTTGCATTATATATATATATATTCATATCTATTCTTCCTAGTCACATAAATAAATAAAGAACTACTTAGTATTATTTTTGTAGTAATGCTATGTAATACCAACAAGCATTTCTGGCACCATCATTAGGGATGACAACCTAGTACAAGTGATGCTAGGAGATGTAGGCATATTATAGGTGAGTATTTAAAACAAGTGACAAGTAAATAAATACCAACAACCACGCTTAATATATGCGCTTACTACTCTAATCTAGATCCCAATGAAATAAGACTAGACCACTCTAACCAAGCGATGAAACCCATAAACAATATAAATGTAACAAAACTTAATGCAAGAATGGGAACATAATTACCATAGAAGGGCCATGGAGCTACAAGAAAAAGAGGTAGCCGACAAGCCCGGCTCCTCCTCCAGCTTCTCCTCGCCTTCTCTCTCTATACTCTACAGACTAGCTATCCTAAGCTAAGCTACTCTCTTGAGAGCTCTTTCTTCACTTGTGTATGTTACAAATGAGCTCACGACCTATATTTATAGTACAACTGAGGTAGAGGGGTACTTATAGACAGTCACAAAGGCGGTGGAGGAAACTTGGGCGCCGAGCGGCCTCAAGGGGGCACCACCTGACCCTTGGTTCCACCGCCTTAGCATCCTATGGTGGTGGATGGCTCTCCATGGTGGTGTCAAAGGCAGCACATGTCAAAATTCCCACTGAAGGTCAGTGCTTAAGTTGGTTGGAGCCTCCTCTTTTTATGACAATGGGCCCTTCAATCCAAGCAAAGTGAATCTCGGCCACTGAGTGAACCTACATTGGATCAATGCTCCACATCACTCCTAGACACCCTCCCATGGATCAGTGACATGGCAGGGCACCAGGTGGGGCCAGGCGGCACCATGTTGGTACTGGGCGGCACCCCCTTGGGCCCTGCCTCTCTTAGCCACATGGATGGCTTCTAGAAGGCTTGTTTTTGGTCCTTTTTGACTATTTTGTTCCTGCAAGCATAATTCTCTAAATACATGTGGAACCAAGTGAAATCTAAACATAAAATATCATTTCATGCTTGATTTTATACATTTCATGGATAATTGTTGATGGCAAAAGAGGGTGTTAAGAGCCATCAACAAGCTACAATAATGACAATTTGCAAATATAGCAATCCAATTTGCAAATTAACCAAGGCAAATACTTCCACCCCAGCACCATCTTAGTGAGGTGCTTTATCTCACGTCTGTGTAGCCTAGGCAAATACTATGACACTTCAAAAAATGGAGTGACAAGCATCACAACCATTCAATTATTAATTAACAAAAAATGGAGTAATAAGCATCACAACCATTCAGTTATTAATTAATTTTAAGGCAAAAACTATATATAAACAACACAGTAACAATTATCACATCAATTTCATCAATAACTTCAGTTACATTCCACAGTTGTACAATAACAAAGACATATTGAACACTACTGGGTGTACAATAACAAAGACCTGTCGAGTATAGGTACATCCCATAGTTGAGTCTAGAGATAGGCAGTGCAAGCTAAGGATGAGGCAACACCTCTCAAAACTTCCACCAGCATCTCAGTGAGGTGCTTTACCTTCCCTGCTGCTGCACCTCTCATGGTCGCGAGCGCGAGGGAGATAGAGGCATTGAAGAAGAGGAGGCAGCTAGGCGGGGAAGAGAAGCGCCGCCGCTGTCGCTGCTGCTCTAGAGGAAGGAGGATCGCTAGGGCACCGGGATGGTGAATCGGCACAAGAAATACGTAGGGCAAGCCAGGGATACCAAAGTGCATTGAGTACCCCTTGGCTTGCCCAAAAAAGTGAACCCCCTTAATCACAAAACTTCCACTAGCACCTAGATTGAGCAGCCCCTGCTATGCCTAGATGCCGGTAGTACCCAATCTTGAAGGCCTTCTCCCAACGCTGCTGCTACCGTTGGAGGAGTTGGAGAATGAGCGCCATGGCGATGAAGAAAATATAGCTGGTTGGCTCAAGAGCTTTATTTGTATCTATCTGTATCTAAGGAGGAAGGAGTATGTGAATTGCCAAGAAGCGCATCTAGCCCCGGCTTAAATAGGCCAACCTTGAACATGGAGAAGCAGAGAGGAGCAGTTAATATAAGCATCAGGGAAGATGAGGCATACTCCATAGGAAAGTAATTGTGATGCAACTGTGTTGTAAGTAGTCGGGAAATGGGGAAATAACTCAAGCTAAATTTACTACCGCCGGTACACTAAATGGTTGTGTAGGTCCGGTGGCCACAACGTCTATCCCAGTCAGCTCAGTGTTCCAAACGATGGTGGAATTTAACCCCACTACCACCGCCACATTAAAGGTTTTCAACTACTGATTTCATTCCTTACGAGGCCTCCCTATCGGTCCAACCGACGGTGGAAGTATCACACCGACGTTTTTATCGCTACGGCAGTGAAAGTGGCGATAGTGAAAAGTCAATCTATAGTAGTGACAAACCGCCATGCGAAAGGCGGTCACAAGGAGGCGCCACTAGGGTGTGGCCATACCCCTAGTGTACCGCCCTCCCTCCTCCTTCCAAATGGCATGGCGTCTCCTAGTGGCTCCCCCAAGGCAGTTGCATGCAGACATGCGAGGAATATTCCTCAAAACTGACCATTCCACTCCTATAAATAGATGGGGATGCCTCCCTCATTCCACACACCCTACACTTGAGCTCCATTCTTCATCTATATTTAGTAGTAGTGTCCCTCTAGGTGCATGACACCTAGTTATAATAGAAAATAGGGAGAGAGGAGAGGAAAGAGCTGAGGAGGAGCCGGGTTTATCAGAGCCTCCTCTACCTTGTACCTCTATGGAGCCAACTCATCTTGAGTGGCCTCCAGGTTTAACTTTTGGTAATTCCAAGGTTTCTATTTGATCAAGTTCATTGCTTACTTTACTTTACTCACCGGATCTCCGCTCGACCAAGAGCTCTAGTCTTAAGATATGGACTAGAGTAGTAATCATTAGCGTAGACGTGGTGCCTAGGCTAGTGTTTACCTAAGTCTGCACCCAAACAAACAGATAGGTGTGGTAGCCCCAGAGGTGACAGTTCTAACTAGGCCTTTGTAATCCACCACGTTCGGATTGTTTTCATAGAGCTTTTGGTAGCCTGACCCCGATCACCCCTTCCTAGTCTTTTTGAGGTTCGGAAAGGAACCACTGCTCCGAAGTAAGTGAGTTTAGTAAGCCTGATCATTGGTTTTCTAGTTTATCTTGAGAAAACCTTAGGGAAACCCCTCTCTACCCACAAAAACACTTTATCCTTGGACGACCTTGACCCTTTCTAGTACACATCATGTTCCCCATGGAAATC
Organism: Miscanthus lutarioriparius; assembly: GCA_904845875.1. NCBI lineage: Eukaryota > Viridiplantae > Streptophyta > Magnoliopsida > Poales > Poaceae > Miscanthus > Miscanthus lutarioriparius. The sequence goes on along the minus strand of CAJGYO010000007.1, from coordinate 150,777,481 downwards.
GATACCTAGGAATACTCCGGGTGAAAGTTACAGCGGTATCCATGCGCTTACAAATTTATCTGTTTGCGTTAACTAATACCAACACATGGCCTGCTGTTGCGCAAGCTTCGGCCTTTGGTGCTTGAGCTCTGCCTCAGCGGCCTCCAGGTCCACCTACCAAGCCTGCAGGTGAACCACCTTTTCTTGAAGGTAGTTCACATGGTCGTGAGGACACTGGTCCGGCGGCATGAGCTCGAGCGCTTCCTTGACAAGGTCCTCACCGTCGATGTGGTAGCACATGCAAGGCGGGGCATAGCAGTTGATGTCATCAGAGTTGTACTCTAGGCCATTCTCTAAGAGGATCTCGAGGAAGGTGCACAACGAGGGGACGTCAGTCCTTGCCACTCAGGAGAGGACGATGCTCTGTGGTGCCTCACGACTGACCAGGTGCTCCAGCTCTAGCTGGAAGGCTATCGCCGCATTTTGGATCTCGAAAGGCAGGTCCAGGAGGTAGTACCAGAACCGTTCGGATAGTAGGAGCACCTCGTCGATGGTGATCTGGTGATGGACATTAGCCAACATGTAGAACATCTAGCACCGGTCCAACACGGTGGGTTGTGGACCCAGACCACGCTGGATCTGCCGGGCTAGGACCTTGAGATCTGCTACCAAGAGGCCCGACAGAGTGGACGGCGTTGGGGGCTCGTTGCCCACCGGCGCAGCATCGTTGAGCGGGGAGCTCGCCATAGCAGTCAGCGACGTAGGCCAAGCTCCCAAAGTTGAGGACCTGGCCCAGAGTGAAGGCGTTGGCTGTGACAAAGAACTCTCTAGGGAAGTGGACGTCGTCGTTGTCTGGGGCGGTGCCGCTTGCTCCAGCGACGAGGCGGGTGGCTCCGGCCACCATAGAGCCTAAATCACACTTGACGCGCTCCCCTACCTGATGCGCCAGCTATCATGGGGTCGAAATCGTGGCAAGCATTGTTGTTCAAGGTGGTGTCAGAGTGCGTGTCTTCGGTGGCTCGGGTGGACTCAATGTAACACCCTAAAATTTGCATGGTTTTAAAATAGGAGAAAATGATTTAATTATACATTTTGTGAGCATTGAAATTTAGAAAAATAATAACTTTGTTAAAATTAATATCAAATATAGGTCTATATACATGTCTATGCATTCATGTTGCTGCATATTATTTTTGAATTGTGTGGTTTGAAATCAAACTTTAAATTGATTTGAATTTGTGTTTCAAAATTGGTTTGGAAAATTAGAAAAGAGAAAGAGAAAGGGTTTTTCTTCCTCCCTTGCTTTCGGCCTGTTGGCCCAGCCCCCGCCAACCCAGCTTCGCCCACATGGCCTCTGCTTCTCCACAGCGGCCCAGCAGCGCGCCCGCGCCATTTCCTTCTTCCGCACTTTGTGACGCTGACGGCCTAGCCCCACATGTCAGCCGCGTTGTCTTCCCCCTCACAATCATTTCCACGCCGGACATGACCGCCGTCGAGAGTCTATGCCACCCGTGCCTCCCTCCTTGCCTTGTGCCCCAAGCCACTCTCGGCCATAAATACCGGATGCCCGCATCGTGTCGCTCCCCTCCCAAGCTTCGAAGCCGCCTCGCTTTGTCCCGAGCTTGCAGCGCCGCCGCTAGCCCTAGCCGTCACCGTCGAGATCAATCCACTGAAGCCACACGCCGCTTCCATCTACTTCATGCCTTGGTAAGTTACCTAGCTGAGCTCGCCATCATCTCCTCTCTCTCTCTTGGTGTCCTTGGTTTGCTATTTCATGGTTCGTAGACCGTATTTCATGATCGCCGCCGTCTCCGTCCATGGCGCCACCGTCCTCGCTGGCCGTTTCCTTTCCCCTCCGATCTAATCTACGTTGTCCGATCCTGATCCAACGGTCCAGATCTTAAGATACCCCTTCGCCTGTTATTTTGCAAAAACGCCCTTATAATTATTTGGATCTCAACCCGTCGTCCCTGAAATTTTGTTAAAGAGCCTCTGTATTTCTTCATTTTTATGGCCGCAGTCCCTGGCTCGGTTTAAAATCTAATTTTATTTATTTAAATTCGAAAAATAAGTTTCATCTATTTACAGAACTGCCACTACCTTCTGTAGGCCATAAAATCTTCGTTTTAACTCCGATTTGATCCGTTCAACTTGCGTTAGGTTTGTAATTCCATAATCTACATGTTCATACTATTGTTAGGTATGTTTTCAACTTTTAAAATTTGAGGTTATATTTAATCTATTATTTTATTAAAGAAAATCTTGTTTAATTCGTAACTTCTTCGTTTTAGCTCCGATTTTTGTGATCTTCGCGTCTGTGTGTTCGTAGCGGGACGTAGGTTCATTTTACAAACTTTTCATCTTGATTTTATGTTGTTGGTGTACTATTCTAATCTATAGTTTTTGTTTGCTATGCATGATTGCTTCTGGATGCTTGTATGTTGCTGTGATTATCGAGTATAGATGGTGAGCAATTCGTAGGTGAATAAGAGTACTACTTTGACGAGCAGGATCAGCAGGAGCACTTTGTTCAAGGCAAGTATAGCATGGAATTATCCTTATTTCCTATCAACTTTAATACATTTAATCCATGTTGCATGTGTCACCTTGATAGGGACTCCCTAGAATTGAATTTATACCTTGTCTCCTATGGGATATGCATTGGGTAGATTTGCTAGTGCTCAACTAAACCATGATCTTGTAACTTGACTAATGGTATATGCAATAAACATTAAAACATGACTTTTTAGCAACATAGAAATAGGGGGGCTGGAGTATTTAGCTACTTTCTAAATGCTTCAGATTCTTCTCCCTAAGGACTTATCTGTAAGCGAACATCCAGAACTTATAGTACAGTTGTGAGGGCTACATGGCTCTGGCTTCAGCTCAGTATGAAGACCTCATCTAGCTTGTTAGCGCTTACCTTTATTGGCATAAAAATGGCTTAACGAATCGGGTATAGGACAGCCTCTACTCTTATGCGTATAACCATGATGGAATTATGCCATTCGACAGGGATTTCCTTTATCTGTTTGCCGAGTGAATCTAATGGCCCTAACTTATTAGACGAACCTTTGAAAGGCTTCATAGTGAACCCTCCCTGCTCACCTTAGAAGTGTTTTGGGAGTAATTAACCCGGGCATTTAGGTATCATGACTCACAGTGAAAGTATACAACCTCTGCATAGTATAAAATTGGTATATCAGTCGTGCTCATGGTCACGAGCGGCATTGGACCCTTATGGAATAGATGATCACTAAGAATTATCCGTTTATGCTATTCATTATTCATGTTTACATTGATCATGTGTTTTACTTTAGAAATTGAAACAACTTGTTGCTACCCTTATGCTAAAATTGTGACAATTAAAAGCTAAAAGCTGTTAAACATGTGTCAAGCCTTTTGAGCCTCATGAACCCTATGTTACACTTGTTGAGTACGACACGTACTTATGCTTGTTTATTTTTATTATTTGGATAAAAATCCCAGATGGGTAACAGATGGCTATGGTAATGACAACTTTTCTAAGGATTACTAAACTTGTGGTCAACCAGTTGACGTCCATGTGATATGGAGCTTCCGCGAGAGATTTTTCTTTATACTTCCGCTACATTTATGTGAAGACTATGTCTTATTATTCATGATGTAATAAACACTTGTGATGATACTATTTATAATTTGTCGACTTATGTGTGTGACTGATCTCTGGACGCACATAAGATTATGTATCTCATTTTATCCTTAAAATCGGGTGTGACATTCAAGAACACAAGAATCACAGAGGGGACGCAACGGTTTATCCTGTTTTGGGCCAATGGATACCCTACGTCCAACAGTTGATGATCCTTATACTCAAGAGCACCTAAAATCTGGGAGGTTACAACAGAGTGTAAAGGAGAAAGAGAGATTTGATAGGGGATGGCTTGGTGCTAATCCTAGGAACGCCTCACCACCGGTGGAGCCTTTCCCCTCGTCGGAGAGGAGGAAGACGACGGATTTGGTGGAGGAGCCTTCGGTGCCCCTCTTTAGGTTGCTCTGCTCTTGGTGCAGAGCTCGAGTGAAACGGTGAGGATGCGAATGATCTATCTAGGATCGTCCTCCCTCTTAGGATCCAACCTCTCCCTTATATTCCGAGATAGGTCGGGTACATGGCGGTTTGGGGGAGTTGAGCCTATGATCTCCATGCGTCGGAGTGCAGAAGGGTCTTGCAGCGGCGTTCTGTGGACCATGGCAATGTCGTGGAGTCAAAGAAGCTCTGGGCGTCGTATGGCTGCTCTATTATGACACACTGAGTGTTAGGCTGTGTCGGTGTTGGCATTTCTTAGTGACATCACTAGAATTAGCGATGCCCGCAGCTTGGAATTTTTTCTTGAGGCGATTGTAGAAATGCTATGTTTAGACATTGGCATGGGTGTTTTTATTGGGTAAAAATAATAAACACTCCTATATTTGAGTTTCAGTTCCTAGGGTGTAGGATTTGGAATCTTCTTTCCAACAGGACCGACAGCGCTTGATTCTGAGTCTGCTGGACGAAGTTAGCATCGTTCTACAGAACATAGTCACGTCTTCTAGATTTTGCGGCTTTGTCGTTTTCCACGTGATACCCATTGCAGATGAGGATTTTGCCAATTCAGTTCCCATCTCAAGGAACACAATGGACTAGATACTCCTCTGCTTTTTAAGTCCCTCAGGTCCCAAAGAAGCTCCAGAGCCCGCATCCTGGAATTTTTTCTTAAGGCGACTGTAGAAATGCCATATTTAGACACTGGCGAGCTCACTCTCGTGGCTGCTGCTGTGCTCGCCAGCCCCGGCGGTCCCTTCCATTCCATCTGAAAAAACTTGTATTCGACACCAGCAAAGTTACCTCTTTCTTTATTGGCCTTTGAAAGTTTAATCTTTCCTATTTGATGACACTAGGTTTAAATTTGGTTTCCGGTTTGACACTACCATGTGTTTTCAGCTGTTATTATATGGTGTTAAGTCGATAGCGAAAAAGACTACTTTGCCCCTAACATGCCTAATACAGTTTTGGGACCAATAATTCCACAAGAAAGTCATCAGCGTACTAATTGGTTAACGTCTCTATACATATAAGACCAATATTTACCTATTGTTGTCTGTCACATACAATAAACTGGGCATCATTTTTTACCCTTCACTCATGGTTAATGACAGCCGCTGCTGACTGTACATGGCTTGCGCTTAGACTAGTTTTAGTGGAAGATTTATAAGAGTTTCAATTTACATTTAGTAGCCTGCCACATGCATTTTTTTTATAACATGACAACGTTTTAATAAAAAGTGAGAAGAATTAAGTTTCATAAGAGATAAAAACTCTCTTGACACGATTACTAACTCTAACTCGACCATCCTCTGACAATTCCACTAGAAGACAAATGAGGGAATATTTTGCACAGATTTTGAGTCAGAAGTTGCACGGCAAAAAGAAATAAAAAAGCTTTTTGCCGTGCAGCTTCTGAATCAAAATCTGTGCAAAATATTCCTACCCACATCTTATCTTACAAACAGTTCTCCATTTGACAAATCGCTTTTATATTTCTTTTGAATCAAAATCTGTGCAGAATATTCCTACCCACATCTTATCTTACAAACAGTTCTCCATTTGACAAATCGCTTTTTTATTTCTTTTTGCCGTGCAACTTCTGACTCAAAATCTGTGCAAAATATTCAGAACAAGAGAGGACCACCGACCGACGAACTACTACTTTGGATTTACCTTTGAAGACCTTACAAGACTAGATAATTTCCTGATCCCAAGGCCACAACATGCACTTGTATGTGAATGATCAAATCCTTCGCAATGCAAGTTCCGATCCAAACCACCTTTTTTCCTAATTTATTAGATGAAGGAAAAAACAGTCGTTCTAGAGGCTGCTGAACAGGACACGTTGTAATCCCAAAATGGCTGAACAAGACACTGCTTTCGAAACAGACAAAAATGGAATGGATCCACTTATATCAAGAGGGGTTCTGTCTGTATGTTCCATGGTACAGTGTTTGGTAAAGAAAACATCATTATATGTGCATTCTAGAGTCTAAAATGCAGATATAAGTTTCTCAAAGATTGGAGAATATGCCGCAGCCATGGCTTGATGTTGTCTTGACAAACTCTCACAAGAGCCTGCGCAGTTTCAACCACAGTTAAGCAGCAAAAAATTGAATGGAATAAGCCATGCTAGTAGCAAAGTAAATAGAAACCCACCTGACATGATTTTTATCGTCACAGAAGAATGGCGTCGATGACTGATAATCATCTGTTCCAAAGTATCTGTCTCCAAATTCGCCCATCCCAGGTACGACACGGAAATCATCATTTAGACCAAACTCAATCTCCGAGGTAACGATCTTCACTCTAGGGAATCTCTTGCTCACCACATGGACTCCTTGGGGCGCCTGTAAGAGAGCAAAAAGATACCACTGATGAGTTAGATTTCCAACCACTATGCACTAACATGCCATCATGTACAACAATGATGATAAATGAGTCTGATTAGACACTTCATAGATATAGTTGTTACCTAGAGATTATCATTAAGTAGTAGATGAAGTTACAAAATTGCTTCTGTGATATTAGTTACAATGGACAGTTTCGATGAAAAAGCTAGAAGACAACCAAGCTAAAAGATATATTCCAGTAAACCATGGTACTGCATTAGGGAATAGCAAAAATGATATTTCAATCCTACAAATTCCAAAGACTAGCTATATACATTTGCAAAATCAAGAAAATGCCCAGCACTTCATAAGACTTACTGAAATAAGATTAAGGAATATAATATTTGCTTCCTGTACACCCTTCTTCAATAGAAGGGAGATGGCTTGAACTGCTGAATTTCCTGATCAGGATAAAATGGAGATTAAGTTAGATAACAAGAAATATAAAATAAAAATAGTAAAGCATGTTCCCTCTGAATGAGGCAAACCATACTTAACCTATAACAAAATTACAGAGAACACACAATTTCAATAAATCTGTTTTTATTAATGATGCCAAAATACCCGGACTTACACAAATCTATGTTGGGGTCTTAAAAGTATTCAAATTTATTCAGCTCAATATATGGAAAACATATAGGGGATGACATTTACTGATTTACATTGAAAACCATCCCGTCTATAGATGAAGTGGCATAAAACCTATGATCGGCTAATCAATACAAAGTTTACCTTAATAAAACAAGAAACTTCTAGTGCACTGCTATTTTGCTTATGTAATCAGACAAGATGGTACTCGTGTGCATGGAAGAGTGATTTGAAATTTTTATGAGATTTAATTGACATGAAAAGTGGTGCCGTCCAGAGAACAGGAATAAAAAACGAACCTGTTCCCAATATGGGGTCCAACAGCAGAACATGCCTATTTGCAATATCTTTTGGTAAATTTTGATAGATGAGCTGCAAAGAAATTTAGATCTTAGTATTTGACTCGCCCAAACACATGGCAAAAGTTCATAAACCAGACCTGTTGTCCATTGTCTCCTTCCCGATGAATAAGAATCTTCCCAATCTTTATACCTTTACAGCATGCCCGTAGTGCATTCTCCATGCTTTCGCCACTGGAAAGCAGTTGTAGCAAATCATTTGCAGAGTACATTTTTATTCAAGGATATATGGTGGGTGTTTTTTAATCATATAGATGTTCTAGTGATGAATTGAATTCTAGTGCATGAGTGGTTCAATAGTGCATGTTTATAGATAAAACAGCCATACTGTATCTGTAAGAGCAATGAACAATATCATATAGCAAAGATAAATGAGACTGGTAATGAAGTTCTCAATATGGCCAAGTGTAGAGCATTTGTTGCCAATGCAGCAAAAAATAATTCATAGGCAGTCTAGGGCATAGTATTATCAACATAATGATATCACTGTTATAGTTATACTATACAAAGCCCATTTTTTCCTCCTTTTGTGAGTGCCTAAATCATTAACTCGGTTAGAACCTAAACAAGCATACAAAGGAAAGAAGTTTAGGAAAAGTTGGTACCTCCTGATCACTGAGATACCACACAACCTTTTGGAGAACTCCACACCAGTGTAAACAGATCCTGCATACATAATAAAGTGTGCCAGGGAAACATAAAGTACTGACCACAGAGAATACAAAGACATGTAACTCCACCAAATACTAGAGAGCAAAATTATGGACCGTGGAGGGAGATAAACCAATGTCAACAAACACCTTTTTCTATTTGTACCAACCGTGCCAAAGTTTTCCTATGACTCTAAACCAGAGATTTCCGAGTAAGCAAGCAACACTAAACAAGTGAGTGCGAGACAAATCATTGTAGCAACTAGCAAGTCTAATTCACACTTCAGCACAGAATTTGCCTGATCATCTGTATAAATTAGTGCGTGTCAGTCAAGGAAAAACTATCCTGGTATTCTGGACACGCCACTAGCAAGTCTAATTCACACTTTAGCACAGAATTTGCCTGATCATCTGTACAAATTAGTGTGTCAGACAAGGAAAAACTATGCTGGTATTCTGACCATACCAACCTCGTTACCTGGACCAGTAAAACTATTGTTCAAGCCTTTCGATCTAACTTTGAATATTAAGTTAGATATCCTAAGCAAATGGTTATTGTTTTTTTGCTCATGTGCAAGCTAATGAATTAGCTAACAAGGATGAATACCAAATACGAGTAGGATGATAGAGCATGCTGTTGTCAGGATTCATTTGAAGAGAAAACTTATATGCACGAAGAAAACAGGGAACTATATAACAGAGGACCTGCTTACCAGTCGGAGTGATGACCTGCTTTTCCTGGAAAGGAAGATGACCAAGACCATGTTCGACAACCTATTTTCCACAGGGAGTTTTAAGATACCATGCAAACCCACATAAAAGATAACTCATCAAATACATTTATATACTGACCAATCGAATCAACCGATCAGCATAAAATATGAAATCATGTGTTGCTGTGGCAGCATCCCTTATTATTGTGTGCATGCCTCGTATCTGAAACAAAACAGCATGAACAATGAAATAGTTATACAAAACAGTAAATAACCATTACAGAATTGCATATTACTGCCTCCGTTCCAAAATCCAAATTGCAGTCATTTTGGCTTTTCTAGGTACATAGTACTTGTTAATGTACCTAGATATATGCTATGACTAGAAAAGCCAAAACAGCTTACAATTTGGAATGGAGGGAGAACATACAAACTACAGGGACATCAAACAGCAAGCAGATTTATAAAAATAAAAATGAATGTTTACATTAGGTACCTGATAAGTAGTCTGAATTACATACAAATTGGGGTGTATTTTACAAAGATCATGTTGTCCAAGTTTAGTCCGAATATGCTGAACAATTAGGTCAATTGCCACATCATTGTCTCCACCTCGTGGGATGATAATATCAGCATACTTCTTCGTTGGGAGGATGAAGTCTTCAAAAGCAGGCTTAACAAATTTTGAGTACTGTGGAAAAGAGTTTTATTAGCCAAAAACAGCAAGAATGTGTAGATAACAGAAAGCTTAATGTATATTATGCAACAACACAAGAATATTATATTAGATAAAAGTACTATACAATCAAGATCCGCTAAATGTTGTTAGATTTGATGCACAACAAAAATTGCAAGAGGAAACTTTGTAACCTGATCTAACACAGCTTTGATATCTCTACCCTTGTCAATGGTATCACGACGGATCCTCCTTGTTAACCGTACGTCAGCATCTGAGAAATCAATAATTGAGTGTTATAACAAGAAATACTTAACTACCATGACACTGATTAGTGAGTTTTGAAAGCCTATAGACTACTCTGACAGAGTACTATGTTCAACATATGGTACGGAAGCAAAAAGCTATGATAACCAATCAGTAGATCTGGATTGATAATTTAAGTAATCTTTGATGACATCTTTAACAAATAAGTAACCTGATCTAACACAAAATATGCAGTTTGTGCATTAAAAAAATCTGAGAATTCTGGACAAAAGAAAAATCTTTAATGCTATGTCAGCTCAGTAAGATTGTGCATCAAGTTAACATGAATGACTCAAAATATAAGTATCCACACAAATGAACTCATGCATGAAAGGATTCATAGAATTAAGTTTTGGATAAAAAGAGGGCAGGAAATTATTAACAATGATACATTTCAAGTTCAGAAAATAGCCAGGAATCAATGCTTGTGCATTGGGAACTTCTGGAATATCGACAGGCAAGAGAGACAGAAGAAAGCATCATCAACTTATAAGCAAATATTGGTACCTGTATCAACGAAGATTTTCATGTTCATCAAATCCCTGAGGCGCGAATCATGAAAAACTAGAATTCCTTCCAAAATAATAACATCCGAAGGATTAACCTGGCGACAGTTTTAAATTAGGGTTGCTTGTAAAAATCAAGTATTACATAGATGAATAAATAACATAAACAAATCATCAGAAAACAAACTTTTTTCGTTTTGAAAAAAATGTACAATATGAAATCAATGTGAAGAAATAAGCTGTTGCCCAAATAGCAAATAGTGTGTCCAGTACTTAACATAAATTATAGTTTTTTGCAAGAAAAAAAAAAAAAAAAAAAAAAAAAACTGGAGCAGGTTATTACTGGGACCATACAATGCATGAAAGCAATGTAACTTCTTCAGGACAACAACAACAACAAAGCTTTAAATCCCAAACAAGTTTTGGTAGGCTAGAGTTGAAACCCAGCAGAACCAATCAAGGTTCAGGCACGTGAATAGCTGTTTTCCAAGCACTCCTATCTAAGGCTAAGTCTTTGGGTATATTCCATCATTTCAAGTCTCGTTTTATTGCCTCTACCTAAGTCAACTTCGGTCTTCCTCTGCCTCTCTTCACGTTACTATCCTGGCTTAGGATTCCACTACGCACCGGTGCCTCTGGAGATCTCCGTTGGACATGTCCAAACCATCTCAACCGGTGTTGGACAAGCTTTTCTTCAATTGGTGCTACCCCTAATCTATCACGTATATCATCGTTCCGAACTCGATCCCTTCTTGTATGACCGCAAATCCAACGCAACATACGCATTTCCGCGACACTTATCTGTTGAACATGTCGTCTTTTCGTAGGCCAACATTCTGCACCATACAACATAGCAGGTCTAATCACCGTCCTATAAAACTTGCCTTTTAGCTTCTGTGGTATCCTTTTGTCACATAACTTCTTAAGGACAATGTGCACATATTGTTTATAAAAATGTAATGTTGTATTCAGAGTCTCATAAAGCCCAGGACTAAGGAACAATCAGTTTACCATGCAGGTTGATTATTATGAATTGCACTGAACTTAAAATATTACCTTCCTTGCATTTGGGACACTCTTGTATGTCTTGAAGTTGTAATTAGGGATGTCGACAGCTTTGCCACGTTTCAAGTTTTGCATACAAGAGAGAAGTAGCTCTGTATGAAATGCATCTGAAATAGGAAAAGATACAACAGCATATTCAGTGCAGAACTCTAGGGACTAGTAGGACAGTATATATATAATTCTTGTGGAAGGATGAGTTTGACCTGGATGATCAAAGTTATAATCATGGACATGGACTAATTCTTCATCCGTCAATCCATAATAAAAGGACTCCTGCAAATATTGTAATCTCATTGCTTGTAGCTATAAGAGACTGGAAACAGTGTGACATGGCAATGTGATAATCTAGCATGAAGAGGGCATAGTTTGGTGCCTACCAATGCAGTACCATGCTGTTTTGGTCAGTAATGTTGAACAAGTATGTTGGTAGAATGCACATATGCTGCAAGATGAGACCAAAGCAGTAATGCACAAACCTGCGTAACAACCACAACACGCTGGTCCCGGAGCTGATCAATGATCATCTTGCACACGGTACTTTTGCCTGACGATGCACCCCCAGCAACACCTGCACCCAGAACCGCATTAGGGCATGCCGCATTCATGGCCAACAGGCTACGCCATACTATACTCATCAATTGGCATACATCCTACTAAATTATTATTAGGCTAGGCGCAGAAAAAAAGATAGGGAGAGAGAGAGACTCCATCACATCAATCAATCAAGTATAAGTATATATACTGACCAATAACAAAGGGCTCCTGGTGGCCATTCTCGAGGCCAGACGTCGTTGGTTCATTTGGTTGTTCCTCGTACGATGCGGCCGAAACCTGGGTGTTGAGGCCGTCCAGACGGAGTGCGGAGTAATGGACTCCGGCGGCGGCGGCATCGAGCACCTCGTCTACGGATTTCGAACCCATATATGCGCCTACCAGGGGAGTGTGAGCGTCAAACAAATCGGAAATAGAGTGTACGCACTCAAGAAAGATTTGATCTTGGAGCGATCGCAATAGCAGAGCAAATCAGGCAAGCAAGGATCTTTCTTACCGGAGAAAACGGAGGGAGAGAAAGGGATCTCCGGCCCGCGCCGACGCCGCCTGGGAGGAGCGGAGAGGAGGGAGAAGGGTGGCGCGGCGGAGGTATGGGGTGGATCTGGATCGAGGCAGGGAGAGGAAGGGAGAGGGGGAGGAAAGGGGGGAAGGAGGGTGGAGAGGCGTGCTCGGCGCGGCGGGCGGTGCAGGAGACAGAGGAGAGGGGGAGCCTACACAAGAATACAATAATAAATAAAAATAAAATACAATATAATTACAGGAATGCTATATAACACATGTGTGTTTTTTTTGTTTGTTGGCACATGGATTTTGTGTCCGTCGGATCATCTCGCGCGCGTCTGCTGGACGTTGGATGTGGTCTGCTGGTATGACGGTGGGCTTTGTTTCGAAGGAAGTACGGAGGAGATCTAGGTGCGTGAGAGCGTGTGAGGGTTCGGCGGACTGGAGCCGTGATTGCGCGGCAAGAGATGATGGTGAACAGTAGATAACAATGAACAGTAGGGACACCGGGCACCCAAGGGTGACTTGAAGTCACAATCCCAAGCTAATCGTTTCCTTAATGAAGTTGGACTCTTATAGTCCTTACAACTCAACCCTTGACGCTAACTAACTCTTGCTATAAATCTGAATCAAATCTTCTAAGACTCTAACACAAATCTGCTAAGACTCTATATGGGCCTGAATACAACACGGTTCAGGCCCTTCTGTTGTTGCGCCTTGCATAAGTCTTCCCCATCATAACATCTATCCCTCCCTTAGGAAACAGCTCATCCGCGAGCTGGAAGGAAGGGTGAGCTTCTGGAATGCAGGAACCGGCTCCCACATAGCCTCAGACGCAGACATGCCAGACCACTCGACGAGGACATGCCAGACGCCACGACGAAGTTCAGAGCGCAATATGCGTTCCGGTCGCTGGAGAGGTCGGCCGTGGCGAAGTGGAGGAAGCACAGGCTCAGACGTCGGCGGTGTACCATGGAATGGCTTTAACACCCCGACATGGAAGACGTCGTGAATCCGGACGCCCTCCGGAAGACGAAGCCGGTAGGCCACCTCGCCCACCCGCTCAATCACCTAGAAAGGGCCAGCATACTTGGGCCCCAGCTTACCGCGACCGCTAGGGGCTAGGGACTGCATGTGTCGATGAAGCATGCGGAGCAGTACCCAGTCCCCGATGGCAAACTCCAGGGCACGGTGCTTGGCATCGTAGAAGCGACGAGCATACTCCTGCGCCTGGAGAAGGCGAGCGCGTACCTCATCCAAGAACTCATCCCGGTTGGACAGCATGGTGTCGACGACCTCCGTGCGTGCCTCCCCTGGAACATACGGTAGCAGGTCGGGCGGAGGACGTCCGTAGACCACCTGAAACGGAGTAGTCTGAAGCGTCATGTGATATGCGGTGTTGTAACAGAATTCCGCCCACGGCAGCCAGTCGAACCAGACGCGAGGGCGATCACCAGTGAGACATCTCAAGTACATGGTTATGGCCTTGTTCACCGCTTCGGACTGCCCGTCTGTCTGTGGGTGGAACGCAGTGCTCATCCAAAGCTGGACGCCGGTGTGGCGAAAGAGATCACGCCACACATGCCCCATGAAGACCGGGTCGCGATCACTGACGATGGACTTGGGAAATCCATGGAGGCGCACGATGTCCTGGAAGAAAGCTTGCGCCACTAACGACGCCGTGTAGGGGTGGCCCAATGGAATGAAGTGCGCATACTTCGAAAACTTGTCAACCACGGTTAGGAGAACACTTTTACCGTGGACCTTGGGCAGCGCCTCAATGAAGTCGAGGGAGATATCTGCCCAGACTCGCGAGGGCACTGGTAAGGGTTGCAGCAGTCCCGCGGGGTGCAACGTCTCCGTTTTGTTCCGCTGGCACGTGGAGCAGGAACGCACGAAGTCGCCGACGACGCGCCGATCATGCTCGACGTAGAACTCAGCACAGAGCCGACCGTAGAGTCTTTCTGGATGCCCTCGTGGGCTCCTATGTGGGCGAGCTGGAGGACGTCGTCCAGGAGCGGGGACGATGCAGGCACGAAGATGCGTCCATCATGGAGTATGAGCCCCTCGTGGATGGTCCAGGAGGCCCCATGCGCACCGGCAGCCACGGCGTCACGCGCGCAACGTGGCGTTGGTGTCCAGCTCCTGGCGGAGGTCATCGAAGAGCCGAATGTTGGAGCCGAGAGCGCCACTAGGGATGCCGCATCAGTGTCGTAGAGACCCGCCAAGAGTGGGGTGTCGCCGTCGCAGCGGGACAGCGCATCAGCCACCACGTTCGCCTTGCCGGGTGGTACTCAATCCTAAAATCATACCCGAACAATTTACTCACCCAGTGATGTTGTGGAATTGTTGAAAGCCGCTGGTCGAGCATGAACTTGAGGGCGTAGTGATCAGTCTGGATGACGAAAGCGCGCCCCCAAAGATAAGGGCGCCAATGGTGGACCGCTTGGACGAGATCGATGAGCTCTCGCTCGTACGCCACCGCTTTGAGGTGCCGAGCCACAAAGGGCCGACTGAAGAACGCGATGGGATTCCCGTCTTGATGAAGGACGGCTCCGAAGCCGGAGCCGGACGCATCGCAGTCGATGATGAACGTGGTGTTGAAGTTCGGGAGATGGAGCATGGGCGTCGCACACAGCGCTGCCTTAAGGGCCGTAAATGCTGCGTCGGCGGCCTCTGACCACCGAAACCCCTCTTTGCGCAAGAGCTGTGTCAATGGGGCAGCGATGGTACCATAGTCTTTGATGAACCGGCGATAGTAGCCGGCTAGACCGAGGAACCTGACGAAGGCCACGCACCGAACACGGCTTGCGCCCATGACTGTACAGCCGCCACCTTGGTCATGTCCATGGCCACCCCCTCAGCCATGATGACATGGCCAAGGTAGTGGACCGACGAGGTAGCGAAAGAGCATTTAGACCTCTTGAGATGCAGCCAGTGCTCGCGGAGGACATCCAGGACGGCGCGGAGATGTTGTAGGTGCTCGATCCACGTGGAACTGTATACGAGCATGTTGTCAAAGAAGACGAGGATGCTGCGTCATAGGAACGGCTTGAGGACGAGGTTCATGAGTGCCTGGAACGTCGAAGGCGCATTGGACAAGCCGAAAGGCATGACCAAAAACTCGAAGTGGCCGTGGTGTGTCCGGAACGCCGTCTTTTCCACATCAGCGGGGTCGACGCGGACCTGGTGATAACCTGAACAGAGGTCCAACTTGGTGAAAAATTTAGCGCCATGGAGCTCATCCAGAAGCTCTTCAACAACTGGGATCGGAAACTTGTCTTTCACCGTCACAGCGTTGAGTGACCTGTAGTCGACACAGAAGCGCCAAGTCCCGTCCTGCTTCTTGACAAGCAATACCGGCGCGGAGAAGGGGGAAGTGCTGTCCCGTATGACCCCTTGCTAGAGCATCGCCTCACACTACTTCTCCAGCTCATCCTTCTAGAGGTGGGGATACCTGTAGGGGCGGATGGCGACGGGGTCGGTGTCGAGCTTCAAGTGTATCCAATGATCACAGGGGCGTGTGGGCGGAAGTCCGGTGGGCTCCGCGAACACGTCGGCGTAGGTGTCGAGGAGACGGTCCAGGAGGACTGGCTCCGCCCCCTTGTCAGTGAAGACGTGGCTAGAGAGTAGCTACTTGTCGGATACCACAAGAAGGGGTACCCTAAGCATAACCGAAAATATTGCTTAAACCTTGCAAAAATCAAAACCAAAGGACAACCACGAGGTCTCGGCCAATTCTCCGATTCGCCCGAGGCTTGCGCCGAGGCCTCAGATGAAAGGCCAAAGCCCTCCGCCCCACCGAGGCCCTCTCGCCGAGGCTCCGCCCCGCAAGGCCTCGGATGGGATGCCAATTCTCCGATTCGCCTGAGGCTGGGCTCCGCAACAACCTCGTCACCTCCACCCCAACCGGCTCCTCTGACAAAACGTCACGTCAAGGTTAATACGCCCAACTACTCCCGCAATGTCAGCCGCACACTGGCACAGTTCGGGCAGAACGACTGACGGGATAGGGGACCGGGCGCAGCAGGGGTTACCTGCCATTGTGCTCATCACTGCGCCCCCTGCTGACACCTGTACTGCCCTGTGCTACCTAACCCCTGTGCCAAGGACAAAGCAGCGTGGAAGGTCAAGTCCGTGTCCCTGTAGTCTCGAAAACAGCGGGAAAGCCCAACTGCTCGTCCTCTGCCTCGTCCGAGACCCCCCGGCAGGGCCTTGGACGTACTTTTCTTTCTCCGCTTCGGCCGAGACCGAGCTCGTCCTGCATCCTCGTCGACTCCGCCTCAGCAGTTCCTCTGGCGAGCCGTCCCATCCGTGTAAGTGCGCCTAGTCACACCTACTATGATAGCCACGATGGGCAGGGTACAGCAACAGGGGCGATGGGACGGCGGTCAAATCTCCTTTTTTACCATCCCCTACTGACGGTGCAGGGGTTACCGTGCCCTGTGGACATCCGCTCCGCACTTTTCCACCTAGACCGAGTACGACGTGGACCGCCGAGACCCCCGTACCATACCTCGGTCACCTCCGAGGCCTCGGCAAAGCAGGCCTCGGCGCGATCAGCTACAGCACCCGCTAGGCCTCGGCGCTCCACCAAATCAAGAATCCACAAGGCATGGCATGTCTCCTGCCGTGGAGGCCATACTGACTAGACATCAACAAGGACCCCCCATGACCTCAACAACCTCAAGCCCGACCAACACGGCGCGTCAGTCAAGTACCAATCGCCATTCCCAACACCATGCTGCTATAGGACTGAACTACAGTAGGCTCCACGTGTAGTTCACTCATGTACTCCTGACTCCCTCCTTGTGGTTATAAAAGGAAGCAGCCAGGGATAGCCCTAGGGGGACGAGAAAAAGAGATGGAAGAACCACGCTCTCACACACGCGCAAACAACACTCTGTAACACATGCTCCCCCAAGCCCACACCGTTCCACACCGAGACCTGGGACTAGCTCCCTCTCTCACCCAGCTTGTAACCCTCTACCACAAAGCACTTCGGTGCAAGGAATACAAGATCGATCTCTCAGACTGGACGTAGGGCGCCAATTGCCTAAACCAGTATAAACCTTGTGTCTCTTTGCATCACCATCCGGGATTAGGGGCACGCACTCAAATTCAAGACACTTTGGTTGGTTGAGGACCCCCATGCGAAACACCGTCTCGCGCTGGCGCTGTGAGTAGAGCCTCTGCGTGTTAGCTTGATCGTCCCAACAAGTTCCGGATGGCTGACCCCATACGCCCACTATGTCTCGACACGGTGATCTGGTTCGGGAGTCTAGAGTTCATATCTCTAGGACATGAGTACGACCTAGTGCTCCTTCCACCCAGAGCCCCTTTGGTCGACGACGGCATCACGCATCACACCACTGGGCTCTCGGCGCAGCGATGCGCGCTCAGGCCATCGCTCTCATCGCGCTGAAGGTTTGCCATGCACACGATGCGCGCGACCACCCCAATATCGCATCTCCATACCTTTCAAGACCTTAGGGCACTCTTGACATTTTCACTTGACCTCGACCCACATAGCAACCTTGTCTCTTGCCAAATCCCATGCCCTTTGTTGGTCAAGATGATTATGAGATCATCAAGTGTGAATTGAGATGGTCCCAAGTGTTGGGGACCCGCATCTGCCTTGGTAAGCTTGGGTAGGGAAAGACACCTGCGACACGTGAGCGACGCCCCATCAAGTTACGTACCACCACCACCCGAGAGCTAACTACGGTGGTGGCGGGGCAACGATGGCCCCATCTCCATACCCTTTTGGGTTGAGAACGCGCCGCCACCGCCACTCATTTCACACACGGAGCCTTCGGGACGCCACCGACGATTCACCTCGACTTAGTGACTTTTCCAGCCTTCGACCCACAGTAGATTGTGTGCACTCACAACTAGAATTGACTTGCAACCCCTGTTGTGGGAGCTAGAGGTGGGCGGGAGGACTTCTCTTACTAATCAAATTGCTCTGAGTTGATTGAGGCTATTCGCCCCCCTCTAGCTATTAGGACCTTTCAGGGCGGTCATAGCGACTATTGAGGCTATGCCTTGCTTTTGGCCGCAAAGCTTACTACTCCGACTCTCAAACTCAATGACGAAGGCACTTACGATCCCACTCGAGAATGCTTCCACATTGGGCTCGAAATGCCAGGGGCAAATAATGAGAACGAAGGGGTAGGCGACCGCTCCCCGCTCCGACAAAGGGCAGGTGATGCCACACCCCCGCTCGTCGAGATTCGGGGAGCACGGAACTCCGACGCCTAGACCTGGAGCAGCTCCGTGAGCTCCAGGCAAAGATCGACCAAGACCAACTCCTACTGCAGCAGCTCCGAGACACTCTCGAGTAGGAGCAGCAGGGTCATGGTGATGGCGAAAGAGCTCGACGAAGGGCCCACGACGTACACCGCCGCATTAACAATGACGAGGGGAGTGAGCAACCCCTAATCTTCAATCGCGCTAGCCAGAACGTCACGGCAGCGGCAATGCTAGTCCGTGCAATGCCCGACCCCTCTACCACGGAGGGGTGATGGGTTCGCGGTGAGCTCCGAGACCTTCTCAAGACCGCCGTGGTGTAGCAGGCCGAAAGCTCCGCGTCTCGACGGCGTGAGGACACCTTGAAATGGCCCTCAGTGCACGACCGCCTCAAGGCCCCCTCAGTGCATGACCGCCTCTACAACCGACGCGAGGCGCAAGATGACCACGATGTGGTCAGTAGGAGATGACGCCACGACGATGATGGGCCCACCCGAGGCTACCACCCGCACCGAGGCGGCCGCTACGACAGTGGCGAGGACCGTAGTCCTTCTCCTGGGCCACCTGGCCCTCGAGTCTTTAGCAAGGCCATCCGCGGCGCCCCGTTCCCTGCCCGGTTTCGACAACCGGCCAACCTCGCAAAGTACAGTGGCGAGACCAACCCCGAGTTGTGGCTGGCCGATTACCACCTGGCTTGTCAGCTAGGCGGTGCGAACGATGACCTACTCATCATTCGCAACCTCCCTTTATTCCTGTTAGATTCAGCGTGAGCTTGGCTCGAACACCTCCCTCCCTTGTAGATCCACAACTGGTGTGACTTGGTAAAGATCTTTGTCGGGAATTTCCAGGGCACATACGTGCGCCCTAGGAACTCCTGGGACATCAAGAGTTGTCGCCAAAAGCCAAACGAGTCTCTCCGAGACTTCGTCCGGCGATTCTCCAAGCAGTGTACCGAGTTGCCCAGCGTCGGTGACTCAGAAGTGGTCTAGGCTTTCCTCTCTGGCACGTCTTGCCGAGACTTGGTCCGAGAGTTGGGCCAGAACGTACCAACCTCAGTGGCCGCGCTCCTCGACATCGCCACCAACATCGCCTCGGGTGAAGAGGCTGTCGGGGCCATTTTCCCCGAAGGCAACACAAAGGGGAAGTGGAGGGACAAGGCCCCCGGGGCCTCGGCCTCCCGTTTCCCCAAGAAAAAGAAAAAGGGACGCCCGGGGAAGCAGGAGGCCCTCAAGGCCGATTTCGTCGCAGCCGCGGATCGCAAGAATCTCCGAGGCCCTGGCAGGGGCCCTGGAGTATTCGACGATATGCTTAAGAAGCCCTGTCCTTACCACCAGGGCCCGGTGAAGCATGCCCTCAAAGAATGCACCATGCTCCGACGCTACTACGCCAAACTCAGGCTCCCCAACGATGATGCTAGGAAGAAGGGCGCCGACGACGAAGATAACGACAAGGACGACGGGTTCCCCAAAGTCCACAACGCCTTCATGATCTTCGGCGGGCCTTTAGCGTGCCTCACGGCGCGCCAGCGAAAGAGAGAGCGTCGGGAGGTCTTCTCGGTCGAGGTGGCCACTCCTCAGTACCTCAACTAGTCTCGGGAAGCAATCACCTTCGATCGGGAAGACCACCCTAACTATGTCCCAAACCCAGGGCAATACCCGCTCGTCGTCGACCCGATCATCGGCAACACCTGACTCACCAAAGTGCTGATGGACGGAGGTAGCGACCTCAACATCCTCTACGCCAACACCATGGAGCTCCTAGAGCTCGACCAGTCATGGCTCCGAGGTGGTGCCGCGCCCTTTCACGGCGTCATGCCAGGGAAGCGCGCATGACCCCTCGGACGCATTGACTTGCCGGTCTGCTTCGGCACTCCCTCCAACTACCGCAAGGAGATCCTCACCTTCAAAGTGGTTGGGTTCAAGGGGACCTACCATGCCATTCTGGGGCGCCCATTCTACGCCAAGTTCATGGCGGTCCCGAACTACACCTACCTCAAGCTCAAAATGCCGGGCCCCAACGACGTCATCACTATCGAGTCCACGTACGAGCATGCATACGACTGCGACGTCGAATGCATCGAGTACGCCGAGGCTATCGTGGAGGCCAAGGCACTCATCATCAACCTCGACCAACTCGGTAGCGAAGTACCTGACTCCAAGCACTGCGCCGGGACTTTTGAACCTGCAGAGACCGTCAAGCTCATCCCGATCGACCCCAACTACTCCGATGACTGAACGTTGAGGGTCAGCGCCACCCTCGATAGCAAATAGGAAGCCGTGCTCGTCGACTTTCTCCGCGCGAATGTCGACATGTTCGCGTGGAGTCCCTTGGACATGCCGGGCATACCGAGGGAGGTCGTCGAGCACGCCTTGGACGTCCGGGCCGGCTCTAGACTAGTGAAGCAGCGCCTGGGCTGATTCGACGAGGAGAAGCGCTGGGCCATCGGCGAGGAGGTGCATAAGCTTTTGGCGGTCGGATTCATCAAGGAAGTGTCCCATCCGGAGTGGTTAGCTAATCTTGTATTAGTTAAGAAAAAGAATGGAAAATAGAGGATGTGTGTAGACTACACCGGTTTAAATAAAGCATGTCCAAAGGTTCCGTTTCCATTACCTCAAATCGATCAAATCGTTGATTCCACTGCAGGATGCGAGACCCTATCTTTCCTTGATGCGTATTCCGGTTATCATCAAATCAAGATGAAAGAGTCCGACCAGCTCGCGGCTTCTTTCATCACCCTGTTCGGCATGTACTGCTATGTGACCATGCCATTCGGTCTAAGAAACACAGGGGCCACATACCAACGGTGCATGACCTAGGTCTTCGGTGAGCACATCGGGCAAACTATCGAGGCTTACGTGGACGACATCATGGTCAAGTCCAGAAAGGCCAGTGATCTCATCGGCAACCTAGAGATCGCTTTCAAATGCCTCAGAGGAAAGGGCATCAAGCTTAATCCCGAGAAGTGTGTCTTCAGGGTCCCCCGAGGCATGCTCTTGGGGTTCATAGTTTCAGAGCGCGGCATCGAGGCTAACCTGGAGAAACTCTCGGCCGTGACCAACATGGGGCCAATCCGAGACCTCAAGGGAGTACAGAGAGTTATAGGATGTCTTGCGGCCCTGAGCCACTTCAACTCACACCTTGGCGAAAAAGGTTTACCTCTGTACCGTCTCTTGAGAAAGTCCGAACGCTTTTCTTGGACCCCCGAGGTCGAAGAAGCCCTCGCCAAGCTCAAAGCCCTGCTCACCAACCCTCCCGTTCTGGTACCGCCAGCCAAGGGCGAGGCCCTCTTACTCTACGTTGCCGCAACGACCCAAGTAGTCAGTGCGGCCATAGTAGTCGAGAGGCAGGAAGAGGGGCACGCCCTACCCGTCCAATGACCTGTTTACTTCATCAGCGAGGTACTTTCCAAAACTAAGACACGCTACCCCCACATCTAGAAGCTAATCTACGACATAGTCTTGGCTCGGCGCAAGCTGCGTCACTACTTCGAATATCACCCAGTCGCCGTGGTGTCATCTTTCCCTCTAGGGAAGATAATCCAAAACCGGGAGGCCTCGGGTAGAATAGCCAAGTGGGCTATTGAACTCATGGGGGAGGCCTTGTCTTTTGCGCCTCAGAAAGCAATTAAATCCCAGGTCTTAGTCGATTTTGTGGCCGAATGGACCGACACCTAGCTGCCACCTGCTCAAATCCAAGCGGAATGCTGGACTATGTACTTTGATGGGTCTCTGATGAAGACCAGGGCAGGCGCGGGTCTGCTCTTCATCTCTCCCCTCGGAGTGCACATGCGTTACATATTCTGGCTCCACTTCGCCGCCTCCAACAACGCAGCCGAGTACGAAGCTCTCGTCAATGGCTTGCAGATCGCCATCGAGCTCGGAGTGCGGCGTCTCGACGTGCGGGGCGATTCACAGCTCGTCATCGACCAAGTCATGAATGACTCAAATTGTCACGACCCCAAAATGGAGGCATACTACAAACTGGTACATTGCCTTGAAGGTAAGTTCGACAGTCTCAAACTCAATCACATTTCACGGAAGTTCAACGAGGCCGTGGATGAACTGGCAAAGATGGCATCAGCACGGGCTTCGGTCCCCCCGAACATATTCACCAGAGACCTCCACAAGCCCTCGGTGGACTACACCTCGGCGGCACAAGAGGGCCCATTGGTCGAGCCCACCATAGGACCCGAGGCCCTCTCTATCACCGAGACCCCAGCAGCCGAGCCCGAGGCCATGGAAGTCGATGCAGGGCCTCCCGAGGCCGACCGAGGGGTGGACTGGCGGGTCCCCCTCCTCGATTGCCTCACTCAAGGAGTGCTTCCTACGGATAGAACCGAGGCCCAATAGCTGGCGCGACGAGCCAAAACTTATGTCATCAGCAACGGCGAGTTGTACAGACGAAGCCCATCTAGCGTCCTCCAACGATGCATCACCACCGAGGAAGGCCAAGCCCTGCTTTGGGACTTACACGCGGGAGCTTGCGGGCACCATGCTGTGCCTCGGACGCTCGTCGGAAACGCCTTCCGCCAAGGGTTCTACTAGCCAACGGTAGTTGCCGAGGCCACCAAGCTAGTACGCTCCTGTAAGGGATGTCAGTATTATGCGTGGCAGATGCACCTCCCAGCTCAAGCCCTCCAAACCATCCCCATCACATGGCCGTTCGCCGTGTGGGGACTGGACATGGTTGGGCCTCTACAGAAAGCCCCCGGGGGCTACACCCACTTGTTGGTAGCTATTGACAAGTTCTCCAAGTGGATCGAGGCTCGCCCGATTACTCATCAAATTCGAGCAAGCGGTATTGTTCTTCACTGATATCATCCACAGGTTTGGGGTTCCAAACACCATCATCACCGACAATGGGACACAATTCACTGGACATAAATTTCTGACGTTCTGTGACGACCACCACATTCATGTGGTCTGGTCGGCTGTAGGACACCCTAGGACGAATGGCCAAGTAGAATGTGCCAACGGCATGATTCTACAAGGCCTCAAGCCAAGGATATACAACCGGTTCAAGAAATTCGGCAAGAAATGGCTGGTCAAACTCCCGTCGGTCATCTGGAGCCTAAGGAATACACCGAGCCGAGCCACGGGGTTCACGCCGTTCTTCCTAGTCTATGGAGCCAAAGCCATCCTCCCCACTAACTTGGAGTACGACTCCCCAAGGCTGCAGGCTTACAACGAGCAAAGCAACCGCACTACCCGCGAGGACGCCCTCGACCAACTAGAGGAAGCCCGAGACGTTGTGCTACTGCATTCAGCCAAATACCAGCAAGCCCTACGACGCTATCAAGCCCGCCGCATCCGGAGCCGAGACCTAAAGGTGGGCGACCTAGTGCTGAGACTGAGGCAGAGCAACAAGGTTCGCCACAAGTTGACCCCGCCATGGGAAGGGCCGTACATCGTCGCCCAAGTGCTAAAGCCCGGGACCTACAAGCTGGCCAATGAGAAGGGCGAAATCTACACCAATGCTTGGAACATAGAACAACTACGTCGTTTCTACCCTTAAACTTCCAAGCTTTGTATACATTTTTTCTCGAAATATATTAAAGAAGCGTTCTTTAGATGTTCTAATTTTCAAGAATCCCCCTCCCCCATCGACGGGAATCGATGTTGCTATAACACTATGAGCGAGGCTCGACTCTGCCTCTGTAGAACCAAGCCTCCCTCGAGGGCTAGAAGCGGGGGGAACCCCTTAAGTCCCAGGCACTATTTTTAATCGTTTTTTCGAATAAATTTCTACTCCAAACTCTCTCGCGTACTCTGATAGGTCAATTGTAAAAAATCTAAGGACCGAAAGCGCGCCTCTGGGCTACGGCAACGCCCTCACCACCTTTCGCCAGAGGGGTAGCTCAGGTTCCGAGGAGGTCATTTGCAAAAGACTTGTCTAGAAACAGGGCAAAGGGCAGAGGCTTCGAAAAACAATATAAACCGATTAAAAAAGCACACGTACGAGTACTTCAAAGGCCTCGACGGCCACAAATGTCATGACACGACAATAACTCAATTCGTTTACATGCCCCCCTCTGGCCCAGGTCAAGGCTCAGGATCTCCTGCATCGACGGCTGGCGTGGGGGGAACTACCTCTTCTTTAAACAGACTGGCTAGCGCCGCACCAGGGACCTCAGCCGCCTCCATCAGCTTGGTGACCTCCTCATCAGCTTCCTCGTCATCATCAGGCAAGATGTGACCATCGCTGACGGCCTCGAGGTTGATGGCATAGTGTGAGGAAACGACGGCCAGGGCACGCTTGACGCCTGTATGCAATGCCGCCCGAAGTCGCTCGCGCATTTGGCCACTCAATGCAGCCAGGCGGCTCCTGAGGGAGCTACCCGACTGAGCCCCCTCAATAGCCAGGGCCTCGCAGATGGTACGAGCGGCGGCCTGCAGTGCGTCGTGCTCCTCGATCTCAGCCTCGAGCATTGCCTGCACTGCGACAGAGGCCTCTGCCACCCAGAAAACCTCCTTCTCCAACCCTACGCCAAAACGAGCAGGATGCGGTTAAGTGTGAAAGAAGAACAAGTCAAACAGGGGCAAATGCCTATGGGACTCACCCTCGGCTTTCTCTTTTAAGCACTGGACCTCGACCCATGAGGCCTCGGCCGCCTTGGAAGCCTCCATCTCCAGCTCTGTACCACACTGAGGAGTTAGGGGCCGAGCATGGGAAAAAACAAGCAAAATAAAGGGAACATAACTCACCCTCGTACTTCCCCTTCTAGGCCAAGGCATCGACCCAGGAGGCCTCGGCCGCTTTGAGGGCCTCGTTAGCCCGGGATGAGAGGATGTCCCACTCACCGGCAGCCCGGGTCAGCCCCTCCTCCAGCTCCTTGACTCGCGCCTCCAAAGGGGCGGCCTGCTCCCGAGCCGTGATCGCCTCGGCCTTCATATCTACACAGCAAAGGCGGAGGTCCTCCACCTCCATGCTCCGCGCCGATAGGAGCCTATTGGCATTGGCGAGCAGGTCCTTCTACTGCCTAAGCTGGTCCTAGACGTCCCTCTCCTGACAAAGGAACAACTACTTCCCGAGAGACCGGGCCTCGAGCCCCTGGATAGGTAGAACAGAGGTCATGCATTGTGAAAAGACTCAGAACAAGACGACATCGCATGAGAAAAGAAGATGCGTACCTGGGCGATGCCGGGCAGATCATCATCCATGATGGACAGCGCCGTTCACAGCGACTGCACCGCCAGCCGGCGATATTGCTCGAAGGAGCTCTAGCGCCCCCCCTCGACCGCATCCTCAAGGGTGAATAGAGGCTCCCCCTCTGGGTTGTCCTGTCTCAACCATGATACACACGGTGATTCCACCCACGGGCTCGGGTCACACCCGCACGAGGGCCGAGTCTCCCTCGCCAGAAGCTGGAACTGGCTGCTCGGCGGTGCTGGCCGCCTCGGCATCCACCGCCTCCTTCCCCCGGGAAGTATTCGCGGTAGGGGTCGCCTGAACCTCCCGGGAGCTCTCCTGCGGCGGCGGCAGGCCTTGGGCTAGGGGCGGCACCAAAGGTCACCCCACCTCCATCTCCGAATCCCGGTCCGCTGGGCCCGCCGCACTCGCCTCAACCATCTCGGCCTTGAAGTCCTAGGGGCCTCGGCTTTGCTCCCGTCCTCAGCAACTAGGGGCGCCTGGCCCCATTGGACTCATGGGCCTCAACAACACGCGGCGTAGGCCCTTCCTCCTCTGTCTGCTCCGTGGCCGCCCCAGGAGACTCTTCTTGAACGACCGGCCCCTCCTGGTTGGCCCCGGCCGACGCCGCACGACGCTGCACGGTGGCTTGCGCCTCTGCCGCCTGTTGAGCCATGGTACTGGTGCTCACTTTGAGTACCTTGCGTGGTGCCAAGGCTGGCATCTCCACCCGATGCTTCCGACTGAAGACAAAACACCCACTTGGTCAGCATATGACCATGAAGCAAGCAGGAGACGATGCGAATGTCGCTGAAAAAACACTCACCATGAGCGGGGTTGCAGCCGCTTCAGCACCGCTACTCTCCTCTACAACAGCGGCGGCGGTGGCGGAGGCACGGCCTCGGTATTCACCGGTGCCAGCCGACCCTCGTCGGACTCCGGCACCCCCTCGACCCTCTGCGGGGGCAGTTGCATTGCCCCCATTGCCGCCTGCTCCACCACTACCATCGAGACCACCAGGCTAATGGCACGCTTCCCCAGTGCCCGTAGCTCGGGCATATCAGCTTCAGACGTGGGGTGAGCGATTGCCAGCCCCGGGGCGCCATCCCCTCCCCCTAGAAGCGTCGAGCTACTTGCCGACGCCCCGATCACTGCCTCCCCGACATCGGGGAGATGGTCTAGGGGACCTTGGCCCCTCTCGAACACGTCATCTTCAGAATCCTCCGAATAGCGACGGAGACGGAGACAACTCCACCGGGAGACCATCCTGTCTCTGATGCCGGCGACGTTTCTCCCGTGCTTTGCACTCGAGTATTTTCTTATTGCGCCTTGCCTCCTTGGCGTCCTTCTTCTTCTTCTTCACCTCGACATATGCTCGGTTCACCGCCTGCCGCCTTGCGTCCTCGGGAACGGGTGGCGAGGAGTCTCGCACGTCCCTCATCCCATAGAGGAACGGCGAACGCAAGTAAGAAGATGGAAAAATGGCGAGGAACGAGGAGACCTTGGGAGCTATAGCGGCATGTGACTTACCAGGGAGAGATACCCCCGCGACGAGCGCATGATGATGGGGGTCAGACCACCGCTCTTCAGCTTCCCATCCACCATCTCCCTCACCCGACGTAGAACCACCTCATCGGAGAGGGCGGCGGCGGACATCCGGATGCCCTCGATCGGCTCATCTAGTCTCATATCAAACAGCCATCAGCGGCAGCACCCTCCGGTGGTGGAAGGCCGCCACGACCGCAGCCGCCGTAAGGCAGCGGCTGCAGCTTGGGCTGCTCCTCCCAAGGCATGCCGTACCTCCACTTCTCCGGACAGTCCTCCACGATCCACCCGGTGTAGGGGGGAAGTCCACCATCGTCGTTGCGGAGGTAGAACCAGCTGGTGTACCAGCGGCGATTGGACAACATGAGCTGGGCCAGGATGTAAAGGTGCTGCCGATCTTGGCGCACCTGGAGAGTGCAGCCGCTGACCCTCACCATCTTCCTCGTACCCGCTGGCTTGGTGGTGTGCCCTGCTCAGAAGAGATGGAGCCACAGCTCCCAATGGGGGGCAATCCCCAGATACCCCTCGCAGACAGCGACGAAAATAATCGCCACGCGATGGAGTTGGGGTTGAAGTTGTGTAGCTCCACCCCGTAGTAATGCGGGAGCGCCCACATGAATCGGTCTGCCGGCACGCTGAGACCATGCTCGTGGAAAGATACGAAGGTCACGACGTACCCTTCGTGCGGCCTCGGCTCTGGCTCGCCCAATGGGGCGATCCACTCCGGCCTGTCGGGGTCGGTGAGCGGGCGGAGAAGGCCATCGTCGATGAGCGATTGTAGCACCTCCACGGACACGTCGGACGGCTCCCAAGGATCCGCTAGGAGGATGACAGGAGGGTCACCGGCCATTGCGTGATGGGGAATGGGGGCTACGGCGGTAAGTCTCTCTCCCTCTGTCTCTCTCTCGCTCGCTCTTCTCCCTTCTTCTCCCCGGCACTCTCTGTTCTTGGCAATGGTTCGAAGGCAGAAAAGGCAAGTACGGGAAAGGGAAGGAGGGGAGGGGCGAGACTCGTTTCGTATTTATGCAGGGAAAGGATGAAACAGCAAGGCGATGAAATCGGAGAAGTCTCCCTCGAGTCCAAGCACAGTTAATCTAGATCTAATTTCACCGCCCATGCGCCCGCCTTTTCCTCATTAATCGCACGAACTGTTATGTCCTGACCGCTGACACCGCGTCGCTTCTCACCGCAGCGATAGTAGGCCCCGAGAAACCACCTCAAAAGGCACGCCTGCCATTGTCAGCCGATGGGAGGGGAATATTCCCCCAGCCGATTCCTTCCAGACTAAGGAACTGGGCGCCGAGCCCGTTACGGTCCAGGGGTTCGAAGGCTGGACCCCCAAGGGTTTCGATAGCCGCCCTAGGACAACAGAGTCAGGGACAGCTATGGGCAAGCCCGTACATGGCCGAGGCCCGAGCGAGCGATCGCTCGGGATGCCCTAAGTCATGTCCAAGACCAGCAGGGAGTTCTCCGAATGGGATCCCACCGTAGGGAGGCGCCGAACCCCCGGGGCCAATCGAACGGTCCTAGGACCCACTAGAAAAGCCCTCTAGTACTTTTGGGGTGCGTCTCTTGTGGCAGAACCTCCTAAATTATAGGGCCCACATGCACCTGTCACTGTCCAATGACCTTTGACATCTATGCATATGTTCCTGGTAATTTAAGAAGACTATCGGGTGTCCTCGGGGAACCCCGAATCATCCACGATTTCCGAGCAGGATCACATTACAGAGTTATTGCAGTATTACAACAGTTTATTCAAATAGATACATCAGAGTAAAAGTAGCGGAAGACTTACAATAACATAGTTTACAAACTATTTGTTTCAAACCATACAACTAAGTTCGATATTAATACAAACCAAAGTAGTGGAGCGGCATTATAATATAATACAAAACACACAATGAGGCTTGCCTCGCCTTAAGGGCCACACAATTACTTCTCATCGTCATCACAAGGTACAATCATCATGCAAAGACGATCCACAACAGATCTGCTCATGAGACTCACCTGCAACCAAGGGTCAACGAACCTTGAGTACAAAAGTACTCAACAAGACTTAACCGAAATAAGAACTGATAACTCAAGAATGCAGGCTCAGGGATTCAAGGTATGGTTTTAGCAATAATCAAAGTTATTTTGCGTAAAAGCTCTTTAACAAAATTCTTTATTTCAACAATTTAAACTTCATAAAATCATATACAAAGATGACACGATCCGTAATGAGATCATGAAACTTCATATCCAACACCTTCATCAACCATTCTCAAGTTCCAGTTATTAATACTACGATGATGAACAGTGAGTTGAGTCTCCATAACCGAGGAGCAACGACGATTCAACCGATTATAAACCCAAATTGGGAATTCTAGACCACCACGACATATGCAGGTCCCCACCTACATATACCAACCTACCCTCAAATCCTCTCAAACAAGAACGGGTCCACGCCACCCGAGAATACAAGATCCACCAATCCAAACCCCATAGCCACGTGGGTACATGCTATTCCCGCCATCTCTCCACTCCCAGTGCGCGAGTAGCCATTCTCGTAATAGAATCGCCAAGTTCAGGCTTACTGGAGTATGTGGTTAGTACTACAAATTCTCACCTCATGCAATTCAACAACGAACGTGCCTTAATCGACACAGGCGGAAAGAACCCGCTCACAAGACCTCCATGTCTTGTGGCTCACACACACCGAGTCCGCTCGATCTAGATTTATTACTCCACATTCCCATATCACATGCTAACATAATTAACCAATGTTCCATTTAAAACTTGTAGGTGGCAGGTAATCACCCGACTTTCATCGTTCTACGCATAGCTAAGCAAAACTAGGCATATACGAGTTTAAAAACTGGTAATATGGTAAATATGGAATAACAAGGATGGTAATGCACCAATTAGGCTCTTACTTAACTCCTAATCACTTAATGCAGTAACGGAAAGCAAAAGCAAAATTAATTTGTAAAACACAAGGTAGGGTTGTATGCATCCGGAGCTTGCCTTCGTTGACGGAAAAGTCCAGCTCCTGCGACGTTTCACAAGTATTCGGTCCGACCTCAACAGACGGATTAACCTCCTCAACCACTTGATTAACTACCACGTGTTCACCTTCGTTTACTACATGTAATAACAATGCCATGTTTAACATGATGTAGAATACGAAACATGATGCTCGATGATGGATGAAAAATTAATAATTTGAATACAACTTTCCTTCGCGGTACAGTTGCAAGTCAAACTAGTCAAACCTTTTTCGCAACACCCAATCAATTGCCAAGGATCATTATCAACTAATGATCCAAGGTCATCACACAATCAAAATTTCAAACAAAACCTAAATCATTAAAGGTTACTATTTGCTTTCATGAATTAATTATTTAATTCAAAATTATTAAATAAATCAACTTATTCCAATTGAGCTCAAAATTTTTGTAAATGTTCATTACATGATAACTAAGTGGCAAAACAAATTTCATAATTTTTGGATAAATAAATAAGCCTAGAAAAATCATGGAAATCCATTTATTAATAAATTGAGCAATTTTTATCACATTCAAAAATTACTGAAAAACATTATTTTATATTTTTCTTAAATACTATACATCACAGAGAAGTCACACAAAAATTTTCATAATTTTTGGAGCTCTAAATAAATCTACACAAAAATAACAAAAACAGACACTATTTATTCAAATATGAAAAATAGAAAAATCCATTTGAACGCTGAGTCACTGACAACCCGACCCCACCTGTCATCCCTAACCTCCGACGTTGACCACGGCAGCGACAGCTCTGACCAGCGATTTCTCGCCGACGGTGAGATCACCGGCGACGACCAACGTACCAAAATGATCACCAAGTCTAGGCGCATCGATTGATGTCCCTATCAGCACTGATTACGGCCCTATACTAGCTCGTCGTCGACCATGGCGGACGCGGTGGTACGGCAGCGCTACGCCAGCGGTGTACGATTGGTAGAGCTCAAACAAGGGATTCAGAAAGCACCAGAGGCTCACCCCGAACGCGTTGAAGCAAGGAGCGAGGTCGGAGAAGCAACAGAGAGGCGTGACAACGATCACGGTGACCACGGCGGAGCAAAACGTCGTCGGCGATGGTGTACCAGCGACTGCAGTGATCAAAATGAGCAACCAGCTATGGATTAAGTACTACAGCATCGAGACAAAACAGAATCAGCCAAAACCGGGGACGAAGATGCACCATGGAGCTCTGGCCGCGGCGAATCGCGCTCGGCGGAGGAGTTGCCGGCCGCGAAGAAGAAAGACGTGGACAACGAGTTTCCGGCGGAGATAAACTGAATTGGTGGGTCGGTTGGACGCGCAAGGTTAAGGCGGAGCTGGGACAGGCTTTGCCGAGACGGCAACGGCGCTAAGTCGACGTCGAGAGCTCGACGGAGCTACGGTGGTGGCGACGGGAAAAGCAGAGAAGGAAGAAAAACGACGACGACGGCGTCTCGGTTCTTATAACGCGACTCAGAAGCTCAAGGAAGCCACGACGGAGCCGTTTCCGTGCCAGCGCGACGCCAAGGACGGCCACGACGCGCCTGGAACGCCGAAGAAGGTCGCCGGCGGTGTAGTCTCGACGGTGGACACTATTCACAGTAATTACAAGTTTGCCATTCGCCAAAATTCACAAATTACTCTCAAATTTTCATAACAACTCAAAAATCTCCAAAAACAAAAGTTGTTCAAAATCAAAAGTTCTACAACTTTTCTTCTATAACCATCTCCTAATTTGGTCTAGATTTTGAAATGAACTTTTGAATTTGAATAGGGAAATTTAACGAATTACGCCTTTTTGAATTACTCAAAATTTTTCTAAACAACTTGAAAAACTCCAAAAACAAACTTTGTATAACTTGCCAAGCTCTACATTTTGCTTTTGGGATCAACCCCAAATTATGCTTAGATTTTGAAATGGATTTTCAGGGTAGGATTTAAATGCTGAAAAGCGGGGTTTTCTCGAAAAATTCAAAAATCCAAACAAACTTTGAATTTAAGTCAAACAATACAATTCAACACATACCACATGAATATAAACTTGTTTTAGTGTACGCATCTCAAAGTTTTCACCGAATGCCAAATGCTTTGCAATGCATATGATGACATGTCAGGTTTTAGTATTTTAAACACCCGAGGTGTTACAATCCTTCCCCCTAAAAGAAATCTCGCCCCGAGATTCAAAGCCATAGAGTAAGTAATGGAAAAGGAAATGCGTCAATCCAAAAACATCCAGAACTTTTCCATAAAACAACTGAGGTTCTTTTACAAAACACAATTTGTAGTAACCGAGCTCAACTAACATTATTCTATTCTATATTGACGCTAGAAACTCTGGAAACTTTTCTAACAAGTAATCTTCTGATTCCCAGGTAGCTTCCTCTTCTAAATGTTGATTCCATTGTATCTTGTAGAACTTTATTGTTCTCCTCCGAGTAACACGATCTTTCTGATCCAACACTCGGATAGGATATTCTGAATAAGTCAGATCTGGTTCAAGTTCCACTCCTTCAACTTCAACATTCTGCTCAGGCACTCGGAGACACTTCTTCAACTGAGACACATGGAACACATCATGTACAACTGATAAATGTTCTGGTAATTTCAAGCGATAGACCACTTTTCCATATCTCTCCAAAATTTGAAATGGTCCAATATATCGAGGTGCCAACTTGCCTTTAACACCAAAACGGTTAACTCCCTTCATTGGTGATACTTTCAGATATACAAAATCTCCTTTGTTAAACACCAATGGTCTCCGTCGTCTATCCGCATAACTCTTTTGGTGGGGTGAGCTATTTTCAAATTACTCAGATTTGCCTAACCTTGTCTTCCGTTTCTTTCACAAGGTCAACTCCAAAGAATCTTCTTTCTCCCAGCTCCGACCAACTCAAATGATGTTCTCGCACCTACGGCCATAGAGTGCTTCAAATGGAGCCATTCTAATGCTTTCCGATAACTATTGTTATATGAGAACTCGGCCAAAGGTAAGCATTCATCCCACTTGTTGGAATAATTAAAGACACAACACCTTAACATATCTTCAAGCACTTGATTGACTCTTTCACCATCCCATCACCATGGGATGATAAGTTGTACTATACAGGAGCTTGGTATCCAAGGAAGAATGCAATTATTTCCAAAAACTGGAGACAAACTGTGTACCCCGATCGGACACTATGGTCTTTGGTATTCCATGGAGACTCATAATTCTTGCTAAATATATCTTGGCGTATTGGACAGTGGGATATATAGTTTTGACAGGAAGAAAATATGCTGACTTAG
This sequence comes from Miscanthus lutarioriparius, assembly GCA_904845875.1. Classification (NCBI taxonomy): domain Eukaryota; kingdom Viridiplantae; phylum Streptophyta; class Magnoliopsida; order Poales; family Poaceae; genus Miscanthus; species Miscanthus lutarioriparius. Next base: position 150,743,894 of record CAJGYO010000007.1, on the reverse strand, counting down.
TGAGTCGATCTACAATAACCCATATTGAGTCAAATCCCTTTGTTGTCTTGGGTAGGCCAATAATAAAGTCCATACTTATGTCCTCCCACTTCCAAGCTGGAATAGGTAATGGTTGCAGTTCTCCAGCAGACCTCAAATGTATAGCTTTCACCTTCTGACAAGTATCACACTCTGCTATATATCTCGCAATTTCTATCTTCATTTTTGTCCACCAAAACCTTTGTTTTAAGTCATGATACATCTTGTTGCTTCCCGGATGGATAGATAACCTAGTAGCATGTGCTTCTTCAAGAATTGACTGCCTCAACTCAGGAACTTTTGGTACTACCAAACGATCCTTGAACCATAGCACACCTTCATTATCTGTACTGAAACATTCCGCCTTTCCATCCCTGACTCTTTCCTTGATATGGGCTACACCCTTGTTTTCCTTTTGAGCAGTAATAACTTGATCTCGAATAGTGGCTTCAACAATTATGTTGGTCAAACTACCTTGTTGAATTACTTCTACATTTAGCTTCTCCATCTCTTGACATAAAGTCAAACCCATTGTTCTTACTGTCAGACAATTGCAATAGCTTTTTCGACTGAGAGCATCTACAACTACATTTGCTTTACCAGGGTGATAATGTACTTCCAAATCGTAATCCTTAATTAGTTCTAACCATCTTCTTTGTCGCATGTTCAACTCTGGCTGAGTAAAGATATATTTTAAGCTCTTGTGATCTCAGATATATATGGCACGTATTACAAGCAAGGTAATGCCGCCAAATCTTCGAGCATGAACCACAAATGCTAACTCCAAATCATGAGTAGGATAGTGTTCTTCATGTTGCTTAAGTTGCACGGACGCATAGGCAATGACTCGCCTTCTTGCATCAACACACATCCAATACCAATACACAAGCATCACAATAAACATCAAATGGCTTCTCGATATCGAGTTGAGCTAACACCGTGCGATGAGTCAACAGCCTTTTTAAAGTCTAGAAAGCCTCTTCACAATCTGATGACCAGACAAACTTGACTTGGTTCTTCAACAATTCAGTTATAGGTTTTGATACTTTAGAGAATTCTGGAATAAACCGACGGTAATATCCCGCCAATCCAAGAAAACTCTAAACTTGATGAACTGTGGTTGGCGGTTTCCAATCAAGCACATCCCTCACTTTGCAGGGATCAACTGCAACTCCTTCGGCTGACAAGACATGTCCAAGAAATTGCACTTCCTTAAGCCAAAAATCACACTTGCTGAACTTAGCATACAATTGATGTTCTCTCAAACGAGTCAGAACAATTCTGAGGTGTTCTACATGTTCTATCTTATTCTTGGAATATACTAGTATATCATCTATAAATACCACTACAAACTCGTCTAGCTCAGGCATGAATACTGAGTTCATCAGATACATGAAATGAGCGGGAGCATTTGTCAAACCAAAAGACATCACCAAGTATTCATATAATCCGTATCTTGTGGTAAATGCCGCTTTTGGGAATATCTTCAGCTTTATCTTAATTTGGTGATACCACGATCTCAAATCTATCTTGAGAAAACTTTGGCTCCGCCAACTGATCAAAAAGCAAATATATCCGAGGTAATGGATACTTATTCTTGATGGTCACTTCATTCAATGGACGATAGTCAACACATAACCTCAGGGTCTCATCTTTCTTTTTCACAAAAATTGCCGGACATCCCCAAGGTGAGGAACTAGGTTGGATAAACCCCTTCTCAATTAATTCCTATAACTAAGCCTTCAACTCGGCCAATTCCTTAGGTGGCATTCTATAAGCTCTCCGAGAAATTGAGCTGTTCGAGTTGTAACTCTATGTTAAACCAGTACATCCCTATCGTGTGGTAGACCGGTAAATCCTCGAAACACATCAGAAATTCACGTACTACTACGGGATATCTCTAATCTCTTTGACGGCAGCTGCACAAACTCTCGCCTTAATCGATCTTCTTAAGGTTGGAAGTTGGATGAGAAGTTGGGAATTACTATCGTGCAAACTTACTCTTAAAGTCCTATTCAAAGCATCTATAACAGCCTTATGCTGATACATCCAATTCATTCCCAAGATTACATCTATATCCTGATCCTTAAGGATAATCATGGTAGTGGGAAAAATATGCCCACCTAGGTTTACGGGTACCTGGTACACCATTTCCTTAGTACACAGACGTCCCCCGGGTGACTGTACAAAGAAACTTTCCTTTGTTGCCCCAATTGAAATTTCATACTTCACGACAAATGTTCTATTGATGAATGAATGCGATGCGCCAGAATCAAAAAGTATAACTACAGGGTGATTGGCAACAGGAAACATACCCATCATCACTGGCTCCCCCTCCGGAATTTCTCCAGCTTGAATATAGAACACCCGTCCTATCTTCCTCTCATCTTTGCCCTTCTGAGCATTCTGATTGTGGTTCTTGTTTGGTGCCTGACCCTGTTGTTGATTGGCAGGGGTCTTCTGATAATTTTGATTAGCCTGCCTAGGATATGGACATTCCCTGGAGAAATGACCAGTCCTTCCACAATTGTAACACGGGTAGTTGTGACCCTGTGATGTTGGAGCATTACCACCAATAGCATTGGTTGACTGTGAGTTCGGATAGGTTATAACAGGACAGACATTTGACTGTTGCCTGGCTTGAAACTGTGGCGGACGATAAGGAGGACGATAATGGTTTATTGGATGATAAATCACTCTCTGCCTCTTTTGGTTTCCACCAAAAGGTCCAGATGGCACATTCTTTTTCTTCTTGAGCTCCTTATGCTGCCGATACTTTGCCTCCGAAGCAATTGCAATATTTACTGCCTCATGATAAGTGATATTGGTACAGGCTGTCATCATTGTCTGCAGTTTGGTATTCAGACCTCTCATGAACCATTTCTTTTTCTTGGCATCCGTATTAACATGTTCAGATGCATACTATGACAGATGATTGAATCTTCCCACATACTGCATAACCGTTTGATCCCCTTGCCTCAAAGCAAGGAATTCATCCAGCTTCATAGCCATCACTCCTTCCGGGATATAATGGGCTCGAAAGCAGTGTGAAATTCTCTCCAAGTTAACAGAACGCCTGTGGGTTGCATGGCCATCAGATTTGCATACCAAGCACCAGCTGCACCTCTAAGTTGCTGGGCAGCAAACACTGGTTTCTGAAACTCTGTGCAGTGAATAAGATCAAATTTCTGCTCCATGGTCCTAAGCCAGTCATCAGCCTCCAGTGGTTCATCTGCCTTGGTGAACACCGAGGGTTTTGTATCCGTGAAATCCACATAGGTAGCCTCATGCCTGTTATGATTGCAGCCACGGTTTCCATGCATCTGATTCTGATTACTTTGAGCCATCTCATGAAGCAAACGAGAATTTTCCATAGTCACATTGACTAATGCAGTGATAGCATCAGCTAGATTGGTCGGCATCGGTGGCGGGTTGGGGATATCATCATCATCTTGTGAAGTACCAGGAATATGCGATCCCCGCGTACGACGCATCTGCTCATAACAAACCAAACTTTATTCACAAGCCTTTATTGAATTGCACAACAGCTTACTCCAGACACATAACATATGGTTTATTACTATAAACACCAGACCCTATATGTACCAAAACAAGATACATAGCTTAACCATAATTAACTATTATACAACTCTACTCTTTTCCGTGATTACTTCAAACTTCAGGCTCGGTATCCATTCCGGAATTATTACCACCTTCATCATCACTTTCATTGATCATTACTAATTCTTCAGGATCTTCTTCTTCTTCCTCTTCCGATTCGTTATCATCGGCAAGGATGACACCGGGGTCCATGGCATCAGCTTGAGGCTCATGATTCGGGTTTAGTAGATTGCTAAGCCTATGAACTTCCTCATGTAGATAGGTATTATGTTCCTCTAAATCTTCTACATAAAATTCTAGCTCATGAGTTCTAGCTCTAGCTACATTTTCCCTATGCCAAGCCTCATTTCGTCCCTCCACCGTACGAACTAACATGCTTTCGTAGTTCCTGCGTGCGGTGGTGAGACGCCTCAATTGATCCTGTAATTCTCCTACCTGTATAGCATCCAAAGCCCTATCTCTAGTAGCTTGTGCTAATTCTGCAGAAATTCTCTGTATCTCCGCCTGGGGATCAGGCCTAGAACTGCTACTACTAGCATCATCGTTTCTAGGGGCAAGTTGGTGACGAGGAACTCCTTTAGGTCCAGAGGACTTACGGGGCGTCATCTTGGCACGAGCCATACTGTAGGAAACCAATTTAATCCAAGTAAGACCATTTGATCAAAGTCTAAAGAGCAGCTATGATGGATTACATTACTCAAACCAGTCTCACTACTCAACTCCAGACTAAGAGGTGAAGGAAGTAACGAGTGAATTAATAATGATGCATGAATTGTTCTTACGAACAAAAACATCAAAGTTTATAATGCACATAAACAACATTTATTTTTATTTTTTTTATATAGGGCATAGTAAGATTACTACTCCACCACACAAGACCCTTTTAATTAAATACGGAATGGTGAGAAAGAAATAAGACAAGTCAAAAGCAATTTGGACCAAATTAATCAAGTTAAATTTAGTCATCCCAAATCATTTTGAAGTTTTTGTAAACCAATACCACAAAAACTTTGTAACGATCGCTCTGATACCATTCTGTGGCAGAACCTCTTAAATTATAGGGCCCACTTGCACCTATCACTGTCCAACGACCTTTGACATCTATGCATATGTTCCTGGTAATTTAAGAAGACTGTCGGGTGTCCTCGGAGAACCCCGAATCATCCATGATTTCCGAGCAGGATCACATTACAGAGTCATTGCAGTATTACAACAGTTTATTCAAATAGATACATCAGAGTAAAAGTAGCGGAAGACTTACAATAACATAGTTTACAAACCATTTGTTTCAAACCATACAACTAACTTCGATATTAATACAAACCAAAGTAGTGGAGCGGCATTATAATATAATACAAAACACACAATGAGGCTGCCCTGCCCAAGGGCCACACAATTACTTCTCATCGTCATCACAAGGTACAACTGTCATGCAGCACGATCCACAACAGATCTGCTCATGAGACTCACCTGCAACAAGGGTCAACGAACCCTGAGTACAAAAGTACTCAACAAGACTTAACCGAAATAAGAACTGATAACTCAAGAATGCAGGCTCAGGGATTCAAGGTATGATTTTAGCAATAATCAAAGTTATTTTGCGTAAAAGCTCTTTAACAAAATTCTTTATTTCAACAATTTAAACTTCATAAAATCATATACAAAGATGACACGATCCGTAATGAGATCATGAAACTTCATATCCAACACCTTCATCAACCATTCTCAAGTTTCAAAGATTAATACTACGATGATGAATAAAGTGAGTTGAGTCTCCATAACCGAGGAGCAACGACGATTCGAACCGATTATAAACCCAAATGGGAATTCCAGACCACCACGACATATGCAGTCCCCGACCTACATATACCAACCTACCCTCGATCCTCTCAAACAAGAACGGGTCCGCGCCACCCGAGAATACAAGATTCCCACCAATCCAAATTTATAGCCACGTGGGTACATGCTATTCCGCCATCTCTCCACTCCCGGTCTGCGAGTAGCCATTCTCGTAATAGAATCGCCAAGTTCAAAGCTTCTTTGAGTATGTGGTTAGTACTACAAATTCTCACCTCATGCAATTCAACAACGAACGTGCCTTAATCGACACAGTCGGAAAGAACCCGCTCACAAGACCTCCATGTCTTGTGGCTCACACACACCGAGTCCGCTCGATCTAGATTTATTACTCCACATTCCCATATCACATGCTAACATAATTAACCAATGTTCCATTTAAAACTTGTAGGTGGCAGGTAATCACCCGACTTTCATCGTTTCTACGATAGCTAAGCAAAACTAGGCATATACGAGTTTAAAAACGGGTAATATGGTAAATATGGAATAACAAGGATGGTAATGCACCAATTAGGCTCTTACTTAACTCCTAATCACTTAATGCAGTAATGGAAAGCAAAAGCAAAATTAATTTGTAAAACACAAGGTAGGGTTGTATGCATCCGGGAGCTTGCCTTCGTTGACGGAAAAGTCCGACTCTGCGACGTTTCACAAGTATTCGGTCCGACCTCAACAGATTTGATTAACCTCCTCAACCACTTGATTAACTACCACATGTTCACCTTCGTTTACTACATGTAATAACAATGCCATGTTTAACATGATGTAGAATACTGAAACATGATGCTCGATGATGGATGAAAAATTAATAATTTGAATACAACTTTCCTTCGCGGTACAGTTGCAAGTCAAACTAGTCAAACCTTTTTCGCAACACCCAATCAATTGCCAAGGATCATTATCAACTAATGATCCAAGGTCATCACGCAATCAAAATTTCAAACAAAACCTAAATCATTAAAGGTTACTATTTGCTTTTATGAATTAATTATTTAATTCAAAATTATGAAATAAATCAACTTATTTAAATTGAGCTCAAAATTTTTGTAAATGTTCATTACATGATAACTAAGTGGCAAAACAAATTTCATAATTTTTGGATAAATAAATAAGCCTAGAAAAATCATGGAAATCCATTTATTAATAAATTGAGCAATTTTTATCACATTCAAAAATTACTGAAAAACATTATTTTATATTTTTCTTAAATACTATACATCATAGAGAAGTGACACAAAAATTTTCATAATTTTTGGAGCTCTAAATAAATCTACACAAAAATAACAAAAACAGACACTATTCATTCAAATCTGAAAATAGAAAAATCCATTTGAACGCTGAGTCACTAACAACCCGACCCCACCTGTCATCCCTAACCTTCGACGTTGACCACGGCAGCGATGGCTCTGACCGGCGATTTCTCGCCGACGGTGAGATCACCGGCGACGACCAACGTACCAAAATGATCACCAAGTCTAGACGCATCGATTGACGTCCCTATCAGCACTGATTATGACCCTATACTAGCTCGTCGTCGACCATGGCGGACGTGGTGGTACGGCAGCACTACGCCGGCGGTGTACGACCGGTAGAGCTCAAACAAGGGATTCAGGAAGCACCAGAGGCTCACCCCGAACGCGTTGAAGCAAGGAGCGAGGTCGGAGAAGCAACAGAGAGGCGTGACAACGATCACGGTGACCACGACGGAGCAAAACGTCGTCGGTGATGGTGTACCGGCGACTGCAGTGATCAAAATGAGCAACCATCTATGGATTAAGTACTACAGCATCGAGACAAAACAGAATCAGCCAAAACCAGGGACGAAGATGCACCGTGGAGCTCTGGCCGCGGCGAATCGCGCTCGACGGAGGAGTTGCCGGCCGCGAAGAAGAAAGACATGGACAGCGAGTTTCCGGTGGAGATAAACTGAATTGGTGGGTCGGTTGGACGCGCAAGGTTAAGGCGGAGCTGGGACAGGCCTTGCCGAGACGACAACGGCGCTAAGTCGACGGCGAGAGCTCGACGGAGCTGCGGTGGTGGCCACGGGAAAAGCAGAGGAGGAAGAAAAACGACGACGACGGCGTCTCGGTTCTTATAACGCGACTCAGAAGCTCAAGGAAGCCACGACGGAGCCGTTTCCGTGCCAGCGCGACGCCAAGGACGGCCACGACGCGCCTGGAACGCCGAAGAAGGTCGCCGGCGGTGTAGTCTCGACGGTGGACACTATTCACAGTAATTACAAGTTTGCCATTCGCCAAAATTCACAAATTACTCTCAAATTTTCATAACAACTCAAAAATCTCCAAAAACAAAAGTTGTTCAAAATCAAAAGTTCTACAACTTTGCTTCTATAACCATCTCCTAATTCGGTCTAGATTTTGAAATGAACTTTTGAATTTGAATAGGGAAATTTAACGAATTACGCCTTTTTGAATTACTCAAAATTTTTCTAAACAACTTGAAAAACTCCAAAAACAAACTTTGTATAACTTGCCAAGCTCTACACTTTTGCTTTTGGGATCAACCCCAAATTATGCTTAGATTTTGAAATGAATTTTCAGGGTAGGATTTAAATGCTGAAAAGCGGGGTTTTCTCGAAAAATTCAAAAATCCAAACAAACTTTGAATTTAAGTCAAACAATACAATTCAACACATACCACATGAATATAAACTTGTTTTAGTGTACGCATCTCAAAGTTTTCACCGAATGCCAAATGCTTTGCAATGCATATGATGACATGTCAGGTTTTAGTATTTTAAACACCCGAGGTGTTACATCTCTGGACCACTAGCCGACCCCTATCGAATGGGGCACAGGCCTCCACTCGGACTAACCCGATAGCAGCTCACCGGAAGTGTCACCGCTCGCGCCCACCGAGGGTAGCCTGACATATTCCACCCCTCCTTCCGAGCGAAAAGGATGCGCGAGGGTCACGCAAAAAGCCAGGGGAACTCCTGACCGACCTCTCGCTCTATGCGGAGGCTTGGGGCTCTCCCGCAAACCTTGCCGAGACCCAACGACCTAGGCTCACACTCGAGGGGCTCGGCAAACACACCCCTCCATCCAAGCGAAAATCTTGCGCGGGTCGCATAAAAGCCGGGGGACTCCCGACCGACCTCTCGCTCCGTGCGGAGGCTCAGGGGCTCCCCCTGCAAACCATGCCGAGACCCAGCGACCTAGGCTCGCACTTGAAGGGGCTCGGTAAACAACCCCTCCTTCCAAGCGAAAAGGATGCGCGAGGGTGCCTTAAAAGCCAGGGGAACTCCTAACCGACCTCTCGCTCCGTGCGGAGGCTAGGGGGCTCTCCCTACAAACCTTGTCGAGACCCAGCGACCTAGGCTCGCACTCGAGGGAGCTCGGCAAACAACCCATCCTTCCGAACAAAAAGGATGCGCGAGGGTCGCTTAAAGAACCAGAGGAACTCCTGATCGCCCTCTCGCTCCGCGCGAAGGCTCGGGGGCTCTTCCTTCACCCAAAATGAAAGCAAGCCACCCAAGCTCGCACTCGGGGTTTCGGAAAAACATGACAAAAAGGGCACCGAGCCCATTACGGTCCAGGGGTTCGAAGGCTGGGCCCCCCAAAGGTTTCAACAGTCACCCCAGGACAACAGAGTCAGGGACAGCTATGGGCGAGCCCGTACATGGCCAAGGCCCGAGCAAGCGATCGCTCAGGATGCCCTAAGTCGTGTCCGAGACCAGCAGGGAGTTCTCCGAATGGGATCCCACCGTAGGGAGGCGCCGAGCCCCCGGGGCCAATCGAACGGCCCAAGGACTATAAGGTCGAGATGGCGGACTAGAGGGGGGGTGAATAGTCTTTTCTAAAATTAATCGCATCGGCTAACCGATATAAATACGGAATTAAAACAATCGGTCTAGCCAAGACTTCACCCCTCTATATATGTTCACTAGCACCTTGCAAAGATACTAATAAAGCAACTAAGGTGCCGAGCTAGCTAGAGCTCTCCTAAACAATTCTAGGAGCAAGGTCACACAAACCTATGCCACTAGTACTTTAAGTAACAAGGGAGCTCCTACACATACTAGTAAGCAAAAGCACAAAGCTAACTAAGCTCACTAGCAATGCTCAATAACAAGGCAACCAACGCCTAATTAGAGAGCGCAAATACTTAGCTACACAAACTAAGCAATGTGACTAACAAGGTTACTAAAACCAAATTAGCCACGCAAGGGAGCTACTTCTATGCTACACAAGCAAGAAGGTAATTAGCTAGCTACACAAGCTATCTAATTACAAGAGCAACTACACAAGCTTAAGATATATATATAAGTAATTGCAAGCTTGTGTAATGGGGATGCAAACCAACGGGAAGAACAAGGTTGACACGATGATTTTTCTTCCGAGGTTCACGTGTTTGCCAACACGCTAGTCCCTGTTGTGTCGACCGCTCACTTGGTGGTTCGACGGCTAATTAGCATCACCCACTAAGCCCGCACGTCGGGCACCACAAGAACCTACCCCTTGAGTGAGGGTAGCTCAATGACACGCTTTACTAAAGTTGCTCTTCGCAACTCCCACAGGGCGAGCACAAGTACCCCTCACAAGCACTTCTCCAGAGCGCCGCACAAGCTTCTTGCGGGCTTCGACGAAGACCACCACCAAGCCATCTAGGAGGTGGCAACCTCCAAGAGTAACAAGCACCACCGGCTTGCAACACGATCATCTAGTGCCACTCGATGCAACCTCACGATGCAATCGCACTAGAATCACTCACTCACACAATCGAATGATCGCTATCAAGTATGTGTGTGATGGAGGGCTCCCAAGCACTCACAAGCATGGACACTAAGTCCCTTAAGGTGCTCAACACCAGCCATGGTCGAGGGCCACTTCTATTTATAGCCCCAAGGGCTAAACTAGCCGTTACCCCTTCACTGGGCAACGGTTGAGCCAACCGGACGCTCTGATCGTGTTGACCGGACGCTGGACCTCAGCGCCCGGTCGCCCGCAGATGGCCACGTGTCCTGATTCCAACGGTCACTTGACTTGACCGGACGCAGCAGCTTTCAACTGACCAGACGCTGAACCCCCAGCGTCCGGTCGTTTCCAGTAAGGTACCAACCTCGACTGGACGCGTTCGGTCACACTTGATCGGACGCAGCCAGCGTCCGGTCACACTCCAGCTTCTGCGTCATCATACGTCAGGCTGACCGGACGTAGCCTGCCAGCGTCCGGTGCATTCAGATCCAACGTTCGGTCAGTTGACCGACGCCAGCATCTTCGCGACTAACTCGTTTTCACTTCTAACTTCATCACCCTTGCTCCAATGTGCTAACCACAAGAACTTGCATCCGGCGCAATAGAAAATAGGCATTCTATTTTCCCGAAAGTGCCGAATCCCGCCGAGCTTGCAAACCCATCTCACCCCTGCAAACACCACCTCCTTTGTAAATGTGCCAACACCACCAAGTGTACACCACCATGTGTATGTGTGTTAGCATTTTCACAATCATTTCTCAAAGGATGTTAGCCACTCAACTTGCCATGCCACTCGATCCTATCGACAATGCAAAGTTAGATCACTCGAGTGGCACTAGATGACCGATATGCAAACAAGTTTGCCCCTCTTGATAGTACGGCCATCTATCCTAAACCCGGTCATAAACTTCTCTACACACCTATGACCGGTGAAATGAAATACCCTAGGTTATACCTTTGCCTTGCGCATTCCATTCCATCTCCTTCAATGTCGATGCAACACATGCACCAACACGATCAACAATGATATGATCCACTTCATATCATCACATGATCATATTGGTTCATCGATCTTGACTCTTGCTTGCTCTTCACCGCTGCTATCGTCCATCGGCGCCAAGTCTTGCTCAAGCTTTACCGCCACGCGGTCCATCACTCCAAAGCCTTTGACTTGCCCTTCACGCTTGCAACCGGTCCATCAAGCCAAGTCTTGTCTTGATCTTCTCCACCTTGATCACATGACTCAATGTCATGTCTCATGTGCAATAAGCTCCTTCATCATCACATGTGTGAGCTTTGCAACATCTCCAAGCCATTTTCACCTCAATGGCATATGTTGCTCATACATGTGTACCGTGGACTAATCACTGTGTATCTCACATAAACACAATTAGTCCACCTAGGTTGTCACTCAATTACCAAAACCAACAAGGACCTTTCAATCTCCCCCTTTTTGGTAATTGATGACAACTCTACAAAGATATGGAAATTAAGCTCTTTTGGATTCATGTTGCTTGCCCAAGCAATTTTACCATGTGAAAATGATTTTGGACAAGTACCACAAACCCGAAATGGTAGTATTAGCTCCCCCTACATATGTGCTAGTGTATTTAATTTGAAGCTTGCACATATGCATAGATTGAAAATGTGGGAGAGTAATTACTACCGAATGATGCTAAGGTGTATAGAATAAACCTTTGAAGTGTGATACCAATCGGAGTTGCACCTTTAAGTTCATCCTTAGCACCATGGTTAGCTAGATATCACTTGGACATAAAAGCACTAGATACCTCATGAGATCAACATTAGAAGCAAGGTACTAGCATTACTTAAAGAATATACCAAGTGTCTAGCTATCATCCTATGCATGCTAGTTATCAAATCATCATTCAAGTTCTATAACTAGCATACACCACACAAGCATGCATATTAAATTTGAAAACTTATGCAATGCAAGCAAGCGCATGATTATGCACATATCAAATGCAATCAATCAAAGTTTATGAGCTTGCTCCCCCTACTTGTGTGCTTCTCTTGTCCAAGAATTTTGATCCATCTCTTTTCTTCAATGTTGCTCCCTCTTTGTCCATGTCCAACCTCTATTTCTTTTATATCTCATCTCTCCATGTTCAATTTCTCCCCCATTCAATCAAGCTTTCATATCTTTGTATAATCTCTCCCCCTTTGTCATCAATTTCCATAAAAGGTATGCTTCTTATTGATGCAAAGGTATACTCTTTGGGGTAGATGGTTGAGACTTGCATTTTTGATGGACATTACTTGAATATCGGAATGACACCACAAGTAGATACCATTTAGAACTTGTAACTTGTATTACATGTATCTTATCATTCTATGCATGGGTCATCCATTTGATACACTTGAACTCTTGTAGTTGAGGGATGCATTCTTTATTTGATGATCACTTAAAGTTGAGGATCACTTGTGGAACCATCATCTTGCATGATTGATACTATGTATAGATACCACTTGTAGGAAGTGAATACCATTTGAAAGAATCTTCTAGTATGGAACCACTTATTTGATTTATCAATAAAGACCATTTCTTGAACATTTGCTATCTTCATGAGTACCACTTATAGGATATCACTTGTAAGTTGATCTAGACATTATTTGTGAAATCATGATGAACTACTTGAGTCTAGATACCACTTGAAATATATAAACTAGATATCCATTTGCATTGTTGTCTTGTGCTTGTACTCTTATCATTATCATGAGCTTTTAAGTTGACTTGAACTAAATTGATTTGCCTAAGCATCCAAGTCCGGTTTGAACCAATGACAAGCTTCTTCACACCTCTTTTAAGGGTTATCTTGTCAATGTTGTACTTGTCACTTGTTAGCAATGTAACATCCCGGCCCAGGGCTTAACAGGATTAATAGGATACTCATACCAATAAGTTGCAACTTCTTTTCCGGAAGTCCATCTGCAATTAACTCCAAGGTTAAGCGTGCTTGGCCTGGATCGATGGGTGACCGACCGGGAAGTTCTTCCCGGGTGCGCACGAGTGAGGACAAAGTGCGCAGAAAAGACCCGTGTTGGTCTGTGAGGGTAGTCTATATCCTAGAGAAGCTGCCAGATGTAAGCGGGCCCGGCCTCGGAGAGGCGGGACGTTACAGAATGGTATCAGAGCCGACTCTCACGGTTTCACGGGCGCGTGTGTCGCAGTTGCGCAGGCATGGTGCGCATGGCTGGTGTGGATCCGGCGTGTGGTCACACAGCATGGCACATGCGCTGGCTCTGGACACATGGACGTGGCCAAGAGAGGACGCTCCTGGCTTGGGATTGATCGACGAGGACGTCGATCTCTTAAGGGGGTAAGGATGTAACATCCCGGCCCAGGGCTTAACAGGATTAATAGGATACTCATACCAATAAGTTGCAACTTCTTTTCCGGAAGTCCATCTGCAATTAACTCCAAGGTTAAGCGTGCTTGGCCTGGATCGATGGGTGACCGATCGGGAAGTTCTTTCCGGGTGCGCACGAGTGAGGACAAAGTGTGCAGAAAAGACCCGTGTTGGTCTGTGAGGGCAGTCTATATCCTAGAGAAGCTGCCAGATGTAAGCGGGCCCGGCCTCGGAGAGGCGGGACGTTACAAGCAAGACAAATTAAGTCAAGTACTTGGGTTCACTAGCTCATGAACAAATTCATGTACTAACCACTAGATCAAGTAATCATTCAAGCAATAGTGGTAGGCTATGAATTTAATCATTTCATTTGTTATGCATGATCCTATGAAGCATGTACTATATGCACTAACCGCATACTAGTAAGGGATGAAATGATCATGCACATTACAATGATACCTTTGCTATGTTGGAGTAGAGGATAGTCACATAGATTCCAATTCATTACTCCAATAGCAATACGAAGTCCAATTATAAGCTTGGTGAAGACCAATAGATACCATGTTGAATTTCATTCTTCACCCATATGAAATGAATACCACTTATGATCAAGTGCACTTTCTTGTTGTGGTTGACTTGCTTCATCTTTTGATCTTAGCTTGCATGAGAGCATCAATATGAGAATACCACTTGAAATATCATGACTAGCTCTCTTTTGGGTGTTGCTTGCTTTTCTTGATCAATCCTTTTGATTGCTTCAACTAAGCATCTTAAATGTCCCTCAGATCACCACTTCCATGTTAGCCTTCCAAGTACCACACTTGGTTTACCTACTCATAGGCGGCAAGCCCCTACACTAGGGAGAAGTGACCTCTCTCCAAGAACCATTGTTGACACTCACTTGAAATAACTTGATTGATTGATCCAAGTGATGGACTTAACTTGATGAGTAACCTTGATTCCTTCTTTAAGTCCTTTTCTTTCTTCTTGTTTAAGTTCTTTTCTTTCTACCAAATGATTTCCAATAGTCACTAGAACTTAAACTTCAACTCCAACTTGAGTTTGATCTTGATCTTTATCTTGAGTACTAAAAGTGTGCAAAATACACTCCACAATCAAATGGCCTTGTACTCTTTACTTGTCATGCTTCTAGATTATATCAAGACCAAACTTAGGTACCTCAAACACTTATAGACATGTTTCCAACTTGAGGACCTTTCAATCAAAGTGACTCTAGATCAATCCAATATTTGTCACTTTTCTAGCAGATTTTGTACTCTCCAAAGAAATAAGCATATCTCCCAAAGTACAAATCCAAATACCATGAAATTTGGTGGAGATGTGCATTACTAAATTTTCTAGCAGCTATAAAATTTGAGCTTCATTTGACTTCTAGATTGCTACCAGATTTCAATTCTTCCACCACCGCTGCATGCTGAAAACTGCTGCACTTATGTTGACAAGAACTACTCCAAAACCGAAGCATTTCTTATCCAATTCTCATGAAATTTCTACAGCATATTATACCATATGTCTAGAGCATGTACACCAATTTTCATGCTAACCCAATTGGTTTTGATCACTTAAACATGGCTATAATCACAGCTAGCTCAGATTTTCAATAATGGATAGATTTCAATCACTTGAGCTATGCTTCATCAAGTATGAATCAAACTTGAAACCAACTTGTTTGAATACTTTCATAAGACATATCCATTCAAACCACTTACTAAAATTCATCTCATGAATTTCTCCAACACAAATCAATCCAAACTTGATTACTAATCAATTATCCATTCAATGAACTTATAGCAAGCAACATTGCATACTTATATCCAATTCAATCAACTCATATGCACCCAAATGAAATGATCAACAAAAGATATACCTTGGTTAGCTCATGATCATCCAACTAGCAAGCTTTCACTCAAATATTTGCAAGCCATCAATTATATCCAATAATTCACCAACAACTTGAGTTTTGCACTTGTATTGTTGATAGTATTTGGACTTCGCTTAATTTGTCATGGCATTGGGATAGTGATCATCACTTAGCAATACTTGGCTCAACTTGTGATCAACAAGATGAATATCATTTGAACCAAGCCTCCAATGCCGATGGTACCTACACACAATCATCCACTTTTTGATGGTACCCAAACAAGTTTGGGTCCTCTCAAGTTAGGTGCAACATACTTAGACGTAGCCTTAGTATGAATAGCGGGATGTTTTGCAATAGCAACCATAGAGGTACCATCACCATCCTTTCTAAGCACATTATTATTAACAATTGAAATAGGCTTAGAAACATCACCTAGGGGACATGAATGTGCCATGTGTCCCCTTTCCCGGCATGAGTAGCACTTTCTCTTTGCTTGAGCCTTTTCTTCCTTGCTCATGTTGTGCTTCTCATTGCCTTGCCTCTCATGGGTTGCTTGAGCCTTCTTCTCAAGCTTGGTAGGACACTTAGAGGCAAAGTGTCCTATACTTTCACACTTGAAGCATTTGATGTGAGCATAGACTTTCTTCTCATCTTCATTCTTGCTCATCATCTTGGCATCTTGGATTTGCATTGGATGCCTTCCTTTTCCACCCCTTCTTGTTTTCTTCTTCTTCATCATCAAGTGACCACCATCTTCATGGTTGATCTTGATTTTCTCTTGGGTGTCTTCTCTTGCTCAACTTGTGGCTTTGGTTGAGGTTTCTCTTGTTGCTTCACCAATTGCTTGGTTGGGCACATTGAGGTAAGATGACCCCAAGTGCGGCACTTGAAGCACTTAATATACCATAGCCTCTCTTCTTCTTTCATCATCTTGAACTTCTCAATGTTAGGGCAACCATTTGCAAGGTGTCCCGCTTCATGACACCGGTAGCACATGGTGTGAGAGAGTTTTCTTTGTTGAATCTTCTTCATCTTTCTTTCTCTCTTTCTTTCGCCCTTTGTCATCTTCTTCTCAAAGCCAAGGCAACACTTGTCACCATAGATTCTTTGAGTCTTCAATATGTGCTCAAAGGTGACTTTTGAGTTGTAGCACCTCTCTAACTTATTTCCCAATTTCTTCACTTCATTTTTGAGCTCATTGTTCTCCTTCAAAATGTTAGTCATACAAGACATAGAGGTAGAACAAGCATCTATATGTGAAGAGCATGGCATATCTAATAAATCATCATAAGAGGTGGATACATGCTTCTTTTCTACATCACAAGGTTTAGCAACATTTTGCAATTGATCTTTTGACCCATGTGATGAGTTCTCATTATTTTTAAGTTTCTTTGTAAACACTTTAATGAGAGAAGCTTGTTTTTCTAATAATTCATCATGAGATGCAAGAAGTGTCTCATGATTCAATTTAAGCTCATCAAGTGAAGATTTATAAGCATTAAGCAATTTCTTATGTTCTTCACAAGAGTTCTTTAGAAATAAGTTTTTATTTTCTAATTTCAATGTTTTAGCTTTCTCATTTTCTAAAGACATGGTCATGCTAGCAAGTCTACTAACAAGCTCATCATATGACTCAAAGATGATCAACCACATTACCATTTGATACCTTGGTGTCACCTTGTGACATGAAACAAAGTGGTGTAGTGGATGGGCTTGTAGTAGCATCATCATCATGGCTTGAGCATGAGCCATTATCATCACGATCACCATCAAGTGTGCTTGGGGTACCATCATCACTTGCAACACTTGTGGCATCATCATCAACCTTGTCAAGTGAACTTGTAGTTGATCGATCATCATCATCACTTGACCATGAGGTGGAGCAATCTTCCACAATCACCGAATTGTGGTTATGCTCAACACACTCATGTGCCTTCTTCTTGGGATCATCCTCCTTCCTGAATTTTCCATCATCACTTGTGGAGAGATCACCATAGAAGGCTTGGAGTGCCATCCACATATCATGAGCATTCTCCAAATCCCACACACGTTTAAAAACTTCATCATGTAAAGCACACGTTAGATAATAAAGAGCACGATGATCAAATTGTAAGCAATCCTCTTGTGCTTGGGTTAGGTTGTCCATATCCAAAGCATTGCGAGAAAAACCAACAACAATGATCCACCATGCCTTGGGACCCAATTCACGAAAATGATCAAGCATATGACATTTCCACCGTGCATATTGTGTGCCATCAAAGATGTGTGTGTCACAAACAACTTCTAGCCCAAAGTTCGTCATCCTCTCGGGTCGGTGAAGACCACAAATGAGAGACCGGGCTCTGATACTCAACTTGCCACGCCACTCGATCCTAGCGACAATGCAAAGTTAGATCACTCGAGTGGCACTAGATGACCGATATGCAAACAAGTTTGCCCCTCATGATAGAACGGCCATCTATCCTAAATCCGGTCATAGACTTCTCTACACACCTATGACCGGTGAAATGAAATGCCCTAGGTTATACCTTTGCCTTGCGCATTCCATTCCATCTCCTCCAATGTCGATGCAACACATGCACCAACACGATCAACAATGATATGCTCCACTTCATATCATCACATGATCATATTGGTTCATCGATCTTGACTCTACTTGCTCTTCACCGTTGCTATCGTTCATCGGCGCCAAGTCTTGCTCAAGCTTCACCGCCACGTGGTCCATCACTCCAAAGCCTTTGACTTGCCCTTCACGCTTGCAACCGGTCCATCAAGCCAAGTCTTGTCTTGATCTTCTCCACCTTGATCACATGACTCAATGTCATGTCTCATGTGTAATAAGCTCCTTCATCATCACATGTGTGAGCTTTGCAACATCTCCAAGCCATTTTCACCTCCATGGCATATGTTGCTCATACACATGGACCTGTGGACTAATCACCTGTGTATCTCACATAAACACAATTAGTCCACCTAGGTTGTCACTCAATTACCAAAACCAACAAGGACCTTTCAGGGACCCACTAGAGAAGCCCTCTGGTACTTTTGGAGTGCGTCTTTGGACCACTAGCCAACCCCTATTGAACGGGGCACGGGCCTCCACTCGGACTTACCCGATAGCAGCTCACTGGAAGTGTCACTGCTTGCGCCCACCGAGGGTAGCCTGGCATA
This sequence comes from Miscanthus lutarioriparius, assembly GCA_904845875.1. NCBI lineage: Eukaryota > Viridiplantae > Streptophyta > Magnoliopsida > Poales > Poaceae > Miscanthus > Miscanthus lutarioriparius. Next base: position 150,725,256 of record CAJGYO010000007.1, on the reverse strand, counting down.
TTCCACCCCTCCTTTCGAGCGAAAAGGATGTGCGAGGGTCGCATAGAAAGCCAGGGGAACTCCTCACCACCCTCTCGCTCCGTGCGGAGGCTCAGGCGCTCTCCCTACAAACCTTGCCGAGACCCAGCGACCTAGGCTCACACTCGAGGGGGCTCGGCAAACAAACCCCTCCTTCCGAGCGAAAAGGATGCGTGAGGGCCATCAAAAAAGACAGGGAAACCACTGATCGCCCTCTCGCTCCGTGCGGAGTCTCGGGGGTTCTTCCTGTAACTAGGCCAAGTCCTAGCGACCAAAACTCGCATTTGCGGGCCTAGCAAACATGATAAAGCTCCTTGCTCAGCGGAGAAAAAAGCCCCTGGAAGAGTAAACCCACTCCTCCAGGCCTCTTGGAACTACACCAGGCCGGAGTGCCTCAGCAGCACCCACCGGAACCACCAAGTACAAAACATAATCCCGACGGAGCCACTTTGAGCCAAGACTTCGTCAAAACCTCAGGAAAGTGCCCGCACTCCTCCTGAGGCTCGGGGGCTACTGTCGGATACCACAAGAAGGGGTACCCTAAGCATAACCGAAAATATTGCTTAAACCTTACAAAAATCAAAACCAAAGGACAACCATGACTGTACAGCCACCACCTTGGTCCTGTCCATGGCCACCACCTCAGCCATGATGACATGGCCAAGGTAGTGGACCGACGAGGTAGCGAAAGAGCATTTGGACCTCTTGAGATGCAGCCGGTGCTCGCGGAGGACGTCTAGGACAGCGCGGAGATGCTGTAGGTGCTCGGTCCACATGGAACTGTATACGAGGATGTTGTCAAAGAAGACGAGGATGCTGTGTCATAGGAACGGCTTAAGGACGAGGTTCATGAGCGCCTGGAACATCGAAGGTGCGTTGGACAAGTCGAAAGGCATGACCAAGAACTCGAAGTGGCCGTGGTGTGTCCGGAACGCCATCTTTTCCACATCAGCGGGGTCGACGCGGACCTGGTGAAAACCTAAATGGAGGTCCAACTTGGTGAAAAATTTAGCGCCATGGAGCTCGTCCAGAAGCTCTTCAACGACCGGGATCGGAAACTTGTCTTTCACCGTCACGGCGTTGAGTGACCTGTAGTCGACACAGAAGCGCCAAGTCCCATCCTACTTCTTGACAAGCAATACCAGCGCGGAGAAGGGGGAAGTGCTGTCCTGTATGACTCCCTGCTGGAGCATCGCCTCGCACTGCTTCTCCAGCTCATCCTTCTGGAGGTGGGGATACCTGTAGGGGCAGACGGCGACAGGGTCAGTGTCGGGCTTCAAGTGTATCCGATGATCACAGGGGCGTGTGGGCGGAAGTCCAGTGGGCTCCGCAAACACGTTGGTGTAGGCGTCGAGGAGATGGTCCAGGAGGACTGGCTCCGCCCCCTTGTCAGTGAAGACGTGGCCGGAGAGTAGCTACTTGTCGGATACCACAAGAAGGGGTACCCTAAGCATAACCGAAAATATTGCTTAAACCTTGCAAAAATCAAAATCAAAGGACAACCACGAGGTCTCGTCCAATTCTCCGATTCGCCCGAGGCTTGCGCCGAGGCCTCAGACAAAAGGCCAAAGCCCTCCGCCCCGCCGAGGCCCTCTCGCCGAGGCCCCGCCCCGCAAGGCCTCGGACGGGATGCCAATTCTCCGATTTGCCCGAGGCTGGGCTCCACAACAACCTCGTCACCTCCACCCCGACCGGCTCCTCTGACAAAACGTCACGTCAAGGTTAATACGCCCAACTACTCCCGCAACGTCAGCCGCACACTGGCACAGTTCGGGCAGAACGACTGACGGGACAGGGGACCGGGCGCAGCAGGGGTTACTTGCTAGTGTGCTCATCACTACGCCCCCTGCTAACACCCGTACTGCCCTGTGCTACCTAACCCCTGCGCCAAGGACAAAGCAGCGTGGAAGGTCAAGTCCATGTCCCTGTAGTCTTGGAAACAACGGGAAAGCCCAACTGCTCGTCCTCCGCCTCGTTCGAGACCCCCCGGCAGGGCCTCGGACGTACTTTTCTTTCTCCGCTTCAGCCGAGGCCGGGCTCATCCCACATCCTCGTCGACTCTGCCTTAGCCGCTCCTCTGGCGAGCCGTCCCATCCGTGTAAGTGCGCCTGGTCACACCTACTACGACAGCCACGATGGGTAGGGTACAGCAACAGGGGCGATGGGACGGTGGTCAAATCTCCTTTTTTACCATCACCTACTGACGGTGCAGGGGTTACCGTGCCCTATGGACATCCGCTCTGCACTTTTCGACCTAGACCGGGTACGACGCGGACCGCCGAGACCCCCGTACCATACCTCAGTCACCTCCGAGGCCTCGGCAAAGCAGGCCTCGGCGCGATCAGCTACAGCACCCGCTAGGCCTCGGCGCTCCACCAAATCAAGAATCCACAAGGCACGGCATGTCTCCTGCCATGGAGGCCATACTAACTAGACATCAACAAGGACCTCCATGACCTCAACAACCTCAAGCCCGGCCAACACGGTGCATCAGTCAAGTACCAATCGCCATTCATAACACCATGCTGCTAGAGGACTGAACTACAGTAGGCTCCATGTGTAGCTCACTCATGTACTCCTTGCGGTTATAAAAGGAAGCAGCCAGGGATAGCCCTGGGGGGGACGAGAAAAAGAGACGGAAGAACCACGCTTTCACACACGCGCAAACAACACTCTGTAACACACGCTCCCCAAGCTGCCCGAGAGCAACGTCTCAAGCAGCCCGCGCCATTCCATGGCGAGACCTGGGACTAGCTCCCTCTCTCACCCAGCTTGTAACCCTCTACCACAAGCACTTCGATGCAAGGAATACAAGATCGATCTCTCAGACTGGACGTAGGGCGCCAATTGCCTGAACCAGTATAAACCTTGTGTCTCTTTGCATCACCATCCGGGATTAGGGGCACGCAGCTCAAATTCACTGGTTGGTTGAGGACCCCTCGATCCGAAACACCGACACTACTCAGCGCGACCCGCGCTTGGCGAGCCAATGCCCGTCCACATGATGTGGCGGCTACGGAGTATGAATGCCATGCGAAGACCCTCAAAGTCCCATAGGATTGGCCCCAGGGTCCGCAGCCAGGTGATCCCCAGGACCATGTCGTAGCACTCCAGTGGGATGGAGAAGCAGTCCACTGGGAAGACTTCATCACTGATCTCGAGCTTGGCGTTGCTGGCGAAACCACAGCACGCGACTTGGTCACTGTTCGCCACAACCATGTGTGCACCGTGGCTGTCCTAAAGCTGTAGGTCCGTGCGCCGAGCTGCCTCTGTGCTGATGAAGTTATGACTTGAACCAGAGTCCAGGAGCGTGGTGAACTGGTGCACGCCAATGTAGACGTGGAGCTGCATGGTCTTTTCGGCCTGAATGCCCGTGATGGCGGACAGAGAGATCATAGGTGCGTCGGGGTCGAATGGCGGTGCAGCCGGGTCGTCCTCCGTGTCATCCAGCTCCTCCATGATGTAATCTGAGGCCTCGAGGTAGAAGAGCCTGGCACACTTGTGCCCCCTTATGTATTGTTCATCGCAATTGTAGCATAAGCCCATCTTGCACCGTTCCGCCATCTCCTCCGGCGTGAGGCGCTTGAACGTGCGTGGCGCTGATGCCGAAGAAGTGGCGCTAGAGACGGCTTGTGCAGGCAGCGCGGCTGGTGCGCCAACAGGGCAGCGCGGCAAGCGCGATGCCGGCAAGGTAGGAGCCTGTGAGGCGTTGTAGTGCTCATAAGCGCGTGCAAGCCGCATGGCATGCTGCAGGTCATGTGGCTCAAGGAGCTCGATGTCGACGCGGATGTGTTCCGGTAGACCGCTAGTGAACAACCACGCCTTTTGCAGCATAGAGAGGTCACCGACGTGTGCGGCACAGGCTTGAAACTCCGCCATGTACGCGTCCACCAATCCTCCGAACGGCAGCTGCGCTAAGTCGGCAAGGTGGTTGGTGCCGAGGGCGGGGCCAAAGCACTGCTGACACATGCGACGGAAGTCCGGCCATGCGGGGCGGCCTATGTCGCCTTCCAAGGCGAGGTACCACTGTTGAGCCACGCCCGTGAGGTGATACGATGCAAGCCAGACCTTGTCCACTTCCCATGTCATCTGGCCACGGAAGAACTGCTCACACTTATTGAGCCAGCCGAGCAGGTCCTCTTTGCCGTCGTAGGTGGTGAATGTGAGTTTGTGGTACTTTGGTACAACCATGCCCTCCACCTCCGACGGTGATGGGATATGTGGCGGTGCCGAGGACATGTGCGACGTCGGTGCCGAGACGTAGGTCAGTCCTATAGATGGGAACACAGGCAGCGGTGACGGTGAGTGCGGGAAATTAATCTGGGTGATCGGCACACCCATTGACGGGGGTGGAGCAGGCGGCTGCGATCTGTGCACCGCTGGAGATGATAATGGCACCGACGGCGGTGGCACCACGGCGGATTCCGCGGATGCCGCAGCGACCTCGGAGATCACCGGAGCGGAGGCCGTAGGTAGGGCTGGGACCCCACCGAACCCTGGCAAGCCGAATTGCGGGAGCGCTGGCCGGTCGTCGATCACCGAAAGCCGGGCACCCTGGTCCACCAGGTGGTGGTTGACGACTGTCATCTGGAGTTGGAGGCCCACAATGGCCTGCGTCAGCGCCTGGAGCGCCTCCGTGGTCGACAAGGGTTGGGGCATGGATGGCACTGTGGGCACAAGGATGCCCGATGGTGCTCCCATCGGCAGCAACGCGGTGGATTGTGGCACGGCGAAGGTCGGCACGCCGGTCTTGGGAGCAGCGGATGAAGGAGAGACCTTCGCAGATGAGTCTCCGGATGTCGCCATGGTCATAAAAAAGAATTGTTTTTTGTGATCTGTGCCAACACATTTTAGTTATTTGCCTTTGTTCTTCTATAGATAAAAATTGTAATATGTTTATTGTGGTTTGTGCGAACACAAAAAACATTTTTGTCCTTGTTTTCTATAGAAAAAAATTGTTATTTGTGATTTGTGTCAACATATTTCAGTTTTAATTCTCTAGCATTAGGAGGGAATAGAGCTAGAGATTGGTGTTGTGCTCTAGCATTATGTCTAGTTATGGTCCATTTTGTGGCTAACATGTACTATAGTGGTGCATGAACTTGGTAATTTTTTTCATCTTGTCTTCGTAATCTCTGGGCCTGTTTCCTCTTTTTGTTGTTGGCATAAGCACATGTCACCCGTTGATATTTCATTGCTGAAGAAACTTACAGTATTGAAGCTTGTTCTCAAAACAAAATAAATACTTCTGCCATTACAGCTGTGGAGGAGCACAAGTGCCTGAACTCAGAGTTGTGGCATGCCTGTGCCGGCCCGCTTTGTTTCCTTGTCTGCTTTGACCCGCTGCTGCTATTTTTTCTGCTTTTTGGAGCTATTGCTCCCATTTTTTCTTTCTGTTTTTTGGTGTTGCTTGCTGCTTTTGCCTGCTACTACTGATGCTTGCTGCTACTGATGTTTGCTGATGCCTCTCTCTCTCTGTGTGTGTGGTTGTGGTTGCTGCTACTGATGTTTGCTGATGCCTCTCTTCCTTAATTGCTTCTTGTGAGTTCATTGATGTTGGATAATCATCACATCTACTTGTTGTGACATACATATTATTCTGCTTCATAAAAAAAGCAAGCAGCTGAGTACTTATATAGCTTTTTATCAGATTCTTCTTTTTTTATTGCATCATTGAATTGTGTTTCTTACCTCAAGTAGTTGATCAAACTCGACTGGTGCTTGTATTAGTTGCATAAGGGAAGCAATTGAAACCTGCAAGAAAATGAAGAAGCCATTAGTTCTCATTTATTTATTATCTGTGTCAACTGTTTTGAATTAGGAGTAATTTTACATCATTGTTGCTTTCTTCTTGGTGAATCATTTCCTCATAATTTTGAATCTGATATTGTGCCTCTGACATTTCCTGCTGCCTTGTTCTTCTTTCTAGATTCATGTTCTGTTATAACATCTAGATTTCATGTTTTGACAGTTAGAAGGTTTCTCATCATTACATATTCTATGCATCTAACACACACAAGGAGATTGGATTTAAATGATCGGTGTACTAACCTTGGCTATTGAGGTTTGTGGTTCTTCTTCGATCTGATCTCTGTCCCTTTGCCCTGCTTTGCGTGTACAAGTTGCATGAGCCGGATCTTTAAATTGTATACATGTATAGTATAATTGTATTAGCAGCAAGTACAAGTTGCACTATGTCAAATGTGCAATTTCCTTATTTTGTTCTGTAATTTAATTACAATAGTAATATAGCAAATGCATAAGAGATATATTTGTAATTTTAGTTGAGGATTAGTTGAGGATTGCTGAGTGATGTGGCTATGCTTGTCTTGTGCAAGAACAACACAGTAGTCCCAGCAGCAGCTTGGCTGTTGTTTTCAATTTGGCCCTGAGTTCTAGAAGCTACTGCTCTGCATCTTCGATTTTCCTAAGGAGTTGCTTGTTTGGTTTTTAGGTGTGCACCAGTACCTTAGTTGTAATTTTTCATCTCCTATGCAACTAGAGCTAGCTAACTAGTAGTTCTCTGATGAACAGGGACAAGATTTAGATTGGCTTGCTGATGTGCCTGGCTGTCACTAATTGCAGCCTTCTTTAAAAACGTGTGCTACCTTGTGCTAAAACACATGGCTTCTTCTCTCTTGGAAATCATGTGTTATGTAAGCAACCAATAACCATGTGCTAGCTTGCGCTAAAACACATGGTTTTTCCTCTGTTACAAATTGTGTGTTTTGTAGCTAGCAAACAACCATGTGTTATATTTTGTTAAAACACATTATTGTTGGGTAGACAGACTCAATAATTATGTCTTGTTTAAATCCAGGTATAAAGTTTTGAGATGTCATATCTGATGTTACATGGGATGCCGTGTGGGGTGTTCATATATTACTAAAAAAATAAATTATAGAATCCATCGGTAATTCGCGAGACGAATTTCTTAAGCCTAACTAATCCGTCATTAGCACATGTGTTACTATAGCACCACATTGTCAAATCCTAGACTAATTAGGCTTAAAATATTCGTCTCACAAATTAGTCGTAAACTATGTAATTAGTTATTTTTTAGTCTATATTTAATATTTCGTCCAAATATTTAATGGAACCTGGACTAAACTTTATACGGAGGAACTCAATAAGGCCCTAGGTGATTTTGGTTGGTGGAAAATAAGGATCGGGACAGGGAAACCCCTCCTTGGATATTGGGATAGGAATAATACCCTACCCTCATCAGACTCAGAGTGCGGATGCAGATAGAGACAGGTGACGTCGACAGCCACACTCAGGAGGACCTCCGGGGCAGCAGCCGTCGAGTTCCACTCCCACGCATCCGGCAGTCGGAGGCTCAGAACAAGATCCTCTGCAGTCGGCCTGGCTGACTGTTTTCTGCAGTCACAAATCTGTCCCGTCCATTTTTCATCCAACGGTGAGGCTTCAAAACTTCACGTTGGATAAGCACCGACAAAGACTCGGTCCATCTCATTTAAGATGACTTCGCTTTACGTCTTCCTCGCTTTCAGTAGGCCTTTTGGGGTGCGCGCGTGGCGAGCGGGGGGTGGTCTGCCGGCGGCACGGGTCAGCGTTTGCGTGGGAAGACAAAAGCCTATTCCTTGAGTCATCAGCGCTTTTCTGGCGCGGTCACCGCTGATCTCGCTAGTGTGCATGCGAAACGATTATGGGCGGAGCTCAAATTGCACCCCAAACGGGCGACGAGGACACAAGGGGTCGATGGATTTTTGGGCGTGTGTCACCGTCGATGTGTGGTGAAACGCTTCGCCCTCGAGCCACAAAGATACGCATTGACAAGCTCTCCACAACCTACACAGACGAGCTCAAATCTCCAGGAGACTGCAGTGAGGGGGCCGGTGATCTACATTCATGTTTGTTGCTAGCCGTGCTTGTGCCATTATAAGAGGATGAGTAGATGTATTTATGTATTTTAGAAATTATTTTCAAGAGGAAAAGGGAGTATATGACATGGTGACTTCATCAAGCTAGCGGCATAACAGAGCACGCGGCAGCCACGGCTGAGTCACGCTCGGCCCGGCATCGTGCATCTACAAAGCCACAAAGGCAACCAAACCACCCTCAACAAGTTGCAGACAGCGTCATTGCTGGGAACATTGAATCCTAAGGCTGGCGACGAGGTGAGGGAGGCTAATGCTAGAGCCTGGAGCACTGTGGTGAGGAGAGAGACAGACTGCATGTCGGCATCGGGCTCATCAGCGACGTGGGAGACAATGGCAGAGGGGAAAGAGATTGAAGACAAGTGCGATGTTTGGGCTGAGATGAGCCACTGGAACGGCCTGCTAGATGAGTTTAGTTGGGGTCACCGTTGGATCACGAGGAACGTCTCCGATGCGCCGACTGTAGAGATAAGTCGCTCTGCGCGACTGCAGATGATCTCATTCCGGAGGGTCGGAGCCACCCTCTCCTCGTTCGCGAGGACCATAGCCGTCGTCGTTGCCTAGTCGCCTCGCTCGCTCCCGCGGTAGTCGTCAGAGTTGCCGTCGCCTTGCTCGCCTCACACTCGCGTTGCTTGGGAATCAACGCTAGCAAACAGCATGTGCATCTATCTGTGTGGGCCGTGTGGCGCCGGTGGTCAACGCACAGGCATAGCCGAGCTGAGGGGACGGTAAAAATCACTCGTGTCACTAGTATATACTTCTTCACCCTTGCTTCCCTTTCCTATATGTTCGCCAAGTAAGAAAGAAGAATCACCCCGCCTCCCATTGATGCGCCGTCCTTTCCCATGTGAGCTAGCCAGTGTAGTTCGTGCACCCATGACCATGACCATGAGCTGGTTGTCCCACAGCACAGGTGCAGCTGCTCGAGTGCGCCGAGCCACCCGAGCACCTCGGCCCTCGATCGGGCACCTCACCGATCGGAGCCAATCGACGACGATAGTTGGTATATCTTCCTGAAGAATTAAACATGTGGCCCCAGCCCACCGACACAGAGGAGCAGACTGGTGAGCTTCTGTAGCCACTCGAGCTCCGGCGGTATCGAGGCGGTGAGCTTGTTCATGTGAACAAGCTAGGTAGCAGTTGCGCAGCTTGACGTGGCTGCGGAGTGCGATGGCTATGGGTAAGTAAAATACCAGAGACTGGAGGTTGATGAGGCTACCCAACTCCTCGAGGATGGGACCAGATAGCACTGTGGCCACGCCGCCAAAGACAGTCTCTTGTATGGGGCCGCCGAGTGAGACCGGGATGGGGACCGACAGCGTTGGGTTGCCGCCGTCGTGGTTCGTGGAACTGCTGGAACACGGTGAGTTATGCCCAACGACGCAGAGTGAAAAGATCAGAGGTGCCTTGCGTGGAACAGGCGTGTCCTATCATAGATCGTTGCGTATTAATTATTATATCTAGGACTTGAGTTCGATACACATGACTAATTACTAGTTGAGCTTAAAATTAACTCAAATTAGTTATGGCTAGATGAACACTTTTTGGCTAAAAAAATAGATGACATATTGGTGCTCCTGTTTAGATGCACTATAACTAATTTTTAGCTAGCTAGTGATTACCATTTGCATCCAAACATGCCCTTAAATAGAGCATATAAAATGGTATGACGAATAGGAGTACATGTATTTTTATACTCCCTCTACTCCATAAAAAGCGTTGTTATGCGATTTCGTACCGGTCAAACTTTACTAAGTTTTATTAAATTTATATAAAATATTAACAACATGTATATCTTAAATAAGTTTATTATGAAAATATAGTCAACACTCGTATCTCCAAATAAACTTATTATAAAGATAGATTCAATAATCTATCAAATGATACTAACCATGTATTATAAGTATTAATGTTTTTCTGCATATATTTGGTCAAAATTGAAAATGTTTGACTCCTAGAGACGCGAGAGCGACATACAATTCTATAATCTAGTTTAGGCTACAAGCAATTTTGGAAATCGTCTAAGTTTCTCACCATGACTTCAAATTGGATATATCTATCACCCTGTTTGCCTGGTTGGGGCTGGTGTTTACACCAAAATTTGGGAAGAAGAATTGCAGGAATTTGAAAGCTTCCAAGATTGTGTCAACAAGGAATCGATTGCGTAAAGGTCGGTATCAGCTGATTCGAATGCAGTACTAGAACCGGCTCTCTTCAGGTAGCGCCAGCAGATAACGATGAAAACTACGGTTGGCGTCATGAAAAAAACATGTTGGACTCTACAAAAAGAGAAAGATTAGGATCCAACTTATCTTAAATTAGGAATATTTTCTCTTATGCCAAAGATTGTAATGAGTCGTACTTAAGTAGGATTCATGCGTAGGTTCTGGGTATAAATATTGGACCTCGGCTATTGTAAAGGACACACAATCAATCAAATACAAGTTACTTCTTTTTTTGGCTCCGGACACCCCTTAGGAGTAGGAGTAGAGTAGATCTCGGCGAGTTCTTCAGCGAGCAGGGCTGCATCGGTCCGGCCGACCTTCGACTTGTCTGTAAGTACCGTCATGGTTTATACTTCTATTCGTACGGCTGCATCGATCCGGTCGACCTCCACTGTGACTCTAGTATAAGCTAGTTATCGACTTTTATCTAGCTCAAGTACGGCTACATCGATCCGGTCGACCTCTACTGCTCGAACTAGATTAAGGTCAAGTTATCGGCTCTATCTAAGAGTGACGTCTTTTGGGTAGATTCATTAAGTTACCGATCTTACTGATGTTTTTCATTGTTATTAGTTTACAGCAACATCAATCAGCCCCATCGAGATCGAATTAGATCGGCCTTATATCCTTTTAGTCCATCGCTCGCTTTACTACAACACGATGTTTTCTTACTCTGAGCGACAAATTATGCTTCATCGGCTGTTTTTACTTTGATCTTGATCGTGCATAGTACGTGGTTAAGGTATGAGTAATCTTGAAGAGGTTTGCTGGCTAGTTGAACCTGGTTTATAGTTCACCATTATGGCTGCAATGATTCGATCGATCCCCACTGATGGCACTGTAAATTGGAGGATGCTAGTTAGTAGATTTGTTCCTAGTTAGACGTGATCTTAGCTGTTTGCTATGCTTGCATCGACTAAATAGCCGATCGCCTATGCGTTAACGCCTACGGTGTGCGTCCATGATTCTGTTAATCATGAGTAGATCTGTGTGCTTTAAGGGTTTGATTCGTTGTCACGGCTATATCGATCTGGTCGAACTCCACTATTAGAGATAGCAGGTTGAGTCTGAGGAGCCCATAGGTTTGTTTATGTGAAATAGTCGATTGTTCACACGCTGTAGTCCTTTTCAACTGAATCAGCTATTTTAGCTGATTCATCCAAGCCTTCACGGATGTGTTTGTGGATTCTTCGGTTTTAGTTTGTTACTATCATCATATCTGTCATCGATCCGATCGAACCTCACTATTGGTGGTAACAGATTAGATTCAGAGCATCGGTAGATCCGTTTGTATTAGATAGTCGATTTGTTCGTATGTTATATCTTTTCTCGTTAGATTCATCGGCTGAATGATTCATACTGATAATATCAACCTAGCTGATGATCTCATTTACATATACATGCACTATACCTGTCAACATAAAATCAATCGCTACCAATGAGGTTTACAAATCCGTAATGACCGATTTACATGCCCGATCGGCTATTCAGTCGCTCTTCCCGTATGGCTGCTCCCGAAGCGGCACACTTGGAACTGTCTAGGCACAGACCGACATGTTCCACCTTAAATTACTGATAAATTTTCTCTCCTTATCAATTACAGGGTCCAATTGACTGGCATGTCTCGGGAGGAGTACGCAGAATCGATCATCCTTGCGTTGAAGCCAGGCGGGTCTCTAGCTCCATCGAGCAGACCCTTCTGGCTTGCTCATGTGCCCGGCATGATTGACACATTTTCGTACCGACACACGATCTGGCACACCCGGTGGGACCCCACATTCGTCATGGCAGCTTACAACAACAATGACATCCTTATGGTACCTTATGAAGACCTACCTGATGGAGATAAAGATGTCCTCAGCAAAGTTATAGAAGAATTTCAGAACAAGTGTTTGTTATCCTACATCAAGACACAAGACAATACAATTGTTCAGAAATATCCACTATCAAGAGTTTTGTTGCATGGACAGACATATGTAGATGAAGCTGAAGACAGGCGTTTCTTCGTGGAAGCTGTAAACAAATCTGTTCATGATACCATATCGAACCATAATGAAGTTTTTTGAACACATTCCACAACAACATGAAGAAGGTGTTTCATGGGTTTCCAGTTGATCAGGTTGGGCTGGCTTAGGACAACATTCCACATTCGTCGACTCAAGGGACTAATCAAACTAGTACCAGCCATCAAGAAGCAGCACCAGCCAGTAATAAAGATGTCCAGGTAGTTCAGAGTTCATCTAAGCAAGTTCAAGGTGCTACTACTGAATCGGATCAAAGATAATCCTAGATCATCGATGCGATATATACAACATACCGACGGGCAAGGTCAGAACCAGATGATTAATTTTGGCATATCAGGCCACATAGGGGACCCCTGCCTCTCCTTATATACTCTGGAGGGGTAGGGTTACAAGTAAAGTATCCTATTTGGTACTATACAATATTTTGCAGTGCACGCCGAGCAGTGCCGTGCACGCCTTGATCTTGTGGGCTGGGCCACCTCTGATGGTGCGACCCATGTCTTGTCTTGTGGATACCAGGGTCCATACCCCCACAATGCCAATACTGAATGGGAGAGTGAGAAAGTGGATTCTTGCATTGTCAGAATTTGACTTGAGGTACGAATCGGCTAAAGCAGTCAAAGGACAAGTAATGGCCGATTTGTCACCCAGCATCATAAGCCAATTGTTGGCTATGTGGAGCTGGTACCATAGACGCTGTTCTTTTATGGGTCATCATGCAAGCAAGGTGGTGGCATTGGTATTGTTATTATTTCACCTTAGGGGGCAAGTTTTGAGTTTGCTCTTCTAACTGAACCAATGATAACCAACAACCAAGCAGAATATGAGGCTATTCTTAAGGGACTTCAACTTCTTCATGAAGTAAAGGCCAAAGTAATTGAAATATTTGGAGATTCACAGTTAATCATTAATCAGTTAATCGGCCTATATGAGTGCAAAGAAGATACTCTGAGGGGATACTATAATAAGTGCCAAAGGTTGCTCAAGGAATTTTCTCATGTCTCTTTTCAACATATTCCGAGAGCATAGAATCAAGAGGCTAATCGTTTAGCTCAAAGTGTGTCAGGTTATCGAGTGTTTCAAGAAGTCTTGAGTAGTGAAACCTCGAATGGTGATTGGAGAGTTGAAATAGCCGGTTACCTTAGGAATCCGTCATAGAAAGTTACCAGAAAGCTAAGGTATAAATCAACTAAGTATGTTTTACAGGATGATCAGCTATATTACAAAACAGTCGATGGGGTGTTGTTCAAATGCTTAAATCCAGAGGAAGCTAAGGTGTTGATGGGCGAAGTGCATGAAGGGATATGTGGAGCTCATCAATCGACTTATAAGATGAAATGGATTATTCGCAAAACTGGATATTTTTGGCCAACAATATTGGAGGACTGTTTTAAATATTATAAGGGATGCTAGGACTGTCAACATTTTGGTAATGTCCAGAAATTGCCTGCATCGGCTATGAATCCAATAATCAAATCATGGCTATTTCGAGGCTGGGGAATTGATTTAATTGGCTAGATTTTTCTGCCCTCAAGTAAAGGACATAAGTTGATATTGGTAGCAACGGATTACTTCACTAAGTGGGTTGAGGCAATTTCTTTGAAGATGGTAATCTCAAAGAACATGGTTGATTTTATCAAATAACATATTGTGTATCATTTTGGGATTCCTCAAACTATCACCACCGATCAAGGAACAATGTTCATATCAAAAGAGTCCGGAGATTTTGCTGTCGGTATGGGAATTAAGCTACTAAATTCTTCTCCGTACTATGCTCAAGCTAATGGCCAGGCAGAGGCGTCCAATCAGATTATGATTAAGCTGATCAAGAAAAAGATTGAGGAACAGCCAAGGAAGTGGCATTCAACACTTAATAAGGCATTATGAGCATATAGGATGGTCTGTCATGGATCGACTAAAATGTCACCTTATGAACTTGTGTATGGCCATAATGCAGTCCTTCCTTGGAAAGTACAAACTGGATCGAGGCGTGTTATATTGCAAAATGATTTATCAGCCGAAGTCTACAAGAATCTTATGATAGACGACTTGGAGGACTTGAGTTGCCATCGACTGTGTGCTCTTAAGAATATTGAAGCCAATAATTTGAGGGTTGCAAAATATTACAATAAAAAGGTCAAGAGCAAACAATTTTCTGAAGGAGACTTGGTCTGGAAAGTGAAGTTGCCGATCAGGTCAAGAGACAGCAAGTTCGGCAAATGGTCACCTAATTGGGAAGGACCTTATTGGATTAAACTTTGTGGGCGTGGCAATGCTTATATTTTGGAAACACTAAGAGGAGAGGAAGAATTTGGTAGAGCAATCAATGGGAAATATCTAAAGAAATATTATCCTAGCGTTTGGATTAATACTTGACAACTGATTTGTTCAGTTGTCAGCTCTAATAGCCGATACCAGAAGGGTATTGTCTCTAGTACAAAAAATAAGCCCGAAGGGGTAGAAGCCGGTATGATATGTATCGCCTATAAGAGCAAAGCAAACACGGATGGATTGATGCATGGAATATGAAGTGTGAAGCAAAAGAAAAATCACTTGAGACAAAGAAATTGTTTGCTAATACCACCTATTACAAACTACAGGCCGGAAAACACTTTGTTTACTATATCATTGGCCTGGGAAGTAAGGGCTATAGAGTTGGCGGTGTCGAAGAAATCCTCGACCAGGCTCTCATGATCCCCAGGGTGTGCCGCGGCTAGAAAACCATGGGGAAGAAGCCGAAGCTCGTGGCCGGAACGGGCTTATGCAGTAGCCAACGCCATGGCAGCACCATGACAAAACGCCGTGCAGAGCAACCTCCCTGACACGGTTCAGGATGTCATGCAAGCGAACCACTGGAACGGCGCCTCTGGCATTAACGAATCCCGCCGCATGCTCCGCAACTGATAGGAGGCTTTCTAGCTGAGCCAATAAGTCTAAAAAGATTCAAAGGGGAGATGATTAGGATCTTGAAGATAAAATTAAGAGGAGACAGAAAGTTGTGGTAGACATCTCACCCATGATTCTGGCCTCGGCCTCGGCCAACCTATCCTCCACCGGATCAACCTCAGGAGGCGATCGGCACCGAACCATGGCCAGAGCCGATTCTACGAGGGAGAGGCAGTCAGAGAGGTTCTAGCCAGCTCGATCAATGGAGGCGAGCATATCGTCGTTGTCGATCCATCTCCTCAGATAGCAGGGGAGCCGGTGGTGAGCTGTTGATGAAGAGAACCCCGAAGGCTGAACGGAGTCGGCCCTATGCCCCGATGTAGTGGGGGCATCACGAGTTGCACCCTCCTGGTGACAAAGGCGCTGGCGTGATGACGCAGCTCCGTTGAGGGCCTCCTCAGCAGACCTCTTGCTGTTCTCCATGATCTCAAACCTATGGGAAAGCAGAAACCACACTAAAGACACAAAAGGTTTGAGACAAAGCAGGTTATTTTTCGATCCACAGCCGTGGCCCGTATATATAGCCCGGGAAGGTGAGAAGATAGATTTCGCTGGGGTTATGGAATTGAAGTCAAATACGGAAATGGATCGACACTCTGAAAATTTAGGGGACGGATAACGAAGAGATAACAGATTCGGACTTATTGCTTCCCATAATCACAAAATATCGTGGGATGGATACGAAAGGTTTACATTGACCAGCGATCAACCCACCAAGGCTTCTTTGGATTGAAGAGAGTCTGAGTCCCCACAGGCCGAAGGTCATCATGAACCGAGTCACATCGGCCCGTTGATAAAATTATACCAGGAGAAGGAGAAAGGCCGCTTGCTTAATAGATGCCCAACTGATTTCTCGGTGACTGGGAAACTGTGGGAAAGAAGTATGTGGCTTTCCCGATGGGCATTTGATGGAGAGAACAAGGGGAAGGTGTCCACACATTTTAGCCCTTGCAAACACTAGAACAGCTCTGCGAGCATGGAGAGAAGACTCAGGTGATATCATAAGAATTCTTCTAACCATAGTAGCTAATCCTCTTGCTCAATAAGGCGCTAAGATGAGCAACACAATCACCCTATGCACAAGAATTCTTCTAACCACTCAAGGTCTTCATGGCAAAAAATTAGACCATGGAGGGTCTGGCGAAGCCAGAGGCACTCGAGAAAGCGGGTAGAAAAGAAACATAATTGAGTTGTTGAATTGCTCCCGCCAGAGTCGGATAGACATTTTATAGTCAGCCTGAAGGATGGATCCAAGTGCCCGTGAAGCAATAATGCTCTCGTAAAGTTTTGAAGCATGGGCTCATAAGCTGGCAAAGACGGTGACAGACAGTAGACCCCAGATCAAGATTCTTCACCCGTGACCATGGACCTATCGGGGATACAGGCATGATAATTTTGGAATGAAATTACTTTTATCCCAAAATTGGGGGGCATGTGTTTACACCAAAATTTGGGACGAAGAATTGCAGGAACTCGAAAGCTCCTAAGATCATGTCATCAATGAATCGATTGCATAAATGTCGGTATTAGCTAATTCGAATGCAGTATTGGAATCAGCTCTCTTCAGGTAGCGCCAGCAGATAACGATGAAAACTGCGGTTGGCATCAGGAAAAAACATGTTGGACTCTATAAAAAGGGAAAGATTAGGGTCCAAGTTATCTTAAATTAGGAATGTTTTCTCTTATGCCAAAGATTGTAATGAGTCATGCTTAAGTAGGATTCATGCATATGTTCTGGGTATAAATATTAGACCCTGACTATTGTAAAGGACACACAATCAATCAAATACAAGTTACTTACTTTTTCGGCTCCGGCCACCCCTTAGGAGTAGTAGTAGAGTAGATCTCGGTGAGTTCTTCAGCGAGTAGGGCTACATCGGTCCGGCCGACCTCTGGCTTGTCTGTAAGTACCATCATGGCTTATATTTCTGTTCGTATGGCTGCATTGATCCGGTCGACCTCCACTGCGACTCTAGTATAAGCTAGTTATCGACTCTTGTCTAGTTCAAGTACGGCTGCATCGATCTGGTCGACCTCCACTACTCGAACTAGATTAAGGTCAAGTTATCGACTCTATCTAAGGGTGGCGTCCTTTGGGTAGATTCATTAAGTTACCGATCTTGCTGATGTTTTTCATTGTTATTAGTTTACAGCAACATCAATCCGCCTGGTCGAGATCGAATTAGATCGGCCTTATATCCTTTCAGTCCGTCTCTCGCTTTACTACAACATGATGTTTTCTTACTCTGAGCGACGGATTATGCTTCATCGGCTGTCTTTCCTTCGATCTTGATCGTGCATAGTACGCGGTTAAGGCATGAGTAATCTTGAAGAGGTTTGCTGGCTAGTTGAATCTGGTTTATAGTTCACCATTATGGCTGCAACGATCCGGTCGATCCCCACTGATGACACTATAGATTGGAGGATGCTAGTTAGTAGATTTGTTCCTGGTTAGGCGTGATCTTAGCTGTTTGCTATGCTTGCATCGGCTAAATAGCCGATCGCCTGTGCGTTAACGCCTACGGTGTGCGTCCACGATTCTGTTAATCGTGAGTAGATCTGTGTGCTTTAAGGGTTCGATTCGTTGTCTTTTCACTACATCGATCCCATCGAACCCTCTTTCCGTTAGAGATAGCGGGTTGAGTCCGAGGAGCCCATAGGTTTGTTCATGTGAAATAGTCAATTGTTCACACGCTGTAGTCCTTTTTACCTGAATCGGCTATTTTAGCCGATTTATCCGAGCCTTCACGTATAGCATGTCTTTCGGAAAGCCTGTCGAAATATGGATGTGTTTGCTGATTCTTCGGTTTTAGTTTGTTACTATCATCATAGCTACCATCGATCTGATCGAATCTCACTGTTGGTGATAACAGATTAGATTCAAAGCATCGATAGATCCGTTTGTATTAGATAGTCGATGTAACACCCCGGGTGTTTTAAATACTAAAACTTGCCATGACATCATATGCATTGCAAAGCATCTGGGCATATTGAAAACTTGGATATGCATTTACTAAAACAAGTTTACTTTATGTTGTATGAGTAAATTGTATTGGTTGAATCAAGTTTGAAATACTTGTATTGGTTTGAAATTCCGAAAACCCCGCTTTTCAACATTTAAATCCTACCCTGAAAAATCCATTTCAAAATCTAGACAGAATTAGGAGATGGTTATAGAAGCAAAGTTGTAGAACTTTCAATTTTGAACAACTTTTGTTTTTGGAGATTTTTGAGTTGTTATGAAAATTTGAGAGTAATTTGTGAATTTTGGCGTATGGCAAACTTGTAATTTCGATGAACAGTGTTCACCGCTTATGCTTACACCGCATGCGAAGCTTCGGCTTGCTTCGATCAGCAGCAACGTGGCCAGTCTCTGGCGTCATACCGGCGCGAGAAATGGTTTCGTCGTGGCTTCCTTGAGTTTCCTGGCCATCCTTTTTAACCAGAGCCGTCGCCGTTTGCCCCGACTCCTTTCCTCTATTTTTCAGTCATTGCCGCCGCAGCTCCGTCGTGGCTTCCTTGAGCTTTTAACGCCACTATAAGTACCAAGACGTCGTCATCGCTGCGTTTTTCTTCCTTTGTTTTCACCACCGCTGTTGCCATCTCGGTAAAAGGCCGTCCCTAGTTCCATCTTTTCCTTGCGAATCCAAACACTAGCCTTGGTCGCTTTGAAATTGCCGAGAACTCATTGCCTACGTTTTCTTTCTCGAGGTCAGCAACTTCACCGCTGCGGGCGTGTCATCGTGGCCAGAGCTTTTCGGTGAGCCGTTGTCTATAATCAGTGTACTTACGGTTTCGTTTCGATGTTGTAGTCTTTAGTCAGTTGTTGTTTACTCATTTTGATCACTGCAGTCGCCGGTTCTCCCTCACCGATGATCTTTGCTCCGCATAGTTCACCGTAGTGGTCGGGTAGTTCACCGTAGTGGTCGGAGAGTTCACCATAGTGGTCGGAGAGTTCACCGTAGTGGTCGGATAGCTCACCATAGTGGTCGGGTAGTTCACCATAGTGGTCGGAGAGTTTACCGTAGTGGTCGGATAGCTCACCATAGTGGTCGGAGAGTTCACCGTAGTGGTCGGATAGCTCACCATAGTGGTCGGAGAGTTCACCAAAGTGATCGGTGCTAGCGTGGTCACATCAGTTTCGGATATGGTTTGGTTAGTTTGGTTTGTAATCAGATCTCTTTGAAAAAAAATTGTATCCAATTTATTAATTTTTGCATCCATCATCGAGCATCATGTTAAACATGGCAATGTTACTACGTGTAGTAAACGAAGGTGAACACGTGGTAGTTAATCAAGTTGCGGAGGAGGTTGATCATCTGTTGAGGTCGGATCGAAGACTTGTGAAACGTCGCAGAGCCGACTTTTCCGTCAAACGAAGGCAAGCCCCTGATGCATATAACCCTACCTTGTATTTTCCAAATTGATTTCGCTTTTGCTTTTCAATACTGCATTAAGTGATTAGAAGTCAAGTGGAAACCTAATTGTTGCATTATCAACCTTGTTGTTCCATATCTACCTTGTTACCCGTTTAAAATCGTATATATGCCTAGTTATGCTTAGCTCTCTTTAGACCGATCAAAGTTAGGTGATTACCCGTCACCGCGAGTTTTAAATGGAACTTTGGTTACTTATGTTATCATGTGATACGGTAATGTGGAGTAATAAATCTAGACCAAGGCGGACTCGGTGTGTGTGAGCCACAAGACCGGTAATGTCTTGTGAGCGGGTTCTTTCCTTTGTGTCGATTAAGGTCCGTATCACAGGTGAACTGCGTCGGTGAGACTTTGTAGTACTAACCACATACTACTGGTAAGCCTTAACTTGGCTATTCTATTACGAGAATGGCTACTCAAGACCGGGAGTGGAGAGATGGCGGAATAGCGTGTACCCACGTGGCAATGGGCTGGAGTGTGAGTATCAGTATTCTCGGTGGCGCGGACCTGTTCTTGTATAGAGGATCCGAGGGTAGGTTGGTATATGTAGGTCGGGGACCTACATATGTCGTGTGGTCCGGAATTCCTAGTTGGGTTTATAATCGGTTCAAATCGTCGTTGCTCCTCGGTTATGGAGACTCACTTCTCATCATCATCGTAGTATTAATAATCGGAACTCGAGAATGGTTCGAGAAAGTGTTGGATATGAAGTTTCATGATCTTAATACGGATCGTGTCGACTTTGTATATGATCTTATGAGATTTTAAATATTGATACAAAGAATTTTGTTAAAGTGCTTTTACACAAAAGAACTTTGATTATTGCTAAAGCCATACCTTGAATCCACGAGCCCGCATTCCCGAGTTTTATCGGTTTTATTTCAGCTTAAGTCTTGTTGAGTACTTTCGCACTCGTGGTTTGTTGACCCTTGTTGCAGAGAGGCTCATGAGCGATCTGCTTTGGATCGTCTTTGCATATGACCGTTGTTCGATCGATGATGATAAGTAATGTGTGGCCTTTAAGGTAAGGCAAATGATATTTGTGTGTTTTGTAATATATTATAATGCCACTCCCTACTTTGGTTTGTATTAATAATCGAACTTAGTTTGTAAGGTTTGAAATAAATGTTTTGTAAACTAAGTTATTGTAAGACTTCTGCTTTGATTTACTCGGTGTAGATATTTGAATAAATGTTGTAATATCTTGCAATGACTCAGTAATGTGACCCTGCTTTCGAAATCGTGGATGATTCGGGGTTCCCCATGGACACCCGATAGCCTCTTCTTAAGTTATCGGTAACATATGCATAAATGTCAAAGGTCGTTGGACAGTGACAGGTGCATGTGGGCCCTATAATTTAGGAGGTTCTGCCACAACCTAGAATACCAAAAGGGGGTCCTGTCCATGTAGCCGGCGGCTACGATCGAGCAGGTGCGGTGCAAGTCCGAGCAGTCGGCCACTGTCTTCGAGCAACTGATGGGTGCTTCCGAGCAGTTGGAGCAGCTACGGAAAGTCTCTGAGCAGAAGAAAGGTACATCATATTGGTGAATGTGCTTTGGATTGCTGAATAGCTATATCTTTGGTGATGAATGTTGTGCTTGTAGAGTAAGACGCGGAGCTCGGCCAGTTGCGCCAGGCCCTCAAACAACTCTGAGAGGAGAAGGCAAAGGAGTCAGAGCGAGCAGACAAACTAGTCGAGGAGCTGAAAGGTGAATACTTCCTAGAGACGGCTCCTCAGCCCGACGGTAGGCCACAGCATTCGGACACCATCATCTAGAGATGCAAGGCAGCGTGGGAGAACCTCAAGAGCTTCAACCGTGACGCCATTGTGTTCGCCGCTACTCACGCCCTTGCGATGGTTTGGTCCCACTACCCAGCCATCGACCTTCAGGTGATAGGGGGCGGGTTCGCCGAAGGGCTGAGCGAGGTAGAGACCCAGCAGCTGGAGGATGAGGTGGAGAACACAACGAAGAAGCTGGCTGGCAATATAGACCTATTTGGCGAGATGGATGGTGATGGCGGAGCATAGTGATCTGCTCGGAGGGCATTGTCTATAACATCTTTAGAGGGTAGTTAGAACATGCGAGAGCGCAGAAAACATTTATGTATTTGTATAAATGTTATAAAGTGCATGTTTATGCATCTTAACTGTATTTGTGGTGAAAAATCATTGTAGTAATAGCCAAAACGCGATTATATGTAGTATAAGTAACGTCTGAGCGGTTAGCTCGCTACTGAACCTTATGGCCTCGGCTAGCCCACAGTCCATACATCGAGCACGGACCCTGTGCATGTGTAAGAGTTGCAGGCGTGACTAAGGAACCACAGCCGACCATCCATAACGCAGAGCGCAGAGCCCGTAGCACGTGTAGGGAGAGATCGGAGACTGGGTCTTCTCCATAGAGCGCAAAGCAGAACATTTGCTGCTCGGCGGTTGGCAAAATAACTTGGAGATAAATGTAGTATAAGTGGCGTCCGAGCAATTAGTTCTTTACTGAGCTCTCGGCCTGTTTACACCAGAATTTGGAAGGAGAGTTGCAGGGATTTGGAAGCTCCCAAAGATCATGTCATCAAGGAGTCGACTGCGTAGAGATCGGAGCTGGTTGATTTAGACGCAGCACTAGAATCGACTTTCTCCAGATAGCGCCAGCGGATAACGATAGAGGCTACAATCGGCGCTGCGACGAGACTTGCTGGACTCTACAAAAAGGGAAAGATTAGAGTCCAAGTTATCTTAAATTATGAATGTTTTCATTATGCCAAAAATTGTATTGAGTCGTACTCGAGTAAGGTTCGTTTTTAGGCTCCGGGTATAAATACCAAACCCCGGTTATTGTAAGGACATCAACCAATCAAATACAAAGTCAATTACTTTTTTTGGCTCCGGCCACCCCTTAGGAGTAGGAGTAGAGTAGATCTCGGTGAGTTCTTCAGCAAGTACAGCTGCATCGATCCGATCGACCTCCACTGCTTGTCTGTAAGTACCGTCATGGTTTATACCTCTGTTCATATGGCTGCATCGATCCGGTAGACCCCCACTGCGACTCTGGTATAGGCTAGTTATTGACTCTTGTCTAATTCAAGTATGGCCTGTGTGATTCTGCCTCACACCCCACTGCTTGAATTAGATCAAGATCAAGTTATCGGCTCTACCTTAGTATGGCAGTCTTTGGTAGATTCATTAAGTTACCGATATTGCTTATTGCTTTCATTGTTTATCTAATTACAGTAATATCACTCTGCTCAATTGAGATTGATCTAGATCGGCCTTATATCTTGTTTAACTCATCGTTTGCTAATCTAAAATCGATCTAATCTACATCTTAAGTGATGAGTTATGTTTTTATCGGCTATTTTGCGTCAATCTTAATCGTGCATAGCGTGCAGTTAAGGCATGTCCGATCTTGAGCAGATCTATTAGTTAATGAAAACCGTTCCATGGCCTGTCATCATGGCCTGTGGGATTCTGCCTCTCACCTCACTGTTGGTACCATGGAGTGGGGATCGTTAGTTGGTAGACCCGTTCCTGAGAAGGCATGACCTTAACTGTGCGCTATGCCTAAATCGGCTATTTAGCCGACATCGAATGCTTTCACGAACAGTTCACATTACGAGATCATTGAAGTAGAGATAAGTTGAAAGATATGTTAGCCCCATGATCTTGTTATTGTATTATGGTCTGCATGATTCTACCTCATGCCCCACTGATATTAGTAATGAGTTAGGGTCGTCGAGTCTATTGCTGTTTCTACGGCCTGCATGATTCTGCCTCATGCCCCACTGGTCATGGTGATAGATGAGATCTAACATGTTCATTAGATTTATCTTTATTAAATGGTTAAGCGATGTTGAATTGTTTCTTTATATAAAAGAAGTTTGGTTACTTGTAATCATTGGCTCAGTACAAACCGATCATCATTAATATCTTATTGCCATTGATTAATATTTGCTTAAATAACATTTATCCTGAGTGATAACCAATTCTTCTTATACAACCCCATAAGCTTTAATCGATTCATTCTTGTGAATATGCTGGGATCGACTATTTAGTCGATTTCCTCTTATATCGGCTCTCATATGGGATGGACTATCTAGCAACACCGACATGTTCCGCCCTTAATTACTGATAAGCTTTCTCTCATTGTCAATTGCAGGGTCAAATTGACTGGCACGTCTCAGGAGGATTGCGCAGGATCGACCACCCTTGCACTGAAGCTAGGCTGATCTGCTCCATCGAGCGGACCCTTCCGGCTTACTGCATGTGTCCTCGGCATGGAGACAAAAATTCTGTGCTGACACGGCCTTGGCTAGCCCATAGTCTATAACGTCGAACGCGGAGCCCGTGGACGTGTAGGAGGAATGGGCGTGACCAAGGAACCACAGCCGACCACCCATAATGCTGAGCGCGGAGCCCGTGGCATGTGTAGGGAGAGATTAGAGATTGGGTCTTCTCCAAAGAGAACAGAACAGAACATATGCTGCTCGCTGATCGACGAAATATCTTGGAGATTTGGAGCAAAAAGTTTGGCGATTTAGAGAAACGTGTTTTGGCGAAATACGTCGGCGATTTGGAGAAAACATGTTCGGCGAAAACGTTGGAGATTTGGAGAAACTCGTTCGGCAAAAATGTTGGAGATTTGTAGAAACGTGGTCGACGCAGTTATGGTGATTTTGTATTGGAGTTCGTTATGGAGTAGCATAGAACTCGTTGACCATAAGCGGAGAGTAAACCCTAATGAAGAAAAAGTGGAGACAAGTTATGGAGACCAAAACTTTATTCATCATAAAGTGGAGAGTACATATTTGGGGCGTTTCAAGGATAGAAACGTATGAGGTGCTCGATGTGCCATGAGTTTAGGACATCGATTCTGTCTAAGTCACATAGGCAATAAGACCCTGGTCAGGTAACCTCTTTGACAATATAAGGCCTTTCCCAGGGGGAGGAGAGCTTGTGCATCCCTTTGGTTTTTTGTTTTCTGCAGAGAACGAGGTCGCTGACAGCAAATGAATGACCTTTGATGTTGCGGTTGTAGTACCTCCACAAGCCTTCTAGATATTTGGCTGTGCGGACGCAAGTGATTAGGTGTTCTTCCTCGGCCTAGTCGACATCCTCTGTCTGAACAGCTGTGGCTTGCTCTTCATCATAATTTTTCACCCAAGGTTCTCAGAAGGCAATATCCGCTGGTAGTATGGCTTCTGAGCCATAGACCAAGAAATATGGAGACACACCGGTGCTGTGACTAGCTTGAGTGTGCAGTCCCTAGACTACAGCTGGTAGCTCCTTCAGCCATCTGCCCAGATGCTTTTCTTCTTTCTAATATAGCCTCTTTTTAAGAGCATCAAGGATCATGCCGTTCACCCGTTCGACCTGGCCATTGGCTCCAGGATGGGCAACGGAGACGTACTTGACGGACATGCATCGGTCTTCGTAGAAGTCCCAAAAGTGATGGCCAGTAAATGTAGTTCTAAGGTCAATGATGATGCTGTTCGGGAGACCGAATCTATGGATGATATCTTCGAAGAGCTCGACTGCTTTCTTTGCAGTAGCCAAGACGAGCGGTTTATACTCGATCCACTTGGAGAACTTGTCAATGGCGATGTAAATGTACCAGAAGCCACCTGGCGCTGGCTTGAAAGGCCCAATCATATCTAGTCCCCAGCATGCGAAGGGCTAGGAAGCTGGGATGGTCTATAGCTCTTGTGCCGGCACGTGTATTTGTTTGGCGAAAAATTGGCATCCTTCACAACATCGGACGAGGTCTTCTGCATTGGAGATGACCATGGGCTAGTAAAAACCAGCTCGGAAAGCTTTACCGACCAGTGTTCTCGAGGCCACATGGTTGCCGCAGGAACCGGAGTGAATTTCGAGAAGTAGCTTCACTCCATCTTCTTAAGTGATGCATTTTTGCAGTATCCCTTCCTTGACACTTTTCCTCATCAAGTTGTCATCCACTAGCACGTAATGCTTGCTTCGATGAATTAGGCATTCGGTTTAAGTCTTATCGGAGGGTACTTCGGCGCTGGAGAGGTACTTGATGAACTGTTCCCTCCAATCGGTGACCGGCAAAGGTACCGTAAGTATCAGCTACTCAGCGGGGGGAACTTCCTAAATTTCCTTATCTTCCTTAATGGATGGCGCCAGAAGATCTTGAACGAAGACCCCCGGTGAAATCATGTCACGAGCTGATTTTGATCGCGTACCACGTGGTGGTACTCGATATCGTAGAACTTCCCTTCAAGCTTCCTGATTTTGGCGCAATATGCATCCATCTTCTCGCTGGAGCAAGACCAGTCTTTGTTGAGCTGGTTGATGACCAGCACAGAGTCCCCACATACCATGAGGCGTTTGACGCCGAGCTCAACGGCTATATGGATTCCGTGGAGACATGCTTCATATTTGGCGGCGTTATTGGAGGCCGAAAAGTGTATCCGGAGAACGTATCAGAGCTTATCCTTGGTCAGCGTAATGAACAGAATGCCCACACTAGCACCGTTGATGTTAAGGATGCCATTGAAGTACATCACCCAGTGCTTGGGGCAGGTGGCGGCGATGGGCTCTTGGATCTCGGTCTGAATTCAATGGAGTAAGTGCCAAGCTCGATAGCCCACTTGATGATATGGCCGTTGGCTTCTTTGTTGCGGAGGATGTCCCCCAAAGGGAACTCAGTGACCATGACGATCTTATAATACTCAAAGTAGTGGCGGAGCTTGCATGACGTAATCAGAACGGCGTATAGCAGCTTCTAGACCTGAGGATAACGAGTCTTGGGCTCATTAAGAACCTCGCTGATGAAATATACCGGTCATTGCACCTTATAGGCATGCCCGGTCTCCTCACGTTCGACCACAATTATTGTGCGGACGACGCGAGAAGTAGCGGTGATATAGATTAGGAGAGTTTCATCTGGCCGTGGTGTCGTCATGATCGGAGACTTTGTTAGGAACAACTTAAGCTGCTCAAAGGCTGTGTCTGCCTCTTCCGACCAGGAAAAGCGCTAGGAGGCCTTGAGGAGTTTGAAGAATGGTAGCCCTTTTTCATCGAGGCACGATATGAAGCGGCTTAAAGCAGCCATGCAGCCTGTAAGCTTCCGTATATCCTTGATGCATGTTGGTCATTTCATGTTGGTGATGGTGGAGACCTTGTCAGGATTGGGCTCAATACCTTGTGCGCTGACAATGTAGCCCAGGAGTATACCGGATGGAACTCCAAAGATGCACTTTGAAGGGTTCAGCTTCCATCGGTACCTTTTAAGGTCGGTGAACGTTTCTTCGGGGTCATCGATATGATCATCGGCGGTCTTGGACTTGACGACCACATCATCGATGTAAGCTTCGATGTTGCGGCCAATCTATTGATCGAGGCACATCTGAATAGCCCTTTGATAAGTCGCCCCAGCGTTCTTGAGTCCAAAGGATATGGTGGTGTAGCAGTACGCACCGAAGGGCATGATGAATGACATCTTGATCTGGTCTTCTTCCTTGAGGGAGATCTGGTGATAACTGGAGTAACAGTCAAGGAAGGAGAGCAGTTCGTAGCCAGCGGTGGAGTCTACAACCTCGTCTATCCGAGGCAAACCAAAGGGGTCTTTAGGGCAGTGTTTGTTAAGATCAGTGTAATCAACACACATTCTCCATTCTTTATTCTTTTTTTGAACGAGAACAGCGTTTGCTAACCACTCAGGATGATACACTTCTTTTATAAATCCGACAGCTAAGAGCTGTTTTATTTCTACCCTAATAGCCTCCTTCTTGTCTGGTGTGAATCGGCGAAGTTTCTTCTTGATTGGTTTGGCGGTCGGCGAGACATTAAAGGAGTGCTCGATCTTCTCCCGTGGTACCCCTGACATGTCTGTAGGTTTCTAAGCAAACACGTCGGTGTTGGCACGTAGGAAGGAGACGAGCGCGCTTTCCTATTTGGGGTCAAGGTGAGCCCTAATCTTCACGGTCTTGGAGGGGTCGTCGAGGCCGAAGCCAACCTCCTTTATTTCCTTGGACTTGGCAGAGGCGTGAGGAGGCTCCAGCTCTGGGATCTCCATGTCATCGACGAGCACCATCTTGGCTTCGGTGACCACGCTGGCCATCTGTATGGAGAGGTCGGTGGCTTTGGCGAGGGCGAGACTCTTTGTCTCACAGGTGTAGGCGATGGAGAGGTTGGCCCGCAGGGCCAGAACTCCTGCAGGTGAAGGCATCTTCAGCACCAGATACGTGTAGTGCGGTATAGCCATGAACTTGGCCAGAGCTGGCTAACCAAGTATGGCGTGGTAGGCGGTGTTGAAGTCGGCGACGTAGAAGTTGATGTGCTCGACGCGGTAGTTGCTTGCCGTGGCGAACTATACTGGTAGGGTGATCTCTCCAAGCGATTTGGAGGCCCTGCTAGGTACCACACCCCAAAAGGAGGAGTCGAAGGGTGTGAGATCTGCTAACCTGAGGCCCAGCTCCTTTAGGGCTCTGGCAAAGAGGAGATTCAGAGCGCTCCCACTGTCGACGAGCACTTTTCTGAAAAGCACCTTCTGGACGGTGGCGTCAAGGACGAGGGGGAAACACCCTATATAGGGGATGTCCACCCACTAGTCGGCCCTGCTGAAGGTGATGGGGACCTCGGACCATGGGCAATAGCTGGGGTTGGCGGCGGCGTCTTCCGTAGTGACAGCGAGCACCCGCCGTGCTGCGAGCTTCTGTTCTCTTCTGCTCTCGGTGGAGGCGAGGCCCCCGAAGATGGTGGCGACCACCTTGTCATGGTCCTAGAAGGCATTGTTATTGCCCCTAGGTGGTCGGCGGCCTCTGGCTCCATCGTTGGCGTCGTCGTCCAGCTTTTTGTCCTAGAACTCTTTAGCCAAACTGAGGCAGTTCTTCATCTTGTGTTTGGCGTTCTTGTGGAGAGGGCATGGGCCATCGAGGATCTTCTTGTATTACTCATCGTAGTTACGCTTGGCCCAAGGTTCATTGACGACGGTGACGATGTGGTCTGGTCGGCGGCGACGATTTTGGCCAGACTTGGGTCCTTCAGGTCGATCACGGCCGCTGTCATGATGGTAACTGCGGTTGTCGTAGCAGCGGTCGTTGTGGCGTCGGTCGTCGGGGCGGTCGTCGTAATGGCATGTTGGGCAATGAGTGCCCGCATCCTCGTTGAAGCGCACCTCGGCGTCGGCGTACTGGTTGGCAGTTGTGATCATCTCGCCAATCCTAGTAGGCGGCTTGTGGTTGAACTTAGAGCGAAGCTCGTGGTGGTGGAGTCCTCAGATGAAGGCGGTGATGACCTCAGCTTCCGTGATGTTGGGGATAGAGTTCCTCATATCAGAAAAGCGTTGGATGTAGCTACGAAGGAGCTCGAACGGCTTCTGGTTGATGCGGTTCAGATCGTGCTTGGTGCCCAACCGAGTACACGTAGCTATGTAATTATCGATGAAGACTTTTTTCAGCTCTTCCCAGGATCCGATGGAGTCCGGGGCAAGGCTAGTAAACCAGCTCATGGCGGGTGGCATGAGCATGACGGGAAGGTAGTTTGCCATGACACTGGTGTCTCCTCCGGCGGCGTGGACAGCAGTGGCGTAAGCCTGTACCCACTGTGTTAGGTTCATCCTTCCTTCGTAGGGCTCAACCCCAGTGATTTTGAAACCACGAGGCCACTCAAGTGTTCGGAGCGCCCTTGTGAATGCTGGGGGGCCCTCGGGGTTATCGGCATCGTCGTCTACAGCATTGCCATCGGTGAGCGGCTCGAGAGCTGAGTCTAGGTTACCGTACTCTTGCTCGTACTCCTGGCGGCTACGTACTTCATCTTCATGGCGATCGAAGCGGCGTTCGTCGATACGTCATCGTGCATCTCGGAGATTGTTGAGGTGCACTTGGACGTCCTGGTCGACCTCGTGGTCGGGTTGGCGGTGATGTTCAATGCGGTTGCCCCTAGCTCCGCCCTGTAGGGGTTGCCTGTCGTCGCGACGCTGGTCAGTGAAGTGACTTGGGCGGTGATCGGATCTTGTGGCGACTGATCAGTGAATCAAGGTTGTGGAGTAGGAAGGTCTCTGATCCTGGCGGATCTCATTGACTTGGCAATGCGCTGCTTTGAGCATTACGGTGACCCTAGCGACCTCCGATGTCTGCTGGAGCCGGGAGAGCTCATTGGCGACCACGGCCAAGTTGGCGCTTGGAGTCTTGTAGACATCATGGCTGTCAATGCGGAGAAACTCGTCATCAAGGTTGCGCTGGAGCGGCCTTCCTTGCGAGTCAAGCTGCTGCTCGGCCATCGCAAGGGTAATCTCGTTTGCTCGGCGTTGTACGCGGTTGATGTTTTGGTTCTCACGAGCGGCGCGTTCCTCAGTTTCGCCGTCCTGAGGGGGGCTGTCGACGCTGACATTGAAGATTGCACCGCCACAGAACGGAGGGAGAGGAAGTTGCTCGGTGAAGGTTTTGGCGAGGGTCTCCGTAGAGCCCTGGGACTCGGAGCCCGGATTCTCCTTTGGGATGGTCTGGAGGGATGCTCCGGAGCGTCGGTCGACGTGGAGCATGTTGATGGCCGGTGGAGGCTGGTCAGCGATCTGATCGGTGAGAGGATGGACGTCTCCCACCTGGTCGGCGAATTTGCCCCTTAGGGCATCTTGGAAGGTGGCGGCGATGTTGGCGAGCCTGAAGGGCAGAGCCGCAACTCCTTGAGTTTTCCGAGCAGCCTCTGGCAGATCTAGATCGGAGGATGGTCGGCACTGGACCAGAGTGTCCAGTGCCGATTCAACGATGGAGAGGCAATCGGCGAGCTTCTGACCAACCTGATCGATTGATGCGATCAGATCATCATTGTTGATCTGCCTCCTCTGGTAGCGAGGAAGCGGGCGACGAGTTGTTGATGAAGGTGACCTCGGAGGTGGTTCTAAGATCGGATCTACAGTCGCAGGGGCGGGGGTGATCGGCATAGAATCAATCTGCACTGGCTCGAGGAGCTCTCCGACTCCGTCAGCGTTAACGATCCATGAGATCGATCCGACCGTGAAGATCTGGCCGAGCTGCGGGAGGGACGAAGAGCCTGTGGAAAAAACCATCTTGTTCGATAAGGAAACAACACGCAAACCCCTATCTGACGCGTCAACTGTCGATAGAATATCGTCGGCAGTCCTCCGAGGGGTATCCCACGAAGGTAGATTGATTGGCAGAGAAGCGTGAGATCAAGAACAAGAAGGCAACAGAGACACACGAGTTAGACAGGTTCAGGCTGTCAGTATGACATAATACCCTACTCCGGTGGTCTGTTGGTTTGTATTAGCTAACGTATGATATTGCGTGTGTTTGGAGGGGGTCCCTGCCCGCCTTATATAGTCCAAGGAGCAGGGTTTCAAGTCGGTTAGATCTGAGAGATAACCAGAAAGTAATAACTGATTACAGGAATCTTGGGATCACACGTATCCTAACAGATCTCGTAATATCTTCAAGATATCTTCTCGGTGTCTTGCGGGAGGCGCCGAGCAGAGTCGTGCCCCGCAAGGCTTCGTCTTGTGGGATAGGCCGCCCCTAGGGGCGCAGCCCATGTGGTCTGCCATGGGTATCCGGGGTCGTACCCCCCACACAACCCCTGTGCGTCCAGTCACCCTTTGCCACCTACGTCCGATTGCGAAGCCACACACCTTCGCTACTAGAACAGCTGACCGGACGCGGTGCCCACGTCAGATTCCAGCGTCTAGTCACACAAAGGCCTTCTTGGGCAGGCTGCGCCACCTGATAAAAATGACCGGACGCGCCCGGGGTGAGTCCGGTCACCCCGGTGCCAGAGTCTGGTCATGCACCTTCGTCTTTTTTTCTTTTTCTAAGTCCACAACCACTTCACCTTTGCTTCCAAGTTGTTAACCACAAAGTGTAGACCTTATGTGCACGTGTGTTAGCATTTTTTTAAAGCATTTTACAAGGGTCAAAGTTAGCACACTAGGTTCCTAAATGCATATACAAGAATCATGTCACCTAGTGGCACTCGATAACAGCTTAGCCAAATATTTCTCCTCTTTATAGTACGGCTATCGATTCTAAATCACTCACACCCTCTATAGTGTCTTGAGTGCAAACCAAAAATGGCTCCTATCATTGTACCTTTGTCTTGAGCCCATTTCTGTTTTTCTCTTTCTTCTTTTCCAAATGTAAAGCACTTGATCCTCTCATTTGTGGCCATCACCTTTACCATGACCATCATCTAGCTTCACCACTTGGATTGGACTACCTTATCTAAATCACACACTTAGATCAAAGGTTAGTCCTAAGTTTTATCAATTATCCAAAACCAAATTAGGGCTTTCAAAGGTGCCGTTCTCCTCTAGGATATGTCTATTGTATTGATCGTGCTTTATATGGTCTTAAACACAGGCTCCTCATGCATGGTTTTAGAAGTTTGTCACTGCGATAAAGGCTGCTGGTTTTTCACCTAGTGCTCATGATCCAGCTTTGCCTATTCATCTCTCTCCACATGGACGTACCTTGCTGCTTTTATACGTTGATGATATGTTGATTACCTTAAAGATAGATTTAGAAAGGCTATGCCTATTAAAATATATTACCCACATTTTGTTATGCCCTTACCCAAAATTTCTCCTCCTTTTCATGCCATAATTACTTCAAGTAGTAATAAGCTTCATGCATCTATGAATAATCATTTCTAATGTTCCATAGAATCCAATCGTAATTCTAGTGTTCATTGGTTGTGATATGAAATTCGCATATCCAGTATACTATTCAGTGTACAACAATAGATTCAGGGTAGAACATAAACTTCTAATTTTTGGTAGAACATAAACTTCTAATTTTTGGACTGAAGTGAAGTATTAAATATTTAGTTTATGGATTATACTATTTTTTGGTTACATTGCTCCTTCTGAGATCAATTCATATGCTAGTATAGTCCAATTATTCATGTGCTTTCAGGAAATTCAATTTCCATTCTACCTACATAGTAGTAGTGCACAAAGAACTATATCCTTCATGGTTAATGGAGTCTTTTTTGTGGATAAAATTATTGAAAAACTTATTTAAATCGGCAAAAATAGGCAATTGTTTACATGTGAAACATATAAATCTTATTTATTACATGCTAATTTAACACGTATTACTGTAAGTAAGAATTGCAACTATAAGAATATTAAATGCTTCATATTAGTCTTTAAGCTAATAAATTAACCATTAACTCTTCTATAAGTATATGAGAACCACTTAATTCAACGGAAATCAACACTTAATGCACCACTGCTACTACTAGTAATTATGAAGACAATATAAGTCTGTAAGCACATGATTTAAGTCCTTCTTCAAGAAAACTTTTAAATATTCTAATTCTTATCCATTCTTACATGTCTTAGCTTCTATACTTGGCATTTAGCAGCTTCATGCATGCTCTATTTCCTAGTTGTGATTTGTAATTATGATCCTTCCAAGAGTACAACATATGCAAGTCATATATCTTGATTCATAATGATGTCTAAAAATTCTAACTCAATTCTACTTGATATCGAGTAATTCTAGACGATAAATTTGAATACTTCTAGTACTCAATGCTCCTAGTCTTCTATTTCAAGAAATATTTCATCTGGAATTAGACAAAGTCTTATTTATCATCTAGTCTTATGTAGAGCATCCCATATGGTCATATAGCTTGAAAATTCATTTTTCAATATTTCTAATGCCATGCAATCACAATATAGGATATCTTCTAGAATTTCTCATGCAGTGAGTCCCATAAGACTTTTAGGATTTAGTTTGGTCACGAACTCATTCTTTAAGAGTAATATCAATCATTACAATGCATAAGATCTACTCCACCTCGAATATTCTGCTAGGATTTAACAATGACCATGATACTGCCATTCAGATGACCATGATATGCCAAAGGTCCTCTAGCCTAACGGGTTAGATGGCTCCGACGGCACCTCTCAGGTTCTGAGTTCGATTCCCCATGAGGACGAATTTCAGGTTTGAGGGTAAAAAAATCCCCTCGTCTGTCCCACACCAAAGTACAAGTCTGTGGCCGTCTCGTCTCACGGGGATGCATGTGCCGCTGTATATGGGTGGGGCCAGGGTTCATGGATTTTCTAGAGCTGCGTGAGAAGTTCTTCTTAGTGAAACACCGTGGGGACGTCTCTCCCCCGTAGCTCTAGTTTTTTTTCGACCATGATATATAATTCTGCCATTCAAGGCAAGTCCAGGACATTTCTTCTTCATAAAGGTATGTATTTATTATTATAAATGGAATCATCATGTGCATGCATGTGGGTTTACTATACATGTAAACAAGTAGCAAGGTGCAAAAAAGGTAGTGGACGGTTATTCAAAATATTCCTAAAAGTATCCTAGCATTATTTTAGGATTTAATCATGGCACGTCCTAATTTTCAGAATTAATACCAAGCATTCATTCATCCTAAAGATTCATTGTGCTAGGAAAACAAATGTGAACCTCTTAAGGATGATAAGTCTAAGGTCTACAGGATTTAGAGAGCGCATATACCTTAGCTTTATTTCATGTTTTCTTCTAGTGTAACCATTCAAGATTTTATTCTTGCAATTACATGGTATGTAATTCATAATGCGTGATAAATAAATGCATTCAAAAGAGAATAACACTATCAACAAATGGTAACTATACAGTAATAGACAATAAATACTGTAAATGTATCCAAACAACTGTTAAATTGACAACACACACAATTGTGCAGGAATTTCTATTTAAATACTTAGAACAAGCCATAGTATTCGATTTTCCCAAAGGGGCTTTGTTCAAAAACACCCCAAATCTGGAATTTCCAAAAAAATATAGGACCCATTCTTCAAGAATACAAGACATATACATAAAATCCGCAGGATTCAGAGGTCTAATGTAAAATTTTAAATTAATATAGACCTTTTTTATTTATTTT
This sequence comes from Miscanthus lutarioriparius, assembly GCA_904845875.1. Lineage (NCBI taxonomy): Eukaryota > Viridiplantae > Streptophyta > Magnoliopsida > Poales > Poaceae > Miscanthus > Miscanthus lutarioriparius. The sequence goes on along the minus strand of CAJGYO010000007.1, from coordinate 150,690,833 downwards.
TAGATGTTTCAGATTTTCTATATAAAAAAACTCAATTCGACCGCTTCTCTCGAAGACCTATGATGGCCTGTTCAACCTGTGTTCCGGGCGGCTGTGGCGTGCGGGCCGTGGAGGTGGGTGGCGGCTACGAGCCGTGTAGAGACGAGCAAAGACATCTGCAATCCCGGCAGTAGGTGGCCGACGATGCGGGTGGAGACCATGCGGTGCAAGCCGCTGGGATGATGCAGCAGTATGCGAGCTGCGACGAACGATGCAAACGGTGATGGTGACGTGCTAGGTCACTTATGCAACTAACGATGATCGCATCGGTCATGACGACTGACCTCCGCATGCAAGGCCGGTGTCCCAGATTGCAAAAAATCGATGGTAACCGAGGCCGAGCTGCGCATGCATGGCCAAGTCCTTGCAGGTGTAGGTATGTGGAGCATATGCAGGCACGTACAGAGGGTCGGGATTGGCGGTTGTTAGCCTTTTGATACGTGCATCGGTGCGCGGTGCATGCAGGCACCGTGTGGAAAAGAGGCCACACATGCTGTTGGCAGTCTGCTTGTGTTTCGTCTCTCTCTCTCTCTCTCTCTCATATATGCGCGCGTGTGCAAGCATATGGGTATACATGTTATTGCTCATACACGATCATGCATACGTACTTCTTGTACATATATCTACTACTACGCGCCCGTGTAGAAAAAATTACCCCGACTCCCTCGGGAAAAAAGCCCGACTCAATAGTCATCTACAGGGCAAACACGATCTACTGGATGCAATTCTATCATGCCTTGTAAAGTATACGTCGATCAATTTAATCTACCTCACATGTCACGTAGGAAAGTGGTTAATAGATATATATTGTTTAGGGCGTTTAACATTATCGTACAACAGGCTACTTGACGGAAACAATATATGTCGATGCAGTGCAGGTTAGTTGCATGTAGAGATAGCATATCCGCTCCGCTAATAACGTCGGATGAAAGTAGAACATAGTAGATAAAGTAGAACACATAGACACAGAAGAGCTAAGGAGACTATTCTTTATTTCTTTTATTAATCTTGATGATTACAACATAGAGCTCCCACGTATATATAGTCTTGCCAATGTCTAAGAGTTTAGTAAGATCCTACATATAAACGGAGTAGGATCATTAAGATTCCTTGTTCTCCTTTTCTTCTAGGTTTGAACACCATGCACCCAGGCAAGACCGACTGCTTTCTCTAGATAGGACAAACAATCTGCTAGATGGAAATTCAAATCCTCTGGAAACAATAAACATTCGGCCAAACTCTTTTTTGGTTAATATTACGAGTAAGATAAGATTTTGCCTAATTTCTACTTAAACTTTTTTCTATTTGGGCTAGAATTCCTATTCAGTTTACTCAGGATTAAGAGATCTATTTGGATAGAATTAGAATTCCTTAGGAGAGTCGTAGAGAGACGAACATAGACATTTTCTATTTCTATATACAAACAGAGAGAGTTTCACATTCAGGAAGCCATACCCAAAAAAATGGGGAGGAATTTTGGCTCTTTATATTATTATATATAAGTGTAAATATATATATATGTATATATAGATATAGATATAGATATAAATATAGACGTAGATATAGATATAGATTTTTTGAGGGAAATATAGATAGGTATAGAATATAGATATAGATATAGATATAGATATAGATATAGAAGTGGGGTGATGTTTGGAGTCGAGTGGGCCTGAAACTCCAAGAAGCAGAGAATCGGTCCGGCCCAGGGCCAATGATCCCAGCCCAGCCCAACCAAAGCATACCTGAGTTGTAGGCGGAGGGAGCAGAGAAACCCCTCAACCAAAGCAAACCCTCGCCGCGCCGCCGCCTTTCCCCTCGTCCACTGGAGGCCTCGACGATTCCGACTCCTGCCCGCTGCTGCTCCCAGCCTCCGACGACAGGGTAAGGGCTTCCTCCAGCTCGTGCGAGCCCGACCATCCAGTTAGAGGATGAGCCGCAGCCTCGGGATCCCGGTGAAGCTGCTGCACGAGGCGGCGGGCCACGTCGTCACGGTCGAGCTCAAGACCGGCGAGGTCTACCGCGGCTCCATGGTCGAGTGCGAGGACAACTGGAACTGCCAGCTCGAAAACATCACCTTCACGGCAAAGGTTCGTTTCGTTTCGTTTGGTTTGCCTCGTCTCTCAATAAATCTCTGTTGAATAATGTTCAAGCAATGGATGGATTCCAGGACGGCAAGGTGTCGCAGCTGGAGCACGTCTTCATCAGAGGGAGCAGGGTCAGGTTCATGATCGTACCCGACATGCTCAAGAACGCCCCGATGTTCAAGCGCCTCGAGGCCAGGATTAGGGTCAGCACTCTTACACCTGCTCCTCCCTCTTTTGTTCATACCACCTTTATTTATGATGCCACTGTTGCCATTTCTTCCTCATCTTGGCATATACCACACTAAAGAAATACTAGCACATGCTTAATTGCTAACCATCGCTCATCTTCCTGCAGGGTAAAGGCTCAGCTGTTGGTGTCGGCCGAGGCCGTGCGGTTGCCATGCGTGCTAGGGTAATCACATCTTGCTTTCTCTCCACAAGCATCACTTGTTAATCTGGAAGGATTTGATTCATTCAATAACTCCATACATTTTGAATTTTACAAGATTCTTAGCTCCTGTGAATAAATCTTCAACTGCTGTCTAGATGTAGTTCATGATGCTGAACGCAGTCCAACACATGCAACATTATCCAAATAGCTATAAGCACAGAACATCATAGAGCAGTCCTCCATATCTAGTAATCTAGACACGCCTTTGACAGCATTGCCCAATCCCCATTCTTTGCCATGCTGCAATTCTCACACGTCACTCTTTGCATGATCATTTGAACCAAGGCAAGCAGCTTGATATATGTTTTAGCTAGACTAGTGTGGGAGAGGCAATGCAATTCTTACTATTGATCATGAGCCTCACCTGGCTTATTGCTCCTGCACATTAGAACGTCTTTCTCCTGTAGTTGCTCTCATGTTAAATCTAAGACACGCTGTTTCCATGTTTCATCCCTAGTTGCTATTGAATGTCCTTGCTAGTTGCACTATCACCTTCTCTTCAAGATGGGTAATAGTCTTGATTTTACTTTCTCCCGAGCCTGTGGATTTATACTAAGAAAAGAGTATTTTGTGTTTGAAGTCACCCTTTTCTTTTCAACCGTTTGATCTTGAAATCTTCCTACCCAGAACTAAAATGTGAGAGTACACCATGAAGTTTAGAACAAATGTATTTACACAATCTAGCTTAATTTGCGTAAGAAAGCATGAAGAATATGAACTGTTCTGACTTTGATCACAACAAGTCATGTATCACATTTCCTATGTTTTTGCCTACCAATCAGCAGTCAGCACCCACTTATAAGGGAATTTGAATTTTGAATTTGAAGCATCTTGGGAGTGTTCGCACGTGAACTTTAAAATGTGCAACCATCTGCATTGAAATCATCTTTGTATTTACACGACTTGCATGAATCTGATATATGCCTGCACACATTCAGATCCTTTTATTTGTGTGCATACTTTTGTGTTATACATATGTTCTAACCTTTTGCCTGCCACTTGATGTAGGCTGCTGCTGGTCGTGGCGGTGGTCCTGTTGGACGAGGTGGTGCACCCCCTGTGAGGAGGTAGATCTGTCTAAAGGATCGCGCACGCTTTTATCAGGCAAACCAAGCTTTTGCCCTTGTTGCAAAATCTTTGCTTGGGTAGCCATGCTTGTAAGGTAGCTTATCTGCAGTAGTTTGTGTTTACGGAATGGATGCAAGACTTATGTAACTTTGCCCCACAGTGTATTGCTCAAGTGTGGTGTTAGCTTTAAGCACGAGAAGAAAGTTTCAACGATGCTATGTTGCTATTGAGGGTGCGATTTGGTTATTGACTGCTGCTTGTACTGGTCAGAAAATGTGCTCTTTCTTCACGTTCCCTAGCTTTGCTGTTGAGGTAGCTTCATGATTATGGTGATAGTTGTGAGTACTGGTGCCCTTGGTACTTGTTGCTGCTTTAGGAGCGGCATAATTAGCTTTGCTTGTGAAGACCTTTGGGGGTACCCAGATCAAGCTCAGGTGTTTTAGAATGTAAGAGTGAATACCAATACATATGCATATCATCATGAATTAGTAAGTACTCCTGGAGGACAAGCCGGTCGATGCCGTGCATGAGAATTGCCCATGATAATCCGGCAAATGTCTTTCGAAGCAAGCATTTAACTGATCAGTGTCTTTCTGAACAGTTACAAATGTGCCTCTCCTTGCCTATACCCGTCTCGTCTGCTAAAGCTTTGTTATTTGGCCTGGGAACATTTGCTTCCCAAGCTCACTGCAAGACCAATTTCCGTTTACCTCATCTTAGTCCACACGCAGGTAAACGGAAATTTCAATCAGCTGTGCATCAAATTATTGATGAATTAACTGAGAATTACATGCACAGATAGTTTTGTCTTGGAAACAAATTCCTTGGAATTTCACAGGAATCCTGTAGGAAATCCACAGGAATTAGCCCCTCATAGGAAAAATGCATTTGGAAAAAAAAAATCCCACATTCCAAAGGGGATCCAAATACAAAGGCAGTTCCACGACTCGGGTTCGACATGTCACTTATCGAGTAGTATGCTGCTGCTGCTTCACCAGCTTCGCCCTTCCACAGCAAAAGCAACCACAGCGCGCAAGGAACTTATCCAAGGATTACTGTGGCAGAATGAATGCTACATAGAATGTTTCCACTCAGATGTTAAAATCTGAACAACAAAATTACATGTTTGGTAACATCCAACAATCATTCGAAGTAGCAGATTACAGGTAAAGTGCAATAACACCCAGCTGAGTACCCGTATGGTATCATCTAACATTCACTCATAGTAGATTAGAGGTACCATCCAACGATTATTCAAAGTCAAAGATGACAGCTCCATCATCCAGACATCAAGCAAATGTACTCAATGGTGATGCGCACACAACTCACCATATGACCTGACATAACTTCTCCATCTTTCTCAAACTGCATCATATCTCGGTGCACCTGCTGCTTTTGCTCTAGTTATCCGAGCTCAATGAAGTCTCGCCAGGCGAATCACTTTCGTCTTGCATGCGCTTCATCTCATATGCCCATTCTAACCCAGAGCAGTAATGGAGGGGGGGATTGAACCTATGGTCATTCATCTCAGGAGGAAGGAATGCTCCATTCTCAATCAGGAACCTCACAGCCTTCTTGTTCCTTTCTTTGGCAGCAATGTGTAGAGGAGTCCCTGTGTTCAACCAAGAAAAGGGCCAATCAGACTCCCAGGATAAAAGAACAGGTCTACTCATATCATTATTCTGTATAAACATGTTACAATAAATTTCCACACACACTATTGCTAGAGAAGTAGAAGCATATATGATTTAATCATGAAGTGGTTTCTTCCATACAAAATTGCCACATATGTCCTTACGCATGAACTGAAACCATGTTACATCATTCCGATACAACTTCGGTTTAAACTGAATGAATTTGAGGCCCAGAATAACCAGGAAGGCATCACTACTGCATACTTATGCAAACACATGTAATATCCAGGTCTCAGAGGAGGGGGCAACTCTGCATAGTGGTTACATAGCAAGGCAGTCAACATAAGCTGGAAAGATATGTTCATGAAGCAGCATCAACTCCATCATGAAACATGATTAATGACACTGCAAATTGTGCATTGTCAACAACTTTACTCTCTAACAGTGCAGGCAATGAGTCAGAGGAAGTGTGAACTTACAGCCACAGGCCCCTTTGGTTCGAGCATCAATATTGGCACCACGCTCCAGTAGTTCATCCATGATTTTAACATGCCCACCCTGAGCAGCCAGATGGAGTGGGGTAGCACCAGGACATTTTGGTCCCCATGCAGGTGCATTGACGCCCATCCCATCATCCAGGAGACGTCGGACCTAGGCAGAAAGAGAACCATATTTTGTTATCTAATAAGATAGGTGAATAAACAAAAACATTTAGCACTAGGCACTGTCGCACCGACAGGCAACAAGAGAAATAAAAAGAGAACATTATTAATAAAGGTTAATATAGGATGAATATCATTCTGAAGGTAAAAACAGTGGTATTTCTTCCCAAATGTGTCTATAACAATTGCCAAATGAGTCAACGCAGTATATTTATTGCTAGTTGAAGCACATGAAAACAAGGAATAAGTAAAAGGGAAATAGTTATGTACAGCCAGTCACAGATGAAGATTGGCAAAATACTTGATGAGGAACTAAAATTGAGAATCAGATAATTCAGAACGAATTGAGAGAGTAGAATTTTGAACATGATCATATGGGCTTAAGATGGGCACAGAATTTTGATATAATTATAAAGGTGATGGCCAACAAAACTAGTTTTACATCTAGAAGCAGTTGTTTGTTTGGATTCATCTATTGAGACTTGTTGTATTGCTCTGCTTAGCTTCAGGGTGGTGACAAAAAGAATTACTGAAATACTGGTTACCTTGACCTGAGTGCACTTTTATACAAGGTTCGAAAAAATGCAATTACACGTAATTAATCTCGATTAAACGCTAAACGGAGGCCCAATGTTTCGTTTAGGGCCTAGGCGCCCAATTAAGCGCTGGTCGCGCCTAGACACTGCGTCTACGCGCTAGGCGGCGTGTAAGCGGCACGGACGCTGCGAAAAAATCGGCGCTAGGCGTCGCTGGACGAGGCGGAGGGCGGCAGCGCGCGCTGCAAAGCTGCAATGAGAGTCTTGGCGCTTCAAGGAGGAAAATGCATGGGCAAGCGCAGGCTGCGTGCGAAAACAGAGCGGGCGGGAGGGATTAGATAGGTACGGCGAAATTACTCTGATCCTTTTCTTTCCTCAGACACGCGAGGCCGTGACCTGCCGCCGCTCTTGCCGCTAGTTGCGAGCGGAGCCCCTGCTCAAGAAATCACACAGCCTGGAGGGGATCGAGGGAGCTGCTCAAGAAATCGGCACATCCTGGAGGGGAATCACTGCAGGAGCAGCTGGTGCAGGCCGTGGTGTTCTCCTGCGGTCCGGCCCCTTGCGTTGTCGCCGGCTATTGCAATTGCAAGTTTGATGCTTGCTAGTGCTAGTTGCCTAGTTGGTCAATGAATTGGATCAGTCTGCTAGCCTTTATGCGTGCTACCTCTTTAGTCCTTATGGGGTCGATGAATTGGATTGGGGTCTGCAGTCTGCTAGTCTTTATGCGTGCTACCTCTTTATGGGGTCGATGAATTGGATTCAGTAGGCTAGCGCCTGCCTAGCGCCTAGCGTTTTCTTGAACCTTGCTTTTTATGTATTTGGTGTTTATTTGTGTGTGATGTGTGCACGCAATTCATGCGAACCATCACGTGCTGCAATCTGTATATGGTATTCTGCCAATATGGATATAACATGTTACAGTCTATTTCCATTCTTTACTACACCTAATAAGTTGACATTTGCTGACCATTGGGAATATTTTATATACCATCAATCAAAATACAATAGCAGGCTCCTTTTCCCCTCTTCCAAAGTTTTGGTAATAGTATGGGTTCATTCACAGTCTAATCCAGTTTCGTATAGCCTGCAATGTATCACCAATCAATCAAGAGAAATAAAACGGGAGAGAGGGTCTGTATGAATGATGGTTACCTCCTTGAGGTCTCCCTTGCGAGCAGCAACATGGAGCGGGTTCCAGCCACGGTCGTCAGCGTCGTGGCAGCTACGGGGGCGGCTCATGCTGAGCGACCTGCGCACCAGCACCATGGTATCCTTGGCGGCACCTCGGGCAGCAGGACAGGGGAGGATCTCCAGCTTCAGATCCAAAGCCACGGAGCAATGAAGCGAACGGGCAGAAACAGAAAGTAGCGGGAATCGGTTCCGATGGAGGAAGCAGCCGGGGTGGTGGCGGAAGCACTCAGAGATTGGAATCGGAGAAGAGGGATCGGAGGAGACGACTAGCGGGAGTAGTTGCCCATGCCGAAGGGAGCAAAGGGATTCAAGCCGGGTCCGAGCGCGCGGAGGTTCTTGTGGAGCATCGGCGAGGAAGACGGCAGCATCGATGAGCGGCACGGGGCGTAAACCATAGTATGGAGGCGCGTGCTGTCTGGTGGAGATTTGTTCCCTTCTCGTTCCCTACTCCAATCGAATCCGAATTCGACCGCCAAGCAGATCAGAGGAAGATGGAATTGGGGATCATAGCTAGCCTATCCCGCCGCCGATCCAGCCTCTGCGTCTGCGTCTGCGTCTGCGTCTGCGTCTGCGTCTGCGTCTGGTGGAGCTGGAGGGAGCGAGAGGGAAGAGGCGGATGAGCAAGCAAACCCTAGAAACAACAAATCGGAATCCAATTCCCGTCCGCTTCCTCCTCCTCTTTCTTGTTTTCTGAGACAATTGTTTCTTTGTGGATGGATGGACGGAATTGCCCCCCGAGCGGCCGAAACGGACACGACACGACACGGCCAGGGTGGTTGTGTCGGGTGCCCCCCGATGGGAAGGACGCGACCAGGCGAGAGGTAGCCCATGGGCTAAATTTAGTATGTCAGTAAATGGAGGCCCATGAAGGGCCCACCTAGATTTCTTTTTTTTTTGGAACAGGCCCATTCCGCTACGGTTGCGACGATTCCCCAATTTGCGTGCAGTGCAAAATCCCACGCGCTGGCAAAACCCTCTTCCCCTTCTCTCCGCCGCCGCCATGGCCGCCGCCGCCGCACGCGCTCCCGCGCCGCCGCGGCGTGGGCCCGCCTCCTCTCCTGCGGCCGCATAGCCTCGCGGAATCCACCGCACTCCCCGGCCACCGACATCACCTAGGCTCGCGGATCACGCCGCCGCGCCTGCACCTGGCATTCTCCGCCTCCGCCGGGGCGCCAGGCCCAACCAGAAGATCCAGAGCGAGCGGGTCGTGCACGAGCTGCTCGCTCAGGTCGAGCGCGAGCGCCAGCGGGAGCGACAGGACCGCCGCGCAAAGGACGGCAAGGACCAGGAGGAAGAGCCAGAGGAGGAGGAGGAGGAGGAGGACTACATGGGCGTCAAGCCGCTCATAGAGAAGCTCGAGCGACGCAAGGCCAAGGAGGCGGCCGCAGACGAAGGCTTCTGGGAGCCCACCGACTCCGACAGCGACGAAGACGACGAGCGCTACACGCCCGACGCCATCAAGCGACGCGTCGACGAGTTCGAGCGCAAGTGCAAGCGCCATGGGGAGTACCTGCAATCATTCGCAGAGGCCGGTAATAAACCTAGCAGCCTCTCATCATCCCGTCCTCCATCCATTTCCACTACATTTAGTTACTTTTGTCCCCTTCAATTCAACAATTCTCTGTCCTCTGCCATCGACAAATGTGACAGACACCCTGGACGAGGCTCACAAATGGATGACCAAAATCAACAAGTTCGAGGAGCGCCATCTCAAACTGCCACTGGAGTACAGGGTCATCGGCGACATGATGAACCTTCTCAAAGGATGCCACAGGGAAAGAGCGCTTCGTTCTCCTTCAGAAGCTCAACCGAGCCGTCAGGATCATGGAAATCAAGGAGGCCTACGACCCCAGTAACCCTGCAAACTTTGGGCTCATCCAGCACCAGCAGGTTGGTTCTCCAGAGGATGTCATGCTCAATGCTGGCTTTGATAAGGAGAAGCAGATGATCCAAGGGGCAGAACTTGAGGGTGATGAGGAGGAATTCAATGAGGCAAAGGAGAGGATGATATGCTCATAGAGAAACTCAATGCTATTGAAAAGAAGATTGAGGAGAAGCTAGAACTGTTGGATCATACCTTGATAAGAAAGGGCAGAGTTTTGGAGGAGGAAATCAAGGATTTGGTGGAGGAGCGTAATTCCTGTCTGAGAAGAAGAGGAGACCTATGTACAGAAAAGTAAGTAGAATCATCAATTGAAAATGGTCCGATCGGCCTAGCAAACTTTTGTCTGGATCTATCTTCCATTGATGCCTTTCATGTTGCATTATGTGCTAACACGGATATCGCCATGACACACCTTACAGGGTTTTGATGTGAAAGTTATTGACGTTAACAGGACATGCAAAGTCACAAAGGTTAGTGTTCTTTGTTTGAGTGACTTCAACTGCTAATTATAGCCTTTTCACCAACTCTGTTGCCTAATTTTACATCGTGCTTATCAGGGAGGACAAATAGCAAAATTCACAGCGCTATTGGCCACTGGAAATTACAATGGTGTTGTTGGCTTCAGCATGAAAGCTAAAGGCCCAACAGCCAAGATTGCAATACAGAGGGTATGGATGATTTACCTTTCCAAACAAATTACTAAACTTGTTCCTGGTGCCAGTTAAGGCAGTAGCATTGAGTTGTAGACTCCTAATAATAGATAAGACAACTAAACCTTTGTGGGTTGGGATATTTACAGAAGTAGTATATATATAATAATAGAGAATCCTTGACCTCGAAAATATCTGATTAGTTACCTGGGAATCTCTATCGTATGCTTGATGGTTGAGCAACTGGTTTCATGCTTCATTTGGAATTAGCTGAGTCAACTGAGGCATCAAGGTCTTACAGGACGTGTCTTTTTTTCCCCTTCTCTTCACCAGGCATATGAGAAATGCTTCCAGAATCTCCACTACATGGAGCGTCGAGGATCACACAATTGCTCATGCTATCCAGGCCAAATATGAGAAAACTAAGGTGAACACACGGAAATACGAAATCTCTCTTGTATATGTGAATCCTGCTGTGGTAACTCTGGTGGGTCTGATGGCTGCTTGTGTATCTTAAGATATACCTCTGGCCTGGACCAATGAGGAGTGGAATGTCTGCTGCTGGTAGGACTGTTGAGACTGTGCTGTACTTGGCTGGTTTCAGCAACGTCAAGACAAAGGTGTGATTCTAAAGTCCAAGCGATCACTATTAGTCCTTTTTGTATTTCAAAGTTGTGATATTCTTTTCTTGCCTTTTGTCTTGCAGATTATTGGATCAAGGAACCCACTTAATGTGATTAAAGCTCTCTTCATAGCTTTGAATGCTGTATGTGTGCCCATTTCTTTCTCAAAATCTACCCATTTCAATCTTCTCATTCTTGATACTTATTTATAGGTCATCTTGTCTAATTTTTTCCATCAACTTGTTTGCAGATTGAAACTCAAAGGATGTCCAACAGAAGTTTGGGCGTACTGTCGTCGAGTCATATTTATTGTAACCATCTGATTGTTTCAAGGACTCAGAAGTCAGCGGAGCCTCTATAGGTTTTGCCATGACAAGACCAAGGAGGCAAATGGCAGGTCCAACCAACGAGAGCCTCTTTGTTTTGGTGGTGATGTCGACCCTTGATGAGAGGGTGCATGTTGAAGCAACAAAAATATCAGTGCCAACAGTAATCAGATAAATAGACGGTATTCCCCTGACCCTTTGTTTGTAGAACTTGAATGAACCTGGGGACACGCATTTGAGGGTTCTTGTATAAATCAAGATCGGAATCAAAATTGCCTCCTCCTTTTTATGACGAGGTGCCTTTTTTTCTTTTTTTTTTTTACCATAGCTTCTTCTCCCTGCATACTGTTGTCTGGATGATAAAATCAATTGAATATTAATTTTTTTCATTTGAGTTAGTGTAGGGCAATAGGCCATCTTGCTCATTCATTGTGTATGTCATGTGATTGACTGAGTGCTGGTGGTTGGGATCCAGCATTCCTCAACTGGTTGATCCTGTGAGAAACTGTAGTAGGTGGGATTGTTCATCCGTGAATGTTAGGTGGCATTTACCATGTGTTTAGTTTATTGGCACCACATACACATACAGTTGTCGGATCATACAAGTAGAAGTAGACACAGTTTAGGGTTTATAGCAGCAAGTAGAGGGCGGTAGCTTTATTTTATTTTGCCTGCCTGCTGAGTAGAGTAGAGAGTAGATTGCATTGTAGAACGCTGATGGCGGCAGGGGCTTGAATTGCTTGCTTGCGGCACATGAGGCTTAGGGATCTGTCTGCTGCTGTGCGTGGCCGCCATTGAGGCTAGGCTTGGCTGCTTGGTGCTGGTGGCGGTGTTGGTGGACGTGGAGATGCATCATGTTCCATGTCGCCGGGGACGGGGAGTGGGTGGTGCCGTGGTGGACGGGGAAGCCATGGTGCACCCAGGCAAGGTAGCCACCTCCCATGTTCTTGACCTTCTTGAATCCCTGCAGGCATATGTTGTGTGCATCAGAGTAGGCAAGCTGTTGGTAGTAAAGTATATCTGTGACGATGTTGTGTACAGTTCTTACTGCTGCTTGGAGATCAATGCATGCTAGCTCTGATCTCTTGCCGCTTTGGCACCCCTGCAGATTGCAAATATATATGTTTTATTTTGCATGCATTATTACTAGGCATTATCGCAGGAATAGACTCCTCTAGTTGGTATGTATACTAATATAATATATGAAAGCTACGTAGTATATATGAGACGGTGACGTGGTACCACTAGGACGGGTTCCTCTTTGCTGGTCAAAAGCGACGCCACCTGCTCCACAAATTGGACGTTCTTCACCCGGCTTCCTGCGCGCGAATGTGTCAATCAGATAATAAAAAAATTTGCTCATATACCACCTTTATCTAATATATCAAAGCATGAGACTTTGGACGCCGTTCAGGACATCCACGGTAGTAAAAAAGATTTTATCCGTCTAATTCTAATTTCACGGTCTAGATTTACTTCCAATGCTCTTTCCTGTTTGCTCAACGTGTTACCTATAGGTGGTTGCTCTAAAAACTATTGGCTCTCCAGAAATTTCTCCTCGCTTCCACAACCAGCCAGTAGCCTCTTCCTCCCCTCCCCGAGCCGCCCTTGCCAGCGCCAGCGCCGCCGCTCCGCGTGCCCCAACCACGGGGACGCTCCCTCCCTCTACTCTTCCTCTCTCTCTCTCTCTCTCTCTCCCTCTCCCTCTCTCTCTGTACCCACGCGGTGCCGCACGCCGGCCGGCTACTGTCGCAGGCGGGCCAACGCCCCTGGCTCGGTCGTTCGCGGTGGCCGCTCCCCCCGCCCCGGCGGCGCGGGCGCGGCCACCCCCCCCGGCCATGGCCGGCTCCCCACTCTGGGTTCGAGTGGGGCGGCGGTGAGCCCCCGGCAGGTGCTGTGGCGGCGCGCCTAGCCCCGACGGTTATGGCCTCCGGTGCCTCCGCTACAGTCCCCTCTGCTCCGTTCGCTTGTTATCTCCCAGGTGAAGCAAGAACATCACTCTCCTCTATTAGTCCCATTACGGTCGCCTCTATTTCCTTCTTCTGATCTGTGCTAGACATTGACGGATTCGAGAAGAAAAGGTAGTTGCTTTGCTTTCTCTTAACCTCTATCCCTTCGGATGGGCTCTCTTCTGATCTATGATAGAGATTGACGGATTCAACAAAAAAACCTACATGGTTTCCTTAAATCTCCATCTCATCTCTCCATTTATTAAACACTGATGCACGTATCAATGGATCCATTCGTTTCCTTGAAATGGGAACACATCTCGGTACATCTACGAATGGATAGCACCTCATAAATCCATGCTATGCTCTATTTCTTCCTCCCTGAACTTGCTTTGTCTTGGTATGGTAGCCTAAAAAAAATCCACTTTATTTCCTTTGGCACCTTATATCTCTCATGATGATCCCTTAATTTCGTTTCCTGTATGTATGGATTTATTTTGCTTGTGCATAAGGTTCAACGTTTCCGGCAGAAAAAATCTAAGCATGTCTCTATGCACTATGCTGCTGTTGTAATCTTTTCAGTATATATAAACGTGTGCCTATGGTGCTGCTTTATTTATTTTACCACCGACGCGCGTGCGCGCATGATGGACTGTTTATTTTATCCCTGTCAGGTTGGAAGCCATTGTATATGGACGCTTTGATGGCCATATGCATGAACATAGGCATATATAGCGGCTAGATACATGGACATGGCATTGGTATGGATTAGCAGCAGTAATCAATAGGGTGTTTAGGTTGAGACATCAAACAATTCTAGATAAGATGGTGCATCACGAGTCTATTCCTCCAATTTAGTGAAATAACTTCATTTCTCGTAATAGTAACTTATTTATGAGGAACAAGGTGATGACAGATCCTATTTTATTTCACGGACCAAACCAAAAAAAGAAGGTCAAAGAGTAAAATGATGATGGACTAGCATATTCCCCAAACAAACATCATGTAAGTGAATTGTGAATATGAACGGAGGCTATATGTATACTCGTTCCATTCCTAATTACAAGGTTTTTTTTTTCGTTGATACATACGTAGTAACAGTGCATATATAAATATATAGAAAAAATTACGAAGCTAGAAAGACCAAGATATTTTAAGATATATATTTGCTTGAGCTAAAGCGGATGTTGTTATAGGCAGAGCTGCTGCGGATACAGGGATGGAGATTGCAGATGCAGCCACAGCCACAGCCCGCAGCTAGAGCACCTCACCTTAGTACTACTGAACAAGCTTTAGAGCTAAACAGAGAGATTGATTTCTGCTTACCTTCCGGAGTGATGAACATGTAGGGGACGTTGAGGGAGCTTTGGGGCTCCACGAGATGGCCCAGCTTGGCGAGCTCCTCCTCCGTCCTCACGTCCAGGTAGCGGTGGCCGCCGGCAGAGGAGATAATAAGGTCCCTCGCCGCCGTCACGTCCACCGCCGGCGCTGCCTCCGACCTGCAAGCAGCTGCATCACTACCTGGGTTTCACATTTGTAGCGTAGTACGGAGTAAGTAACAAGTACCCGCAGTTGTCCGGCTCGTGAGGAGGAGGAGGAGGCGCCATGGATCTCGCGCTCTTGGCTGCTACAGTGGCTTCGTTCGATCTCTGCCCTGCCCTGCCCTGCCCTCCTGGAATTTGGTAAAGCTACCTGCTTCTGCGATTCTGGTAGCCACGCTACTAGTGGTAGTGTCGTGCACTAACCAGCCAGAGCCAGTCACCAACAACAAATCCGATCCAGTCAGTGTCGGCCCATCAATCCATCAGAGTATGTGTGCTCTCCCCACTTGGCTCTCCGATCATTGCGATGGAGATGGACAAACTAACACGCCTAACCTCGTCGATGTCCTTCCTCCGTCCCTTTCTAACGGCTCACTTCTTGTACTTCCTCTATCCTAAATTACATGTCAATTTGATTTTTTTTTTCATTCATGCTGCTACATATCTAGACATATTATTATATTCAGATGTATAGCAAAATGAATATATCAAAAAGCTAAAGCGACTTATAATTGGGAATGGAGGAAGTACTTAATTTCGACTAAATATATATATATACAAGAGAACATTAATATTTATAGTGCATAATTAGTATCATTAGATAGATAGTTAAATCTATTTTAATAATACACTTGTTTAAAGATACAAATGTTGCTAATATTTTCTACAAATCTAGTTAAACTGAAAGAAAGCTTGCCTAGCATAAGGACACTTAAAAGAGAGAAAGATTAAGTACCCTTTTATTTCTTCCCGCACACCGATCTCAGCTGCTCAAGCCTAAGGGCTCTCAAGGATTCCCGAGTAGGTATTAGATTGAATTTAGGAGGAGCTCCGCTAAACAATTTCTTTTATGGAGAATCGGTTCCCTAAAATGAACTAGGATGAGGCTCCGAGCTTGTTCTCTCCACGCATTGAACCACTCTTACGTAAGCTAAAGTTTAGCATACAAAGTCCTTATATAGACTTACCTCCCATGAAAAAAGGGTCCGAAGGAGCTCTACCGAACATACTCTAGTTAATAGTATAAGACAACTCTTCCTCCCTTGAACGAGTGGTTTATTGTCAGATAACTGGAAAACTTTCATTTGTTTTTTATTGCAAAAACTAAGGATCAAGCATGCAATTACCACTAAATTCCAAGAGTTTATACCCCTGAGAAGAAGACGCAAACATGAGTTGAGTACGACAGTAACACCCAGTTATGTTACAAAATCAGCATCCAGTTACATGTTGTATAGCCATTCTTCATGACCACACACAAACAAAACGAGCTAACAACCAGTAATAATTACGTGTTACATGCTGTAGACGTTGTTCATTAAATTAGCACACACAGAGGCAACTAGAAGATAGATCTTATATACATCTGCCTTTCTTGGTAACTTTTGAAAGTCGGATGCTGCTGCATGCTGTTGCTCCATGCATGCAGGAGAAGATACATTTTTTTGATAGGAGTAGAGGACGGATGTTCAACGAGGAGAGGGTCATCAGAAAGAAAGAAAAAAAAGGCAGAGGGAGGTGAGTCAGCTTACCACCAATTGCCGGTCCCCTGTTTACAGCATAGCAGAGAGCCAGAGCAGGACCGCCAATTATTCGGCCAGGGCCTGTTTGCTGCATCAGCATCCGAAAAATGTATTTTTTTCTCTCTTTCTTTACACTCTAAAATAACGATTCATCTCGACGAGAGCAACGTAACGGTGAAATCCATTATGTCCTTTGACAATTTTTTTTGCCTGCATTCAATAGATATAAATGAGGCTTAAATGGTGTGCTAAATAAAATTTGTGATGGTATATACTAACAAAACAGTAATAATGATCGGAATCTCTAATACACGACCATCACGCTCCGAGCGGACGGCGCGACCCTCTCCCTCTCCTTTCCCACGCGCCTGCGCCCCCTCTCCCTCTCCCACGCACCCGAGCCCACGCTCGTGAGGACGCCCGAGCTCATCCTCCTCCCCAGGCGAGCTCCTCCCTCTCTCCCCTCCGGCGGCGTTGGCGTTGGCGAGATAGGCCTCCTCCTCCTGGATCTGTTCACGCCGGAGACAAAGAAGGCGGCGGTGCTAGGGTTCCGGCGGCCGCACCCCACCCTTCTTCCCCAAATCCGATGGGCTATAGAAGGGCCGGTTGGGAGAGGCAGGCCGGTCAGGCGGTGGGGAAGGAGGATGGACGGTTTAGAGGGCCTGGCGGTGGTCGGGCTAGGTCGGGACGGGGCGCCATGGCCGGAGCTCGGAGCTCGGCGTCGCCGGTGAGCATGACCATGGCGGAGCTCTGCGCGAGAGGGGGAGAAGGCGGCCGCCATGGGCGCTCGGGTTCCGGCGAACCCTAGCACCCGCGGCGGGGCGGTGGCCGGTGGCGAGGGCGAGGAGGAGGAGGATGGACGGGGCGTGGGTGCTTGACGGCCATGGACGGGGCGTCGGAGGAGGGTCGCGTCGCGGGGAGGAAGAAGGGTCGCCATCATAGGTTAACTTCGTCCAATAATGATATAACCAGCTAAAACAAGAACAAGAATGTTTGAAAACGTTGCAACACTACGTACGATTAAAGGGACATGATGCATGGATCCAACAATATAGCAGCATGCGGCGGAGTCTGTCTACTACACAACCATGTGTTTTATACAGTTTCAACACATGATTTTTTTTGCACCAAAGGATTAAGATCCAACAGCTTCCACTCTTCTTCTACTTCCAGCCTTCAGCCTTCTTCTATCTCCAGACAATCACAAATCACAAGATCACAGATCCACGGATCACAAGAAACAATTTTTTCTATGGAAAGACAAATTACAGATCGCAGAGGAGGAGGAGAGGCCTACCTGGAGCTGGATCCGCCGCCGCCGCCGCCACTGCCTTGGCCGGCGTGGGCCCTAGACGTCATATATGGCCACGCGCAGCGTGCGCCCGCGGCCGAGGCGTTCCATCCAGCGAGCACGGGCGGGGCGCCCCACGCGCGCTTGATCTGGAGCAGCAGCTGTGCCTCATCCGCCGCCGGCTGGGAGGACTATGGGGCCGCGCGGGGCAGCAGGCAGCAGCAGGGAAGCAGCGCGAGCAGCAGGCCGGGGAGGCACGGGCGTGGTGTCTCCATGCACGTCGGTTATGACATGTGGGCTCTAGACGTCATAGATAAAAAAAATCATGTGTTTTTTTGCTAAAACACATATGTGTTGTATAGCATTTCTGTATTATTAACCGCCGGAAATACATGCGTACAAGTACATACATAGTAATAGCTTGAAAATAATCACGCGATTGATAATTTGTCGTGGCGGATTATTCAGGTGTGAATGTGAAACCCGGCCGGCCACTAGGACTGGCCGGCCTGCAGGTAATCAATGCACGGTGGTGGTGGTTCCATTGGCGGCTTTGGCGCCATTGCTGTACGCCATTGCTGCTGCTGCTGCTGCGCCGGAATCATCCTGCTCTGCTCCTCCAGCCGCCGCTGCTGGGGAAGAAACCACCGTCGTCTTTGCTTGGTCTTGATGGGGTGTAGTTACAATGAAACGATCGAGCATCCCCTTGACCTCCTTGGACGATCCCCGGCCGCCGTGATCCGGCATGACGCCTCCCGCCTTGGGATGCGGCAGCAGCGCCCCGGACACGTCCCCCCAGTAGTCAGGGTTGGCCACGTACCACTCCATGGTCTTCCGGAGCCCTCCTCCCAGTGCGTGCGCTCGCGCCACCCCAAGCTCTTGAGCTTCTCGTCGTCCAGAAAATACCTCTGGTCGTTGAACGGCCGGTTGTCGACGAACTCGATGGCCTCGTCGGCGTTGAGGCCGAAGAGGCCGCAGATGTCCCTGGCCACGTCCATCACCGTGCGCTCCTTCTTTGTGCCGATGTTGTAGACGTGGCCGACCTCGCCGCGGTGGAGCACCACCTCGAACGCCTCGGCCACGTCCTCGCAGTAGAGGTAGCTGCGGACGTTGGTGCCGTCGCCGTGGATGGGCAGGCGCTGTCCCCTCATGGCCAGCAGCAAGAACTTGGGGATCAGCTTCTCCGGGAACTGGTGCGGACCGTACACGTTGTTCCCGCGCGTGGTGATCACGGGGAGGCCATAGCTCCGCCCGTACGCCATCACCAGCATCTCCGCCCCTGCCTTGGTGGCCGCGTACGGGTTCGTCGGCAGCAGCTGCGACGCCTCGTGGTTGCCCACCACCGCGTCGCCGTCCGTCTCGCCGTACACCTCGTCGGTGCTGACGTGGATGAAGCGCCGGATCTGCCCCGCGTCGGCCATCCGGCAGGACTCGAGCAGGACGTGGGTGCCGTAGATGTTGTTCTTGGTGAACTCGAAGGAGTTGCCGAAGGAGTTGTCCACGTGGGTCTGGGCGGCGAAATGCATCACGGTGTCGATGCCCTCGGTGGCCAGGATGAAGCTCACGAGGTCGGCGCTGGCGATGTCGCCCTTGACGAACTTGAAGTTGGGGTAGCTGCTCACGGGGAGCAGGTTCTTGAGGTTGGAGCAGTAGTCCAGCTTGTCCAGCACCACCACCTTGTACTCCGGGTACTTCTGCACGATGCGGATCGCCACGTGGGACGCGATGAACCCCGCCGCGCCCGTGATTAGGATCCTCTTCGGCTTGTACGGTGATGTCAGCGCCGCCATTTTTCCTTTTTTTTTATGTATGTATCCGCTTCAAATGCTGCTGCTGCAACCAACGAAACGATGATATATGCAAATGACGATGGGTGTCAACGGAATTGTATTAATTAGCTAGTACATCTTCATTCTAATGACATGGTTGATTAATTTCCAAAAAGAATAAAATAAAATAAAATGAAAATGTGTTTCTATATAATATGAGAAGCTGGCTAGCTGCAATAAAATTAAACATATATATATCACATACTTCCTCCGTCTACGAAAGAATGCAATTATGGTATCCGTGCCTGTTAAAAGAATTCAAGTTTGACCAAGTTTTATTCACATTTACATCTCTAAATCGGTTTATTACGAAAGTGTACATTTCATGATTAATCTAATGATATTTATTTTATAACATAAGTGTTACTAATTTTCTCCATAAATTTGGTCAAACTTGAAAGTATTTGGTTTCTTGAAATACGATATTTACATTATTTTGTGGACGGAGGGGGTATATAAAAGTATACAAAAACTCGAGAAATATACACATATGCTACAGCACTAAAAGGTACTATGTAAGAGCATCTCCAAGAACCTTTCTAAATCTCACTCTCTAAATCATCATTTGAAGAGCCATTTGCATAAAAATCGCTTTCTATATTTTTTTCACTCTTCAACAATTCTTCTTTATCTCATGCGCACTCTAGAGAGCCATTCTCGTCTTCTATTTTTGGCTAACGAAAAATCTAGAAAAAAAAGATGGCTATATTTGGATGACCATCTAGAGAAGCTGTTGGAGGGTAGTTTTTCACAGAAATCTCTGTCCCTAGCATTTAGAAATGATATGGAGATTCTCTTGGAGACGCTCTAAGCTTCCTTAATTTCCTTCTTCCCATTAGTTAATTAGGATAATGAGAACAATAATTTGACGTGCATGCATGCATGCATGTTTTAAGTGTACGTATAAAAATTAAACGATCGAGGTATATATAACTAGGATGAAGAGGATCGGAGGAAGTCGATTGCACCGTACCTTGTTCTTATATCGATGAGCTGATGAGAGGATCTGAGAGGAGCGAGATGAATGGATGGGATGGAGGTATATAACTAGGATGAAGAGGATCTGATGAATGGATGAGATGGGAGTTAGGTATCTCATGTGGCTCATGCGCATCTGGGTAGTTACGCGCGATCCACACGACAACGTTCTCCTCCTCGTCGTCGTCGTAGTTATAGATAGATGGAGACACAACAACTACACTGGGCACAATGCAATGCAAGGCAGGCAGCAGCGCCATATGCCTGCCCATATCCACGAACCCTACCTACTGCACTGCTCTCTGCAAGACCGGCGCCCCCCCGGCCCTCCCGCTGACCGCTTCGTCGATCGGTCCCGTCCGGTACGGTCCTTAATTACCACTAGTAGGATACAAATTTTTAAGTGCTGTGACTAATAAGGTACAAAATTAAGGCAATCAGAGCACATTCAGTTTCCTACATAGTATCAGTCTAGGGAATACGTCTGCAGTTTTCCGACGTCGAACAAAGACAGGCGAGTTTTTGGGTGGATTATACACCTATAGTTAACTAATTGTAATTGAGGTTACAATAGCGTGGCTAATATGTAGACCACAGGCTGAGGAGCATGTGTTCTTTTTTTTCACAGGACGACCTATTGTTGGGGTGGCTTGGAACCCTTCATAGCTTTATAGGACTGGCATGCTATAAGGAAACGCTGGATGTCTTGCATGTGTGAAATTCAGTCCTGTGCATGCCACAAAATGGAAGTCGACATCTTGTTGGGTGGCGTTACCTGGTGTAAGAAACAACATAGTGAATCAATAAATGGTGGAGCTGAAATAGATGAACTATAGTTCCTTTTTTTTCGTTGGAAAAGAACAGTGTTGCAGGTGACGCACCCAAAAAAAGCAATATATAGGAATTAGGAGGGTGTGTAACCAAGGTTTGTGTAATAGTAGTTTTGACTGATGGATGTAACTCTAACTTAGATGGTATAATTGTTTTCCCCTAGAGGCGGTGTATACTTTACTGTAAGGGCTTTTGGCAGATATGACCTATCAGTTGGCTACAACATTTGGGGAATAAATAGGTAGTATGTGTGTACCTTGGTTACTTATGCTGTTGCTGTGATGAAGTCCTGTGGTTGTTGCCCTTTCCCTGCTGCGTAAGCTCTTTGCTTCTTCATCTGCAAATTATATATGGAAGTGTTATACGAAAAGGAATCAATTTTGTTTAGGACTCTGTGAGGCAAATGAAATAGCTAACTGATTAATCGACAGCTTTGATTATGTAAATGATACTTTATGGGCCGTAGCCATGACAACTGATATTGGCACATCAGTAGGCGAGCTCATTGACACAGCAACACACAATTTTGTTCAGAACAGATTTAAAACTGCCTTTTTTGATATAGGTGTATTTTTGAGATATGATGGTGTAGTCACTGTTCACACTCCATTTTTCAACATCAAACAAACACTATGCAGTACACACATGGAGCACCGAAGAAAAAGTCAGTTGATGAGAACTTAACGCAGGGTTTACTTAAATTAGTTCACTCTGTGGAGACACAAAAAAGGAAATATGTGCTAGGACTGAAAATATTTCAGCAGCTTAGTGTTGAACATTCCATGGTACTATTTAAAACCTACTCATGTACCTATTCCTGGAAGGCCAAAATACCATTACTGTTGTACGGTGTATGAGCTAGCAGTTGCTGTTACTTTAAAGTGGCACTATAGTATCTATATTTGCAACCTGAGATGCAAGGACTACTAAGACCTGCAGCAAATGACTAAAGTGAAACTTCTTGGAAATTACTACTTACAATTCAGTGCACAATGGTACCTGACTTATTAGAGCTTTGGGGGGTTCAGTTGAGCTTCTCAGTTAATCTTGTCACCTGCACCATGCACCAAAAGTGCTTTCATGAAAGCTATGATGTATGTAATCTGACTGAAATGATCTCAAACCATGTAGATTACCCATACATACAAACATAAAGAAGAATTAAGGAACCTGCCGAAAATGCTTAGCAAACATTTTTGAAGACTCACAAAACCTCCCATCATTGTCTGCTTTCTCCAAGTTAATTTAAACACTCATTTGTAGAACTGACACATATATGTGGGCATACACCACACAGGATGAGAAGGGGCCATTGTAGAAACATGTTCCTGTGAACAGTAGAAAATAATAAAAGGGCAAAATATGTGACATGTTATCCTAACTGCTTTGAACAAGAACAGTTGACATCATATATCAAATGTACAAAATCATGAGGCATATATACGAAGGAAATGTGGTGAGAAGTGAGAACAAAATTCAACAAAAGATGATAAAAGGAAAAAAAGAGAGAAGAACACATAGAACTGTCTTTCCACTTAAATGTTTCTATAATTTTCTGTTAGCCCTGGATCTCCAATACGGAGTTAGCCGACCACTCACTAGTGTTGCCGAGCACACACTAGCGATGCCGACCACACACTATGGCAAGAGGTAGAAGAAGGGAGGGAGAACAGAGCACACACACAGCATAAGCACCAGCGTTGGCCGGAGCTCTGCAGAGGAGATGGCAAAACTAAACTCGCTCTCTTTACTGAGTTGCGGTGGCAAACTATATATACACCTCTATCCATCTAATCCTAGTACACAGACATGTCAGGCTACAATGCTGCTACAGTGACTAGATGTGACAGCAGGGCTGACTTTGGCGCCTGCCCCTGCGTGGCTACAGTGCAGCAGGAGAGCCGTTCGGCGCCTGCCCCTGCAGCGGCTACAGTGTCATAGTAGGGAGCCTTTTCGGCGCCGTCTGCCCCTGCTGTGCGTTCGCACAAGGGAGCAGCAGATTACTTAACAATTCTACCCCTAATCCTGCTGCTAACCCTAGAACCCCCTCCGTGCCGATCATCTTCTTCAACTCCATGAGTCGAAGACGGCCGAGCGGCTTGGTGAGGACGTCCGCGAGTTGCCGACCAGTTTCGACGAACTCGATGACGATCTGCCCTCCATCGATAAAGTCCCTGAGGAAGTAGAACTTGACGTCGATGTGCTGGATCCGGTTGCGGAGAACCGGATTCTTCACGAGGGCGATGGCGGGCTGGTTGTCCACCATCAGTGCTGGTGGGTGAGCTTCCACACCGGTCAGCTCGCCTAGCAGCCGACCCAGCCACACAGCTTGGCACGCCACTTGGCCGCTGCCACGTACTCTGCCTCGCATGTGGACAGTGCCACCACCTTCTATTTCAGCGACGGCCATGAGATTGGAGCCGACCCGAGGAAGACGAGCACGCCAGAGGTGCTCCGCCGTCTGTCGATGTCCCCCGCCATGTCTGCATCGCTGAACACAGTGAGCTATAGCCTACTTCCACCGGTCTTGGGGAAGACGATCCCCTGATCCACCGTCCCCTTGACGTAGCGCAGTAGCCGCTTCACCACAGCCCAGTGATCCTCTCTGGGATCCTCCATGAAGTGACTGACGTAGCCCACGGTGAACGCAATGTCCGGCCTCGTGTGGACTAGGTAGTGTAGACCGCCGACGATGCTCCGGTAGAGTGTTGCATCTACCTTCGCCGCGGTACTGGCCTTCGTCAGCTTCAATCGCTCCTCCATTGAAGTCACACACGGCTTGAACTCAGCCATGCTGCTCCACTCCAACAGCTTCGAGGCAGACGTGCTCTGACCGAGCGTGAGCGCCTCCTTCCCCTATCTCACCTCGATGCCGAGGCAGTAGGAGAGCGCGCCGAGATCGTTCATTGGAAAATGAGCCGCCATCTCATGCTTAAAGTTGCCGGTGTCCTCCGCACGTGCGCCAGTGATGATCAAGTCATCCACATACACGCCGATGATGAGCTCCTCCTTCCCCCATCACCGCGTGTTGAGCGCATGCTCGGTTGCCCACCGTGCGAACCCAAGCTCACCCAGCATGGAGTCAAGCTTGGCGTTCCATGCTCGCGGGGCCTGCCGTAGCTCGTAGAGCGCCTTGCACAATCGGAGCACCCTGTGCTCCGCTCCCTTGATGGCGAAACCCGGAGGTTGTCTGAGGAAGACCGTCTCCGCCAGCTCACCATTGAGGAAGACCGATTTTACGTCCAGGTGATGGATGCGCTAGTCTTTTGCTGCTGCCAAAGCCAGAAGCAGTCGGACGGACTCCATGCGCGCTACCGGCGCAAAGACTTCCTCAAAGTCGATGCCCTTGCGCTGGACAAAGCCTCGGGCGATGAGACGCGCCTTGTGCTTGACAATGACACCGTGCTCATCCCGCTTG
Source organism: Miscanthus lutarioriparius (assembly GCA_904845875.1). Classification (NCBI taxonomy): domain Eukaryota; kingdom Viridiplantae; phylum Streptophyta; class Magnoliopsida; order Poales; family Poaceae; genus Miscanthus; species Miscanthus lutarioriparius. The sequence continues at coordinate 150,666,324 of CAJGYO010000007.1, read as the reverse complement.
ACCTTGTGCACCCACTTCAGGCCAATCGGACGATATCCTGGAGGTGGATCGACGAGCTCCCATGTCTCGTTTTCCTCGATCGCCTTCATCTCCTCCAGCATTGCCCGTCGCCAATTTGCATCGCACTCGGCTAGCGTGAACATGGGTGGTTCCTCTGCACTAATGAGAAGCAGCTCTAGGTCATTGAGCAGCCTACCTGCTAGGCTTGAGGGCCCTGTGTCACCGATGATGTCGTCTAGCCTGCGGAACTGCACCTCCTCACCATCGTGGAAGGCATCCACGAACTCAGTGATGTCACTTGGAGGTGAGGCAAACTCAATCAGTGTCGATGGAGTTCCCTGTTCCACCGGAGTGGTCTGCACAGCACCTGGAGTGCTTGGCACCCCGGCTGTAGTGCTCGGCACTACTCCTGGACCGCTCATCATCACTCCTGGAGTGGTTGGCACCACTGCGGGAGTGCTCAACACCAGTCTTGGAGTGGTCGGTACCACTGTAAGACCCCTTGGCTCCGCTACGGGAGTGTTCGGCACCCGTCCTAGAGTGGTCGGCACCACTACAGCACCGCTCGGCTCCACTCCTGGAGTGCTCGGCACCCCTCCTAGAGTGCTCAGCACCGCCCCAGGAGTGCTCGGCTCTGTTGCTGGAGTGGTCTGCACCTCCTCTCCAGCGTCTCCACCACCATGGATGACCAAGTGCTCGATGATGAAGGTGCTGGTGAAGCCGCCAGCTTCCCCCGTGCACGGATTGTTCTAGTCCTAGGCCGCCTTGTCGTCGAACATGACGTCGTGCAAGACAACCACCTTGCCTCCGCATGGGTCATAGAGCCGGTACCCCTTCGTACTTTCTGCGTAGCCCAGGAGCACCATCATTGTGCTCTTGTCCTCCAGCTTGGTGGGGATCGGCTTTGTCTTCCTGACATGGCCGATGCAGCCGAATGTCTAGAGGAAGGACACGTTTGGCTTGCGCCCATACCAAGCTTCGAACAGCGTCTTGCCCTCCAGGGCCTTGGTGGGCACGCGATTGAGGATGACCACCGCCGTGGTCACCGCCTCTCCCTAGAACCTTGCTGGCATGCCCTTGGCCTTCATCATGGATCGAGCCATGGCGACCACCATCTGGTTCCTCCGCTCTACCATGCCATTCTGCTGTGGCGAGTATGGCGTGGTGTGGTTTCATGCCACACCCTGATCCGCGTAGTACGCAATGAACTCCACCGAAGTGAATTCAACGCCCTGATCAGTCCTCAGCATGCTAGCTTCTTGCCGCTCTCTGCCTCCACACGTGCCTTAAACTTCTTGATCACCGCCGTTGCCTCGTCCTTGCTCGTTAGGAGTTCTAGCCACATATAGCGACTACAATCATCCATGAGCAGGAGGAAGTACTGCCGACTACCGTTTGTGGCTGGCATGATTGGCCCATAGAGATCGTCGTGGACGAGCTCAAGAGCGTCCTTCGCACGATACTTGGCCGCCTTTGGGAACGGCAGCCTCCTCTGCTTCCCGGTCAGGCAGCTGTCACACAGCTTGCCTCCGTGCTTGATGTGGGGCAGCCCTCAGACCATCTTCTCCAGTCGACCGAGCGCATCGAAGCTGAGATGGCCAAGCCGGGCATGCCACAGCCATGGCTCCTCAATGCACCATGCTGCCAGGCACACCGACTGCTCCACCTTCAAGTTGAGCAGGTACAGCCGGTTTCGGGACCTCTTCACCTTTGCAAGAAGGCGCTGCTCTCGGTCCCTGATACTGAGGACGATGTCCTTGATCCGTACCTTACTACCGCGCTCATCTAGCTGGTCAATGCTGATGATGCTTGAACATAGCTGCGGGATGTAATATACATCCGTTAGCATGTGGTGCTCGCCGTTCTGGCATCTGAAGATGATGGTGCCACGCCCTCGGATCGCCACCCTTGAGCCGTCACCAAACTTCACCGTGCCGGTCACGTCGTCGTCGAGCTCGGAGAAGGCTACCTTGGAGCCCGTCATGTGGTTGCTGGCACCAGAGTCCAGGTACCACCGCTGCTCCTGCTCGTCACCCACATGTCCGAGGTGGACCTAGGCACGCGGTTTGTCGAGGTGGACAGCCTTCAAAACCTTCCCAGGCCCTTTCACCGCCATCACCTCTCCCTTCTCCTTAGTCTCAACGTCGTGCAGTGCATAAAACATCGTCATTAGGAGAGTGGCCTCATCCTCATCATCAGCCTACGCCAGATGAGTGTCAGCCTTCTTCTCCTGCCTGTGATTTGGGCACTCCTTTGCCCAATGGACCGTCTTCCCGTAGCGCCGGCAGGCGTTGGGGTCGACCTTCTTCTTCTTCTTGTTCGAAGAAGCCTTACCGCGGTGCTTGCCATCGCCACCGCGGCTAGAGGAGGCTTCCCCAGAGTTCCTCCGGGTAGCCCACTCCTCCTCTGTCAGCAGCAGCTTGCCGCTGTCCTTTGTTGTTGTGGCTTGCTCTTTGCGCTCGTCCATCGCCCACAGATGACCTGTCACATCCTCAATGGTGAGGGTGGACAAGTCCAGCATCGTCTCTATGGAGAGGGCAATTTGGATGTACTTCACCGTTACGGAGTGGAGGTACCTGGAGACCGCCTCCTCTTCATTGATGGTGACGCCGTGGCTCCTCAGCTTGCTGATGAACGTTTGCAAGCGAAGGGAGAAGTCTTCCACCGATTCACCATCTTTGAACTTGAGGTTGGCGTACTCCAGCTTCAGCAGTTGGGCCATCGTCTTCTTTGCGCGGTCGGAACCGACGAGCATCGCCGCAATGGCCTCCCATGCCTCCTTAACAGGGCTCTTCGCCCCCAACTGGTCCCTATACTCCGCTGGCACAACAGCGAGGATAGCCTCCAACGCTGACATGTCAACTTCTTTGTTGTTGGTGCCCTCGTCAATGACATTCTAGAGCCGTCGGGCTCTGAGCTTGACCTTCATGGTCACCAACCACTCGCCATAGTTGATGCGAGTCAGAGTCGGCCAACTGGTGCCGTTGACCTCCCGCACCGTGCGCACAACGACCTCCTGTCGTGACTAGGCAGCCACAGCAGCACCGCTGCTGTCACCCATCTCCAAACCGTCAGTCATCTCCACACCGTGCGCACAACGATGCTTGTACGGCTTTGATACCACTTGTTAGCCCCTAGATCTCCATTACGGAGTTAGCCGACCACTCACTTGTGTTGCCGAACACACACTAGCGATGCCGACCACACACTATGGCAAGAGGTAGAAGAAGGGAGGGAGAACAGAGCACGCACACAGCACAAGCACCAGCGTTGGCCGGAGCTCTGCAGAGGAGATGGCAAAACTGAACTCGCTCTCTTTACTGAGTTACAGTGGCAAACTATATATACACCTCTATCCATCTAATCCTAGTACACAGACATGTCAGACTACCATGCTGCTACAGTGACTAGATGTGACAGCAGGACTGACTTTGGCGTCTGCCCCTGCTGTGGCTACAGTGCGGTAGGAGAGTCGTTCGGTGCCTGCCCCTGCAGCGGCTACAGTGTCACAGCAGGGAGCCTTTTCGGCGCCGCCTGTCCCTACTGTGCGTTCACACAAGGGCGCAACAGATTACTTAACATTTTCATCCATAAAAAAAATGCAAACATCTGAATTCAATCACTTGCCTATAAACTAACACGGCCAATTGAATGTACGTCTATCCAACGGTTGATCTTAACTGCAACCAATTTCATCCCTGCAGGCATTGCCCCATTCATAGTCATGGATCTACAGCTATGAGCATTGAAGAATCATTTCAGAACTGTCTGAGCAAAAAAAGAGCACATAGCATTATGTACATAATAATTTTTAGTTATATATGACACTACTGACTACAAATATGCAAAAGAAGCAGGAAGCACTTCTTTGAAAATAATTTTTTGGTAAAGATAAGGAGATGAGACAGTCCAGTTAAATGGAGCCTTAACTATAAAAATAATAATAAGTTCTAATAGAAGGAATATGCTGATAACACAATAGGTAAAGCAGACATGCACAGCTACTTAGATAAGCAAGGCAGATTAAGTACAGAAGTAACATTAGAACCACAAATGGAGGCCGTGGATAATAGACTTACGTAAGCAACACTGGAAGCAATAAATCCTAGCCACTGAAAGCTGTATTCTAAAACAGGCGGAACTGATTAATCCTCTTTAACTGCTGAAGCCTAACACAGATAGCACAACAATGATCTTCAGTTGATGAAATGCAATACGGAGAGGAAGACAACGGCCCGTTAGAAACCAGACCTGTTAAAAACAGGCAGTGTAAAAATAATCACACTCACGAAAATAAAATATCGGCAACTGTATTCCTTTTTTTGGTACGAGATCTCTTAAAACCCAACATATGCAGCATGTCAAGGCAGAAAAAGGACAGCAGCTCCGGGTCATTCATGGTCCTCGTAAAGGAAAAAAAGATAGTATGATCTCAGTATAATAATTAAGAAAAAAGACAGTACCAATAAAACTATGCGTTTGAATGTTTTTTTTTCTTTCACTGGTAACTTATATTTCTATATCATGAAGATTTCGTTTTTTGTAGAGAAGTATATTTTTCAGGACACAATCTTAATAACCAAAGATCAAGATTTTAAAAAGATATGTAGGTAAGCAATGAGCTGAGGACAAAACCAAAAAAGGAAAGCTGGTGTGCTCTGAACCGTACCTCGCTGTAACCTGGCCTTCATGGAGAAACCAGCAAATGGAGCTCTTTTTTATTTGTACCTGTACAAATTGTCTTAGACCAACAATCAACAGGCTAGCAGGCGAAAAGCTTTCGTGCAAATCATGAATAGAGAAAGGTACTTAATGTACAGACAAATATGAGAAAGGAAAAAATCTGCACAGCAAATAGTGATACAAACTAAATCTATGGAAAACCAGGTATCTATAAAACAAAGGTAATGAATAATGATCCATCCCATCTCCTTGCAGCATGAACACAGATGGTACCACACCTTGCATGAGGCTGGAAGCTTGGAGGGAAGTCAAAAGCCATGGTGCACACCTGTGAACATGGAAGGCATAAATAGAAATGGAGAAATTAGCTGTCTATTATGATACCTGGGAACAAACAAAAGGAGAATGTAGCATCTGGGTTCTAATAAGGTAAAAAGGAAAAATTGTGTGAAAGTTCCTGGGAAATGTAGAAATGGAGAGAATACCCCCAAAACAACACAAATTCCATTCTAGGTGAAGCTCTTGGCAGTAGTATGTGCCGTTACATAGACCACCGGATTGATAATACAAACATAGTAATAGGAACTCTGCAGTGTAGCTACAAAATCTATTTGTATTAGCAGCATCGTGTCACCACTGAGCTAAGTACAGTCACCAAGATGAAAAGAAAAAAATATAGGAAAGCAGGGAAGACCGAGATAGAATAGCATCAACACCAAAACTGACTTATCAACTAAACCAATCCAGAATTGAAGTACCACACACAGAGCTCCAGTTGTCCACCAATATATCCAAATTAAATTTGGAGAGGCACAACAAACCACCAGCACATGTAGCACCAACCCTCAACATGATATTTATTGACCAAATTTCGTAAGGAAATATACAGCCACTGCAAATCACCAGCGTCTGTAGCAAGAATCCTCACTAGGGATCTATATTGAGTAAAACATCTATTTTTTTGTTGCCTCTAATGCTTTGCAGCAGGATTAGCCCAAGAAAGAAGCATTCTTTGTTCTCTATACAATAGAGGCAGTAAGGTGCAGCTCCTAAATTGCTAATAAAATTTATCGTTTGGAAAAAATTACAGATGACATAGAAGCCAATAATTTAACATGCTAAACCTTAAGGAAGTAGCATTAGCTTTAGGGCAGGAGCGCATCAAACATACCAACATTAATACGAACATACCAACTACTAAATGGACATGGAATTTTTAAAGAAGGAACTGCATCATCAAGAATCCCTACTCGAAGACAGCGATAATCAAGCAGGATTATATATTACATTACAAAGAGCAAGCAACAATCCATCGCTAGCTGAACCTAACAGGAGAATATCATGCCCACGACCAAATAGAGGAACCAACAACAAAAGATGCTAGATCTTAACTGAACGAAGCAATTATACACTACAGAAGATCACATATATTACATTAGTACTGGTACCATCTAGGCAAATAATTTGAAGACTGGCCTTTTTTTTGTTGATGTGCTGCAGGAGATAGGATATGTACAAAATTCCAACAGGAAACAAACCCTTCTGTGTGGCCATAACCTGCATACACAGGAGCAAGGAAGCCCCATTAGTTGGATACATGGAGAACAATTGGGTGGGAAACATCATCCCAGTGACAAATCCTGATGAAATCAATGTCATTTAGTGGAGAAGCCAAAAAAACTGTGCTTGAATAAATACTAATGCAATTGTCGACACAGAATTTTCGTCCCGTGCCGAGGACACACGCAGCAAGCCGGAAGGGTCCGCTCGAAGGAGCAGATCCGCTTAGCTTCAGCACAGGGATGGTCGATCCTGCGCAATCCTCCCGAGACATGCCAGTCAATTTGACCCTGCAATTAACAAGGAGAGAAAGTTCATCAGCAATTAAGGACGGAACTTGCCGGTTTTGCCAGACAGTCCCGAATGTGTGGCTATGAGAGCCGATATGAAAGGAGATCGACTAAATAGTCGATTCCAGTATATTCATGAGAATAAATCAGTTAAAGCTCATAGGGTTATGTAAGAAGAATCGATTATCATTCTAGATAAATATCATTGTTTGAGCAAATATGAATCAATGGCAATAAGATATCAACAATGATTGGTTTATGCCAAGCCAATGATTACAAGTAACTGAACCCCTTTTTATGTAAAGAAATTATTCAACACCACTTAACCGTTTAATAAAGATAAATCTAATGAACATGTTAGATCTCATCTATCACCATGACTAGTGGGGCATGAGGCAGAATCATGCAGGCCGTAGAAATAACAATAGACTCGACGACCCTAACTCATTACTAATATTAGTGGGGCATGAGGCAGAATCATGCAGGCCGTAATACAATAATAAGATCATGGGGCTAACATATCTTTCAACATATCCTTACTTCAACGGTCTCGTGATGCGAACTGTTCGTGAAAGCGCTCGATATCGGCTAAAACAGCCGATTCAGGCATAGCGCACAGTTAAGGTCATGTCTTACCAGGAATAGATCTACTAAATAACGATCCCTACTCCACGGTGCTAACAGTGGGGGTGTGAGGCAGAATCACATAGGCCATGATAACGGGCCGTGGAACTGTTCTCGCTAGCCAATAGATCTACTCGAGACGCAACATGCCTCAACCGCACGTTATGCACGATTAAGATTGATATAAAATAACCGATAAAACATAACTCATCGTTTAAGGTGTAGATTAGATCAGTTTTAGATTAGCAAACAATGGGTCAAATAAGATATAAGGCTGATCTAAATCAATCAATCGGGCAGAGTGATATTGCTGTAATTAGATAAATAATGAAAGCAATAAGCAATATCGGTAACTTAATGAATCTAACAAAGACTGCCATTCTAAGGTAGAGCCGATAACTTGACCTTGATCTAATTCAACCATGGGGTGTGAGGCAGAATCACACAGCCATACTTGAATTAGACAAAAGTCGATAACTAGCTTATACCAGAGCCAAGACTGGGGTCGACCGGATCGATGCAGACCATATGAACAGAGGTATAAACCATGACGGTACTTACAGGACAAGCAGTGGAGGTCGACTGGATCGATGCACCATACTACTCGCTGAAGAACTCGTGAGATCTACTCTACTCCTACTCCTAAGGGGTGGCGAAGCCGAAAAAAAGTAATTGACTTGTATTTGGATTGATTGATTGATGTCCTTTACAACAGCCATGGTTTGGTATTTATACCCGGGCCTGTCGTGACTCCTGTCTAAGTACGACTCATTACAATTTTGACCCTAGAGAAAACATTCCTAATTTAATATAACTTGGACTCTAATCTTTCCCTTTTCGTAGAGCTATGTTTAAATCGTCCTGGTGCCGAACGTAGCCTTATCCTTGGCGCTATCTCGAGGAAAGCCGATTCCAATTTCTAGATCCGAATCAGCGGTTCCGATCTGCACGCAATTGATTCTTTGGTGATATGATCTTGGGAGCTTTTGAGTCTCTGCAACATCCTCTTCCAAATTTTGGTGTAAACACATGCCTCCCAATTTTGGGATAAAAGTAATTTTATTCCAAAATTATCATGTCTGTATCACTGATTGGTCCATAGTCACGGGTAGAGAACCTTGATCTAGGGTCCACTGTTTGTCGCCACTTGCGTCCACTCGTGAGCCTATGCCTCAAGACTTTTTGTAGGAGCGTCACTGCTTCACGGGCACTTGGATTCATCTTCCCAGGCCAGCTATAAAATGCTCATCCGACCCTGGCGAGAGTAACTCAACAATTTAGCCATGTTTCTCCTCTTCCTACCTCCTCAAGTGCTCTCGACCCCGCTGGACCTTCCATGGTCTATCTTATGAAGATCTTCAGTGGTTAGAAGAATTCTTGTGCATTAGGCGATTGTGTCTCCCATCTTAGCAACTTGTCGAGCAAGAGAATCAGCTGCTGCGGTTAGAAGAATCCTTGTGATACCACCTGGGTCTTCTCTCCATGCTCGCAGAGCTGTTCTAGTGTTTGTAGAGGCTAAAATGCGTGGACACTTTCCCCTTGTTTGCTCAATCAAATGCCCACTGGGAAAGCCACAAGCTTCTTTCCAGTGGCTTCGAGAAATTAGCTGGGCATTTGTTAGACAAGCGGCATTTTCCTTCACTGTCGCAATTTTATCAACGGGCCAAAGTGACTTGGTTTATGATGACTTTCGGCCTTGTGGGGATTCGAACTCCCTTCAATCCAAAGAGGCCTTGGTGGGTTGATTGCTGGTCAATATAAATATTTTGTATTTATCCCATGGCATTCTGTAACTTGGGAGAGCAATAAGTCCGAATTTGTTATCTCTTCGTTTTTTGTTCCCTGAATTCTCGGAGCGTCGATCCTTTTCCGTATCTGATTTCAATTTCATACCGCTGGCGAGATCTATCCCCCCGGGCTATATATGTAAGGCCACGGCTAGGGATCAAAAAATGACTCGGTTCACCTCAAACCGTCCATGTCCTTAGTATAGTTCCACTTCTTCATAGGCTTGAGATCATAGAAAATAGCAAGAAGTTCGCTGAGGAGGCCCTTAACAGACCTGCATCATTGTGTCAGCGCCCTCATCGTCAAGAGGGTACAACTTGTGATGCCCCCACCGCCTTGGAGAATAGGACCGACTCCGTTTGGCCTTTAGGGTCCTCTTCTTCGACAGTTCGTTGCCAACTCCCTTGTTATCAAAGGAGGTGGATTGACAACGACGATCTGTTCACCTCCATTGATCGGCACGGCCAAAATTTCGCTGAATGTCTCTCCCTTGCAGAATCGGCTCTGGCCATGGTTCAATGTCGATCATCTCCCGAGGCTGATGATATATAATAGCCAAAGTGTTTCCTGGCCTGTAGTTTGTAATATGTGATATTAGCAAACAATTCCTCTGTCTTGAATGATTTCTCCTTTTGTTTCGTACTCCACGCTACGTGCATCACTTTGTTCATGTTTGCTTTGCTCCTGTGGGCGACACACATTGTACCAGCTTTTACCCTTCTGGGTTCATTTTTTGCACCAGAAGCGACACCCTCATGGTATCGGCTGTTAGAGCTGTCAATCAAGCAAATTGGTTGCCCAGTATTAATCCAAACGTTAGGGTAATATTCCTTCAAATATTCCCCATTCGATCGCTCTGCCGAATCCTTCTTCAGTGTTTATAAATATTACCCAGCGCACCAAGCTTGATATGATAAAGTTCTTCTCAATTAGTCAACTATTCGACCTGATCGGCAATTTTACTCTCCAAACCAAACCTCCCTCAGAGAATTGCTTATTCCTGACCTCTCAATCATAACATTGCAATCCTTGGTTCGTAAGCTTCAATGCTTTTCAAGAGCGCTCAGCCGAAGGCAGCACAAATCTTCCAAGCTATTCATCACAAAATTCTTGTAAACTTTGGCATAACGCACCTCAATCTGGTTTAAACTTCCCAAGGAGAGACTGTACTATGGCTATGCACGGGTTTATAGGGTGATTCTATCAGCCCTTTTGCCCTTGGTCATTAAGGGTAATTCATTTCCAGCCTTCCCAAAAGTCGTCCTTTGTTCTGGCTGAAGAACCGATTTTGAAAATAGCCGATTCTAGACCCTTGGCTTTAATTCTATCTAGGTCTGAAAACACGGCCTTTATTAAGGGAGCCCTTCGATCTTCCATCCTTAGTCATCTGGCGTCGTATTCTCTTCGACATTGGTGAAGTGGCGTTTCGCCTTCTATTAATTGTGGTTGCCTTTTGTGCTCCCCGAGGCGTCCGCCTCTTCGCTTCATGTCTTCAAATACCAGCCGAGGGCTTCGGCCTCAAACACTTCTCTATTCGCAATCGTTCCTTCGCTCTCCTCTGTTTGCCAAAACCTGCAGTGGTTCTCTTCCTCCCTTCTGTAGATTCAATCATTTCTCATGGCCGACGAAGGTAATCGAGGTAAGCGCGCGACAGAGGAGATCCCGGCGAGAGACATGCCGATGAACCAGCATCTCTGATGCATGAGGTGAGATTGGCAACCTCTGTTCATGATGATGATCTGTTCTGACTCGCCTATAGGTTAATTGTGAATGATAGCCTTCATCTTTTCCCCAGCACCGATAAACCCACTGATGCTGCATCTTCCGCGCCGGCTTCGTCGTCGGGTTCTTCCAACTCATATGACGGTGATGATACTCGGCGCTTCTTTCGAGAATGGAGGGCGGCCGAGGATCGCTATTCCGAAGCAATTTGAAACAACGGCCAACCGGAGATTCGTCTAGGAGTCCTCCAAGCGACCCTTAATGTGGCTGAGGAGGGGGCCAACGTCGTTCGAGCACGGCTGGCTGAGTCTGACGCTGCAGTAGCATGTAAGATAAGCTCCATGAACATTTCCATTCTGGTTTCCATTGCCTTTGTCTTGATGTTCTTCTGCAATTGCCAGCTCAAACGATGCAACTGGAATCTCTCCAATTGGCGGCAAACGTGGCCACAGACGCCGTCAATGCGAGGGGTTCCCCCATTGATGCTCATCTCCAAGACATCCTAGCCCACGTCTAGGAGATTGCTCTTCACGGTGTTCGTCACGGCGCATCGGTGGCGCTAACTGTGGCACAGGTCCAAACCGGGCATGATCTCCACGCCATGGAGGTTGGCTTCCCGATTGGCGATGGCCCTGAGGGACATGAAGATTTGATAGAAGATTTCACCACAGCGGCGGAGGCCATCGTGGACATCACATCCGCTCAGGATGTGGTGAACAAAGTCTTTGACTAGATTGTACTTTGGGGAACCAATGAACAAACACTTCTTTTTCATGAATGCGCCTTAGTGCAATGCCCTACTTTTTTTTATCTTTTGTTTATGCTCTATAGGCGATACATATCATATCGGCTTTTATTGTCTTTGAAGATTTTTGTTTCTTGAACTAGAGGCGATACCTTTCTGGTACCGGCTATTAGAGCCGAGAACGAATCGGCTATCAAATGTTGATAGGGTGTCAGAATAACATACCATAGAACTTTTCATATCAAAGGTCAAATGATTAATCAACTTTTATTCCATGGAGAACCATTGATGCAAAAGGATGTTAGCGAGGCTTGGAGGGCAACACAAGTTGCAAGTAATCACAAAACTAGGGACTAGTTCACTACCAAGCAGGTTAAGTATAATTTGCCTTCGTGGTGCAGTTGCACAGCAAGTTGGGTTTACTTGCATCGTAGCAAAACCAGATTTCTTAAACTATATTTGACGTCGAGGCTTCCATTCTTAGGCCAATCAATATCTCAAAAACCATAATGCAAAAATCTATGGTTTGACACCTTTCCAATTACTTTCGAATTGTAAGGGCACAATTTGACTTCTAGAACACCTTGACTGCTCACGCATTGCTAATCTAAGAGGGCAAAAGCAAGGCACATAGGGGTGCGATTTATCTTCTCAAGGGTATGGAGGGTTGTCTAACAGCAATACCCTACAAGTTGTAATTTTTTGGCATGAATTACAACACAACCGTCTAATGCAAAGGATGATCGCAGTCACAGCAAAATTACAGATTCTGTACTCTTTTGTTTTTTATTCATATCTCACAAACTACTGCTCCAATATGCACAAATTTTGGTGGGCATTTAGATCCATGGGTCTTCTAAGTACTCACCAAAATTCAACTCAACCGGACACCGTTTGATCATGCAAACAATTCATCTACCAAAACTGCTCTGTTCTGAAATAGCAGCAAACCAAGCCGACAAGATATCTCTCAAATCCGATGTTTTACTCAACCAATACTCAAACCAACTTAAGACATTGAAGGGTCCTAAGCAATGAATGAGATCACCAAGTTTGGGGTCAATCCAACTTCGTTTGAGTCACTAATCGTTGGCTTGAAGATGTTCGGTTCTATACCTTAAAATCTAGACAGATTTCTCGTTCTTCTCTTTCTTTGCTTTATACGTTGTGGTGTGTGTTCTATACTATCGATCTCTTTGGATAGCAGCAGCAGCCTTTCCCTAGCTGAGGATGGAGGCTAGAGTTTTCCTCACATGCTTCTCTAGTAACACTTCAACCATCGTTCTAGACAGTAACTTGACTATGCACAAGCATTGGACTTGTGGCTATGTTTTTAGGACACAAAGCATCCTCTTCATGAAGGGACTGTCCTATAGAGATAAGGAACCATTCCTATATATCCTTCGGCACTTCATCCAATAGAGTCCGGACACATGTGTTAGTGGCACCTTGGGGCACAAAGATGCTGACTGAAACTAGGGACGTGCTTTTGCTAGCTCCTACATAGCCGATACAACGTCTTGTACTATCTGTGTGATTGCCCAATATGGAATTGACTTGATAGCACAGGTTTTGAAAAACAAGGCAGTAGTTGCATTACTAACGGCTTGCTGTTTCATTGTTTAACATTGCTCTGTGAGACATAGCCTTCATAATTAGCAAAAAGTTGTCACCTAGCTGGAGGTTAAGCTTCCGACTAGTAACTAATCAGCTGTCTCTCAACACTAAAGGTTCTAAATCTGCACTCTTGCCAACAATAGTTGCAATCGAGGCACAAACAGACGGTCGCCATTGAAGTCTGCAGATAAGGATTCACACTAGAGATGTTGATCTCAATTGTGCGATCAGCATGCACATAGTAATCAAGACTTGGATAACCAGGTTATAATCATAATGTGACGTTCGATTCTTATCTGACTAACAACTTGTCCAACATTAATTGTTGTGTGCCTTTCTGATCCAACAGTGATGACATAAGTTGTTCACTAGGTGACGGACGTCAATACTGGGACAACCAAGTGGAGTCACTTGTCTACCACCTCTTGTAGTCGGTTAATGTTTATGTCGGTGACCAATTCTTCAAAGGTTATCCTTTTTGTGACTTCAACCGGAAGCTCTACTACTTTCAGTCTGATATAGGGATCTTCGATAAGATATGGAGAGATGACCAAAAAAGGGCTCACATGAAAATAACACATCGGTGCAGTTCGGCAATGGATCATGACTAGAAACCTCGATACCAGCGCACACCCAGCAACACAACCATGCGTCGGTAGCCCACAAGGAGGCCCTAGGTTCCGTCGTGGCATCGTAGATCACTAATCGTGGCACCATTACTAGACAAACAACCAAAGTGAAATTTCTAGTGGCACCAATTAGATTGTAAGAACAAGCATTGTGCAAAAGAGGGATATCAAACAAGTATAGTCACAAGGTTAGGAATCAACAAGGAGGCGATCAGAAGATCAAAACACAGCGCAAAAGAACATAGCCTAATTGCTGAAGGCAACTAAGCAGGAGACTCTTGCTTAATTTCCACAAACGCCTCGTGTCCACTAAAGTGATTACCAGATAAAGATTAACATGGGATTTGGTCTTGTCGAGCAACAACATGAGATCAAGACTGATAAACATCCAGAGACTTGAAAGAGTTGGAGACAAAATACACGAGATTCGAGGGACAGAGCCATTGCACTAACTAGGGATTGAGTTGATAAAGCAATGACATGATCTGTGAGGAAAAGGTTCCAAAGCCAGGGCAGATAGCGATTAGTGTTGCACTAGCTCATCCGTAGGAGAGAGAGCAATAAGGTCCAACAAGGATTTTTGAGCAGGGTCCTCCCACACAGGAGCGGGACAACCACGAAACATGCAAGCATTCAAGGGAACTAAGCTTGGACCTAATTTCAAGCAAAGGCATAGATAAAGTCTTCGTAGCACAACGTTCAAGGCTAGCAACCACGTGTACAGGCTCAGGCTCCCAAGAGAGAACCTAATTGGAGACGACAACTGTGCGATTACGTAACTTGAGCGTTGTTTTAGGATAAAGCTATTTGACACTTGTATGCTTACCGAGGACAAAAGGGTGACAACTACGGCACTACCTAGATAACGAGCATCCACGCCTACATCATGGTCTTAAGCGAGCATTTCGAAACACTCAATCCAATTAGCTTAAATGGCTATTACGAAGCACAAAGCTCGTACATAACAAGCAGTCACCTACAACAACACCACTACACATATCATGCAAAACATGGTGGTAAGGCACTGTTATCTTTTGTTTCCTTTTTACTGAGTAGGTGGATATCTCTACAAAACAAGTTTTACTTACATTTAGAAATTTAGTTTTCAAAGGGGTGAACTTTTTGTTAACTATTAACTCATCATCTATTTCCTTTGGAAACCAACATACGAGGCAAAGCTAATCACAAACTAACTTCAAGCATAGCTATTCAAGCAGCATGGGACAAGACATTTTGGCTAGCTTCACACAGGGAAGATAGTAACATCATATGGATCACAAGTTACTTACTATTAGAATAAGGTGAGGGAAGCATATTTATGCACAAGCACAATCATGATGCATGCTCGTCCTATTCGTCCTCACGAAATTGCCAGCCTAAGGTGGCAATCACGTTCTATGTCGGTGGCATAACACGTACTCTCTCGATATATAGCTAGTCGTTAGCTACATTCAATCTACGCATTCATGGTTAGTGTACCTGCAGGCAAATTCATTGCAGCCCATCCCCACAAGAGATAAATAAGCACATAATGAAAGCAGTAAACTAAGATACTCTCCATATATGCATCCCTAGATGTATATACTTCGATATCCATAGCTACCCGATAAATATACCCGCAATTAAGTACCTTCATATATACATGGGTGTAACATGTAAATATTCCAGTAACCATAGCTAACTTTCCCCTAGACCGACAGTTGGACGGTCATGCTCTCACAACTCACACCTGGGCGTAGAGGCAATTGATCCATACATTACCATTCAAACGAATGGCATCCATACAATAGCATGCCGTATGGACGACGAAAGTAAAAACACCCATGTTAGTACTTAGATAGCCACCTAATAGTCCTTAACTGGGCATAAAGGAGGATGACGCTAGCATAGTATTGCAAATTAGTTTTGACAATTTTGCATGTAGCTAAAGTTTTAGTTAAAATAGGCTTTTTAAAACCAAAACTTTATTTTTAAAACAATGTACATGACAGTATTTGCTCTGATGCCAGCTGTAATAGAACCGCACAATTTATACAAGATCAAGTATGGCTGTCCCCGCTAACACGTTGACACGTGCATACTTTCACTCATATAAACCCGGTAGTCCGCCGAGTGTCCCAAAAGACCTCGGTAAATCAACATCACAACCAAGATCGCGTGATTAAGCAAATACACATCACATACACAGGGTTGCAGCGGAAATAATATTACAAATGGGTTCACAAATAAAAGTATGAGTTTGGGTTTCAAAACTGCTTAGTGAAAACAACATAGCTTTCAAATGATTACATTAATATAAGTTCTAAATATATTGCTAGCATAGGTGACATTATCCGACAAAAGCATATAGACAAGAAGTAACTATAGAATCACCGAGCCCACCGGCGGTTAGCCACCATCTTCACAGGCCGAGAACTTCACCTGCAACATGGTGGGATAAACCCTGAGTACGAGAAGGTACTCAACTAGACTTACCCATGAAAACCAGAAATAAGGACACCAAGGGTCATGCAAGGCTTATGAGGTGGGCTAGCTTGACACAGTTGCATAAAAGAGCTTATGAATATAGTGACCAATTTAAACTTAGCATCAAGTTTATCATCATTTACCTGTCCACTAGATTAGCACATGTACTATAGCACTCACTTATTAGGAGCAAACAATATTAACCATAGCAGGTATAATCAGGCTGTCATCATCATATCATCATTTCTGAACCATTATGTTATTTAGTGTATCTACTTTGGAGATAAGCCCATCAAGTTCTCACTAACCGGGAGAGACAGCGACTCGAATCGAATTACAACTCAGCTGAGGGGGTATTCCTAACTCTCACCCTGGCATACTTTTCAAAGGTAGCCGTGGGTCACCTTTGGGACAACTCAGGAACCAAATTCGCGGGTTCGATCAGCGCCAGCACTCTCAGGGATTACCCTTCTGCCAGGACGATCAGGACTTTTAAATCACCTGCCCTTGGACTCACGCCTATGGCTCCCTTCCGAGGCGCACTTTATACTTATCGACTCCCGGCCTGAGGTGAGCTACTCGGCTTCGTGGTTGGTGTCCAGACCCGGCCAACTAAGAGAGAGGCATGCGTTCAACATGAACAGGAAAGGCTCCAAGATTCAGTCCTTAAGCGACACAGACGGAGTCACTACAAACCGGCAAGCCTCCGCCCGGTCTTCATTTCAAATTAAGACAGGTTCTTTTCCATGATAGCAAATATAGCCAACCGTGCCATATGTATATTCCTATATCTCGCAGGTGACAGGAAATCACCTGACTTCTACCATGTTTAAGCAGGGCTAAGCACTACACGAGCCTGAGCTACATAGGATTCAGGGTATCAATATCTGGACAAGGATTGGATAACCCAATGCAGCAAGTGTTTGCATCCAACACCTAAACTTAATGCAACAATATATATATGTAACAATAATACTTTAACGGCATTTCAGAAATTAGGAGGCTTAATATGCTCCGGGGCTTGCCTGGGATCCGACACAAGTCAGTTCAGTTAGCTTGCACCGTCATGGGGACATCTCCGGTCCTAGCACTTGCTTAGTCCTTCCATCTTCGGGATATATCCACCAAACCAAATCTTCGGGTTTGGCTCCAACATCGCATCCTTCACGTGGTGCATCTAGCGTACATAGATGAGATGCAATATACAAGTGCATAAATATGAAGAATAGTACCATGAGACGCATCACAAAATAGCAAGCAAGACAAGCATAGTTTACACTAACACACTTAAGTACTTTGCGATGCTTAACTTAAAAATCACACAATCTATCATGCTAAGATGGCAAAGAAGACGACAACACCAAGCATGACACAAGTTTCCCAAGATCTCAGGTGCTCCAACTCAGTCATCATTCAAGGCATAAGTCACACTTAACAATATACAACCAAACACTATAATTGGAATCTGCCAATTTATGGACATGCAAACAACAGCTACAAGATTTAGCTATAACTGGAGTTACACAACTCCAAATGACTTGCAAGAAGACATTTTGGAAAGCTTATGAAATTATCTACATTTCATCTATAACCATCACAGCATGATTCCCAAGCTAAGTAGGTCAAAATTATACCTTTACAGAAACTGGTTCATACAAAACAGAGAGCAACAAATCATGTATTCTAACTTTAAACAGTTGTAACTCAAACACTACTCGGCCAAATGATACCAAATTTTAACAGCAGCTAGATACATAAATTATCTACAACTTTTGTATAAACAAGTTTCACAACAAAGCACATTGTCATGAAGAACTTTGCTAAGTTCCCAGATCTGTCCATAAACCACATTTGCAAGAAAATAAATATTAACTTATGTTGCAAACACATAATTAGGCAAAACCAACTTTACCAACATGTCACACATGACTAAAGAACACCAAAAAGCATGGTGCTCACCATTAAATAAATTTTCTTAAAGCATTTCTTAATTTATTTAGACATCAAGGTGTATTTATGAACATATACCAACAATGCACAATAAATTCTACAAAAATTACAGTAGCTCACATATCCTCTCAATAGTCTACTGTACAAATTTCATACCATTTGCATAAGTATAGCTGCCTCTACGAAAAAGACAATTTGCTATTGCAAGAAATCATGTGAGAGCGAGATAAACCAATAACTCACTCATACTTCATCCAATACTCATGAAATTTTTACCACACATCAACTATCACATGAGTAGCATGCCACAAAAATTTCACTTCATTTGGAGCCCTACAACTACAGTTATGAAAAAGACAAATACAAGAAGAATTGAAAACCTAGATGCATAAATCTATTTTCACAGCTAAAACTTTAAAATAAAACATGAAATATTATAGATCTACTGCATAGAAAGTTCCACAAGGATTCCAAAAAATCCTCATTTGCTATTTTACGAATTTCCTATGATTTATTATGATTTTCCAAACTTTCAGCCGATTTAAAATAAATAGGTCCAAAATGCACTATTCATATGAGTCTACGGTTTGCAGTTGGACCCTTGGATTTGCTCTAATTGTTGCACGAAGTCCCTCACCGGGCAAAAACAGAGGGGAGGAGGGGATTCGCGGTCTTGGCCGGAGGAGGCTCACCGCCAGCCCCCATCGAGGAAGCGTCGAGGACCCGCGCACACCACCAAGCAGTGCCATCGGCTTGCCCCACAAGAGACTGAGGCCCGCTGGCCCACTTGAGCAAAGCGGCACGGCGGCCATGGCTCCAACAACGCAGCGCTTCTGGTGGCGGTTTTGGTGATGATGTGGTGGCGCAGAGGGAGGGGCGGCCTGTAGTGGAAAGCGTTGGGGCTAGCGTCAAGAGCGGAGGAGGCCCATGGCTCTCTGTCACGCTGCCTTCATGCCGACCTTCGGCATTAAGCGGCAATGGCGGTCGCGTGGCTCGGCGCGAGCGGCGCGAGGAGAGCCTCAGAGATCGGCGCGCACGTAGGGCGTACCGACTTAGCGCTGGGGTGGTTCGTGGTGTACGCACCACACACACACGTCGGGCGGTGGCGGCGGCCTGGCTACTACCTACCCGCGGCAGCAATTTCAATGGCCCGCAGAGGAGGCCATGAGCAGTCTGGGCGAGGAAGAGTCGATAGAGGAGTGAGTCGAGTGGGATTCGGTGCCCACTCTAGGAGAACGCAGAGGTGTCTTTGCGAGGGAGGCGGGCGCCGCAGCGTCGGCAATGGCAAGGCGAGCTGGCGAACAGGCACGACACAGGGAGGCCACGCTGGCCGGTAAAGTCTCTGTGGTCGGTCGGCAACAGAAATCGGATTCAAATTTATGGAGCAGCAGCAATACTACCTCAAAAATACGTCTGAAACCCTAAGTTCGTCCATCCATAACTCCTAAACCATGACGATTTAGCAAAAACTTTATTAGTAAAAGTTGTAGATCTACATACCATCTCCAACTTTTCTTTAGTGATCTAGGTCTAATTCTCAAAGGATATCAAGTTATATCATCATAAAGTCAGGCACATCGAAACTATAAACTCACTTTGACTTAGAAAAAAAATTCCTAAGTTCCAAAACAGTACCATGTTGATTATTGTGAGCTCTAAACGACCAAGTTAAGCACTGAATTAGCTCATGACCTAAAAATAAAAGTTGTTGATATAATCAAGTACTACAACTTTGCTTAAGGGTGCACTGCCATGAAAACAGCGTAAGCCATTGGTCAACACAGGTCAAAGTAGCATCGCGGAAAAGCTTAAATCTGAGTTTTAGACCGATTGACGCATTTTCTTGATCTCTGCTCAACATGAACCTTTTATAACTTTTGTTGTAGAGTTCATCTAGAGTTATTTGGGCAAGGTTGCAAGGTTTGATTGATGACCTACATTTCCATTCACTTAATAGTGCAATTCACGCACTTAGTAAAATCATTCCAATAAGGATATAACTTATCATTTCATGTGACTTTTTGATTCCAAACTTCATGAAACTTTTCCAGTGATCAATATAGATGGATATTGATGTGAGACACATGAAAGAAGTGCATCCAACATTACTCAAGCATACTTTTTGAAAAGGCAACATGTAAGCAATGGTGCATGGTCCAAGTTTAAGTGGTGGCTCATTTTCATATGTTTGACCTAACGTCTCCATCACCACTTAACATGCCATGGTTAAGTTTAAACCCATTGCTTAACTGGTGACAAACACCTGGGGTGTTCCAACAATGGCTCCTTTCAAATGGTCGAGACATGTGGCTGTCCAGGAGTGACCGAATGCAGGGTTTGGCGCATCTGGTCATCTCATTGGCCAAGCGTCCGACAACATTCTGAATTTCCTTCAAAGAAGTGGTAACGGCTCTATTTGGCCTTTGGGCTATAAATAGAGGGTGTCTCATCCATGGCTGAGGTTGAGCACCTTGGGGACTTTATGTCCATGCTTGAGAGTACTTGGGAGCCCTCCAACTCACTTGTGCTTGCTAGATTCGAATCAAGAGCTAGTGAGTGATTCTAGTCTTGATTGCATTGTGAGATTGCATCGAGTGGCACTAGGTGTTTGTCTTCAAGCTGGTGGTGCTTGTTACTCTTGGAGGTTGCCACCTCCTAGACGCCTTGGTGGCTTGTGACTCCGTTGAAGCACACGAGAAGATTATGCGGTGCTCCGGAGGAGGATTTGTGAGGGGGATTGTGCTCACCCCATGGGGATCACGAAGAGCAACTCTAGTAGAGCATGTCATTGAGATACCCTCACTTTTGTTGTAGGTTCTTGCGGTGCCCAACGTACGGGCTTGGCAGGTGATGCCAATTAGCCGCCGAACGACTAAGTGAGCGGTCAACATAATGGGGACTAGCATGTTGGTAAGCACGTGAACCTTGAGATAAAATCACCGTGTCATCATTGTCTTTCCGTTGGTTTGCATCCCCTTTACACAAGCTTGTATTTACTTTCATATACATTGTGCTTGCGTAGTTGCACTTGAAATTAGTTAGCTTGTGTAGCTTGCTAGTTACCTTCTTGCTTGTGTAGCATAGAAGTAGCTCCCTTGCGTGACTAATTCAGTTTGAGTAACCTTGTTAGTCACATTGCTTAGTTTGTGTAGCTAAGTAATTTGCGCTCTCTAATTTGGCATTAGTTACCTTGTTATTGAGCATTGCTAGTGAGCTTAGGAGCTTCGTGCTTTTGCTTACTAGTTTGTGTAGGAGCTCCCCTGGTTGCTAAAGTACTAGTTGCATAGGTTTGTGTGACATTGCTACTAGAATTGTTTGGGTGAGCTCTAGCTAGCCCGACACCTTAGTTTCTTAATTAGGATCTTTGTAAGGTGCTTGTGAATTTAGATAGAGAGGTATAGTCTTGGCTAGACCGATAGTTTTAATTCCACATTTGTTTCGGTTAGCTGGCATGATTAATTTTAGAAAGGACTATTCACCCTTCTTGTTGGTATTTTTAAACACACACAGATAAATCCATAAGCGCACGGATACCACTGTAGCTTTCACCTGGAAGTATTCCAGAGTATCATATTTATCCATAAGGAAACAATGGTTAAAGAAGTCGATAGTTCACCATCATATATGTACTAACTAGTATACCAACTAAACTAAAGTGGGGGTAAGTGTTGATAATGATAAGAGTTATGAATAATAACACACACATAGGAGAGTCCCATGGTAAAATAAGTGAGCAGTCTAGCTAAATTGAGAGGATAACGAGTGAGTTCAAGGTTTCTAAATACTTCTCTATTACTTTGGTTCTATAGGGTATAACTAATTCATGGGTAAATATAGCGATCACACGCAATAACACTTTAGAGCAATAGTACCTTTCCAACTCTCAAGGGGGGTGAGAAAGCATAGTTGGGGGAAGGCTGCCTAAAGCTCTACGAACACCAATCCTAACGTGGTGGATTATAACGGCCTGACAGAGCTGTCACCTCTGGGGCTACCACAACTAACCAGAGGATTGGGCGCAATCTCAGGTAACCTATAGTCTAGACACCCTATCTATACTGCCGATTACTACTCTAGCCACGATGACTATTCTAACCATACACATGTGTCGTGGTTCCCAAAGCGTTTGTACATGCCTTGAAAGTTTCCCACCATGCCCATGTCCTTTAGATCCGCCCAAGTCTAGATTGCGTTGGACGGTAGGTGTTCCAACCATGCCTGAGCTGAATTGGCCAAGAACAGTGGGAGGTTGCGGATAACGAAGTCGTCATTATCCACGCCACCGGCTTGGCAGGCAAGCCGATAGTCTTCAAGCCAAAGTCCGGGGTTTGTCTCCCTAGAGTATTTAGGAATATTGGTAGGTGGTCGATACCTTGGCAGGAATGCCATGTTGAGGATGTATCGGCTAAAGGCCTGAGGCCCTAGTAGGCCGGGGCTCAGGCTCCGGTCCTCGCCGCTGTCATAGCGTCCGCCGCGTCGAGGATGATAGCTGCGGCGGGCTCCTTCCCTCGGGTCACTGTAGGTGCGTCTACGGGCGTCGAGGGTGCTGCGTGTGTCGTGGTTGTGGCTGAGACGTAGATGTATCAGGGTCGCAGTGCGCTGCCCGCCACCTTGCGGTGCTTGGTGGACTGATGCGTTCCTGGCAGGGCGCACCAAGGGCGTACACTAGCTGGTGTCGAGCTCTTGGCCTGCTGCGCCACCGCGCGCTCAAGTAGCGTGCGAATTTCGCAGTGGGCCCGATGATCCTCGAGTGTTGCGGCCTCTGGAAGGCCATGGTGGCGGTGATGTTTTGGCTTGCCCGAGCAAAGTGAGGAAGGGTGTCACCGTCGGCAATGATCCTTTGGTTCATGTCACGGGCCACGGCATGTGCATGCCAGCCATCTCCACGGCGTCTGATCTCCTCGTCGACCTTCTCGTACTCCCGAAGAAGCTGTTGTTCGCCTTCATCTATTTCCCACTTCCAGGCTCTCAGCTACTCCACCCCTACATGAGGCAGGGCCGCTGTCCTCCTTTCGGTTGCACCGCCAAGGTTGCCCGTCGGGGTAGTCTCCTCCGCGGAGACACTTTCAACGTGTCCCTCAAAGGTTTCCGCCATGAAACATTCCTGGGAGGGATGATGGCTCCCCCTGCCGGAGTCAGAGCCAGAGTCTGACCCCGGGCCTTCCATGAGGAGGCCATGGAAGGATTATGTGATGCTTTCGATCATCCCCATGAACTCGTTGTTCACGGGGGACGGGATCACGCGCTGTGCCACCAGGTGGCTAGTGGTCACCGCGGTGTTGTGGAGACCGAACGGAAACACCATCGGGGCACTCCGTGCGGAGTATTCTGGAGAGAGGGTGAGGCAGCGTGGGTCCTCCCTAGGCAGCTAGGGTCTGAGGGAGACACCGGGCTAGGTCTCAGGCCTCCTGTAGCCAGAGCCGATGGAGGGGAGAGACTGGATGGTGAGATGAGCCAACGCCAACTCTCCTCCCATCGTGACGATGAAGTCCAGGTCACTGAAACGCACGTGTGCGCCTAGGACCTAGCCCATCGCGTGGTTAGCCATCCGAGGTCTGATTTGGAACACATAAACAAACTATCGGTGTTTCAAACAAACATCGGCTAGTAAATTTATAATTATTGCGCAATAGGCCCGGATGGTGCACTAAAGGACACAAGGTTTATACTGGTTTGGGCCGAATGTCCCTACATCCAGTCTACTGCTTTGCTTGTGTTATCAGTACCAAAAAGGTTCATAGAAGGGGGTACAAACGGTCGAGAGAGGAAAAGGTCCCAAGTCTCTAATGGAATGGTTGAGAGGACGCCAAGAGCTCCGTCGCTACTTGGCCGTATGCGTGATGTGTTGTTTGGAACTGATCCATCAAAAATTGGTCCCCTTAGTGGGGGGGCCTGCCCTCCCTTTTATAGACCAAGGGGGGAGCAGGGGTTACAGATGGGAGAAAGAGGAAAATACCAAAGGTATAGAAGGTCCTTCAAGGGAGCCGGGTCTTCCTTTTTCCCTGTGCTTGCCCTGCTTAACGTGGCAAACCATGTCAGAGGTGGTGTGTTCGCTGATCCTCGTAGGCCATGCCCTGGCCCCATTTAGCAAGTGGGTGCGTCCCATCCTACGCCGGCGGATGATGCGGCGTGCCGGAGAGCCAAGCTATGACTCCTCGGGGAGTAATCGGGGAAGTGACCACATGTCCGTCACTATAGATGATGTGAGTTCTGTCTTGGACCGTAGTGGTTGTCGTATGCCTATGTTAGTATCCGCGCCCGAGGGCTGAAGGCAGCGCCTACTACACTGTGGGACAAAAGTCGGCACCCACAACATTATTTGGGCACTGTTATGATGGAAAGGGCTGAAAGCACCCGTCCCATCGTATTCTGACGGTACCTTTCTGCAAGCGCACAGGGCATGGCCCTTGATATCATGGTTGACTCGAATGTCCTATTGGACCCTATGCTCGTCTTTATGAAGGATCAGGGTGTGGTTGTGGGGCGAGGACGGAGTCTAGCCCTTCACCATCGGGCAAGGCGGAGCCCACCCTCGGACGTCGGGCGAGGCAAAGCTCGCCCTTAGCCATTGGGCGAGACGGAGTCTAGCCCTCGATGGTCGGGCGAGGCATAGCCCGCCCTCGGACGTCGGGCGAGCGGAGCCCGCCCTTAGCCATCGGGCGAGACAGAGTCTAGCCCTCGGTGGTCGGGCAAGGCGCAACCAGTCTTCCGTCGTTCGGGCAAGAAGCGCAGTAGTGCTCTTGTCTGACCGGAAGTGTCAACGTTCGATGGTTATTAGTTCCACCTCATTGGGTACCCCGGTATTAGGTCTCCGACAATTGGTGAGACCAAAAGACATGACTAGGTATTCATACATCCCATACCAAGTAGAGAAAGTTGTCTTTGCTATATCTTGTGGCCGGATCTTAATTTGATGATACCCAGAATGAAGATCAATCTTTGAAAACACCTTGGCACCAGCCAACTAATCGAACAAAGTATCAATACGAGGTAAAGGATACTTGTTCTTAATGGTTACCGCATTGAGAGGGCGGTAATCCACACACATCCGTAGAGTACCATCCTTCTTCTTCATAAAAATAGCTGGACAACCCCATGGTGAAGAACTAGGACGGATAAATCCCTTCTCCAATAATTCCTCTAACTGCTTCTTCATTTTAGCTAGTTCTTTAGGAGCCATGCGGTAGGGATACTAGGAAATAAGAGCAGTGCTAGGCTCTAACTCAATAGAAAACTCCACATCTCTATCTGGTGGCAACCAAGGTAGATCTTCAGGAAAGACATCCAGGAATTCACATACCATAGGAATAGAGACAAGATCAGGAGAAGCTTCAACATGAGCAACAACTGGTAAGGCTAGATCTGAGGAAATAAGAAGATACATTCTATGCTCGGAAGAAGGAAGCCGTAATTCAACAACTCTCTGCTTAAGATCCAAGACTACCCTATAAACTTGCAACCAGTTCATGCCCAGAATTGCATCTATGCCTTGCCCGGGTAGCACCATGAATTGGAGGCAGTAAGTGTGAGTGGCTAGCACTAACCCGACTATGTTCGTCCGAGTACCTGCGCACCCAGAGTACTGATTCTATAGGCAATAGGAATAGTCATAAGAGATATATTGTACCTCTGTGCAAACCCCATGCTCATGAATGAATGTGATGCACCAGAATCAAACACATATGCTGGGTGGGAATCAATGGTAAACATACCAGCCATCACCGGTTTATTCTACAAGATTTCCTTAGCCTCAGTGAAGTTAACTTGCCTAGAGCGGCTTACGGGCACCTTCTTCTTGATAATCATCCGCTTGACCAGACAGGAGTTGGCTAAAGGCTGGGAAGACTGCACAGGCTGGTTCTGTGCATGCTCCCGAGCATAGTGGCCTTTCTTGTCATACTTGAAACAAGCGCTAGGCTTGTTCCCCTACCCCTAATGAGGTAGAACCTGTTGTCCCTAGGGTTGTTGTTGTTGCACCTGCTGAGTAGGTGCACGGTACTGAGTGGAAGGTGCCTGGTAGGTCTGTTGAGGCTGACAGAATGGCTGCCCACCCGAAGACTGATAGGGCACCCACCTGACAACCTATACCTTCTAAGCCTGGGGGTGACTAGACCCAATAATCACCTGCTTGCATTTCCACTTAGCCTAAGAATCACACTGATGTCCCTCCATGGCAATAGCAGTATTCATCATAACACCAAAAGTCTGGTAGTTCCCTGTGTACAGCTCCTTCTGCAGATTGCAAGAGAGGCCATGATAGAAACGGTCCCTCTTCTTCTCATCAGTATCGACATGGGTCCCAGCATACTGTGATAGATGGTTGAACTTGTTCACGTAATCCATCACAGACATTGTCGACAGAATATCATCGGCAGTCCTCCTGAGGGGTATCCCACGAAGGTAGATTGATCGGAAGAGGAGCGCGTGATCAAGAACAAGAAGGCAATAGAGACACACGAGTTATATAGGTTTAGGCCGTCAGTATGACGTAATACCTTACTCCTGTGGTCTGTTGGTTTGTATTAGCTATCGTATGATATGCCATGATTTTGGAGGGGGTCCCTATCCACCTTATATAGTCCGAGGGCAGGGTTACAAGTCGGTTAGATCTGAGATATAACCGAAAAGTAATAATAGAATACAAGAATCATGGGATCGTATGTATCCTAATAGATCTCGTAGTATCTTCAGGATATCTTCCTTATGTCTTGCGGCAGGCGTCGAGCAGAATCGTGCCCCGCAAGGCTTCATCTTGTGGGCTGGGCCACCCCTGGGGGCGCAGCCCATGTGGTCTGCCATGGGTATCCGGGGTTGTACCCCCCACAACTAGTCCCCGATCGCCTTATACCCGTTTTGCAACACCGTCTTGAGTTTGTCCGAGCAGGTGCGAACCAAAACCGAGCAGTCCAACTCATGGTCCGACCATCATGATGAGTCACAGTAGTTGTGAGCAATTGCCGAGCAGCATACATCATCGCCGAGCAGCACGAACCATCGCCGAGTAGCATGTCCCAAGCATAGCTTGCCATAAGGGTGTAAGGAGCTCCAGTCCATAATTGAAAATTTCTTCGCAGTGAACGAAGTGTCCCACTTAGAGTCCAACCACGAGAAAAGGAGTCTTCCAACAAACACTTTCACCGCGAGGTGAAGTGTGCCCACTTAGTCCCCGAGCCTGACACTAGATGATGTAGTCATGTGGTGCCAGGGTCAGAAAGTAGAAAACCAGCCGAGCAGGCAGTCAGTCCCCGGACGTAGCCTCGAGATGAGAAAAACGCACATTCACCGCAAGGTGAAGTGTGCCCACTTAGTCCCCAAGCCTGACAGTAGATGACATAGTCATGTGGTGCTAGGGTCAGAAAGTAGAAAACCGGTAGAAGCGGTGGCCCGGTCCCCAAGCTTGGTAGAAAATACCAAAAAAAATCACACCGTTGAGAGAAAAAAACGAGATGCAATTTGTCTGATAAAGCCATCGAGCCTCAACAATTGGCGGAGAAGTCGGCGATTATTTAGTGAATAGCAACTAACGGCAGCATAAA
Organism: Miscanthus lutarioriparius; assembly: GCA_904845875.1. Classification (NCBI taxonomy): domain Eukaryota; kingdom Viridiplantae; phylum Streptophyta; class Magnoliopsida; order Poales; family Poaceae; genus Miscanthus; species Miscanthus lutarioriparius. The sequence continues at coordinate 150,638,714 of CAJGYO010000007.1, read as the reverse complement.
ACCAGCACCATGGGCTGCGGTTGCACAGAGGCCCAGGTAACAGCCCACATACCACGTCGGAGAATTCGAGCGGCGCAGATCGTGGGAACGGTTTCCCAAAAACCCTTGAATGACGAAAAATGGGGAAAGTGCTTTTATAACAGTGTCGCCGCATACCCCATTCCCACTTTTCCACATCATCTTCCTCATCGACTCTCGCATCTCCGAATCCACAACCACATTAGCCTCCGCCGCCAAACCCTAACCAAGTCTGAGAGATGGCGCCGAAGAAAGGAGCTACAAAGCCAAAGAAAGCGGCCACTGGAGCCAGCCGCGATGAGGAATGGGTGCCTTCAAAGATGGGGGAGGCGGAGCTCAATAGGATGGTGACGGCGGGCGTCCTTCTAGACCATGTTACCGCCGGATGGAGACCAGCCCACGGTGAGCCCTATCTGACCCCTAATACTGATGAAGCTGTGGTATTTGAAGATTACTTTTGGCGAGGGTTGGGGTTCCCTGTTCACCCTTTCCTTAGAGATCTGCTGGAGTTTTGGGCGATTAGCCTCTGCAATCTGCACCCCAACACCATACTGCACATCGCAATCTTTATCCATTTCTGTGAGGCGTCTCTTGGCATTCTTCCGCATTTCAACCTCTTTAGGCACCTGTTCTGTCTAAAGAAAAAAGGCGGTAGCGGTTCCAAGGTTGTCGGCAGCGTGTACCTGCAGCTCAGTGATGGGATGGCCAGTGAGTACATTAATGTACCACTGAATACCTCTCTAAAAGGATGGAATGCCAGATGGTTCTACATCAAATAGAGCCACTCGATAATTCAAAGTGATGTCCACCACATCCCAGAGAGCCATAATAGCTGGTCGGAGAGACCCAACAGCGCTGACATGGAGCAAGTGATGGAGCTTCTTGACTTGATTAAAGGATTGGAGCTTAGAGGAGAACTGGTTGCAGCAAGTTTCATAGTGCGCCGTATTCATCCTTGCAAAGAGAGGGCCCACCTAGGCTTTGACTTTAGAGGTGACAACGATGGGACCCGAGAGCGTACAGAACGACTGACGAAGAAAGAAGTAACAGATCGAGCCAGGGAGCTATTCACCTCCAATATCTCATTCAGCTAGCCAAAGAATACGCAAGCCTTCAACTATGCTAGCCCGCCTCCCCAGGTAACCATCTCAATTTCTTCTGCTCAATTGTCAATTTTTGAGCAGGGAACTGACTTACTTATGCAAAGATCCATTCGTAGGATGGGGCAGTGTACTTTTCGGGCGTGCCAAGAGCTGATTGGCCGGCAGCAGTGGACGCTTGACCACCACCTCCACCTGAGGATAGTTCCGTCGTCGTTTCTTCAGAGTCCGGAGGTGCCGACGTTGATCGGGTGGAGAGTCCTCCCCCAGCATTGGAGAAAGTCCGAGGGAAGAGCCCAGTAGTAGACGAACCGGCCCAGAAGAAGAGGAAGACGGCGCATGCCGCTCCCATCAAACTGGGCGGCATCTCGCTTGGTGGCGACCAGGCCACTCGAACGCGGAGGGCCGTGGTGATCGAGTGGTCTGACGACGACGAAGATCTAGTTGACATTCTTCCGAGCGTGCAGACGTCTTCACACAACACATGCATGGAGGAGCAATCAAGGGGTGCCAAAAAGTCCCCGAGCAACAGACAATAGAAAATCCCGCTGAACGGGTGACAGTCGTCCCCGAGCAGCATACGGAGGCAAATCTGGAGCGACGGGCGGAGGAAAACCCAGAGCAGCAGGCGGAGCAGAGGCCGAATTTGGAGGAGACGAGACCTCTCCGCCGAGCACGAGAATCAACCCCACAGCCGCGCCTAGAGGCTCGAGCGGGCATCGCTGATTCAAAAGGGTGCACCGGCAGACAAAACGGTGAGTATCCTTGTGCAAAAAGTTGATTTACTATCTTATCTTTGTGATTTTGGTGCTCAACCAAATGATCTGAATGCAGCACAAGGCCTATGGAGGGTCCAAACCTGTCCGCCCGAACTGACAACCAGCCTCAAACTGATCCCAAGGCGGAGGTACCACCGGCGGGCCCCGTGTCGGGGTCTCCGGGTGCTCAGCAGCCGGTGGAGGAATCAACGACCACTACGGGTGGACCTGGAGATGGCGAGGGGTCAGCGTCGACGGAGGACGGGTTGGCGATAACACGCGAAGCAATGGCAGGTACTGCCGGGCACTCTGGATCTGAAATAGGAGCTGCCGGTATTGCGCCAGAGCATGGGTCATCGGGACCAGAGGCGCGTGAGGAGCTAACAGCGCCTCCTGAAGCGGCGCAAGACACGATCAGACCCACAGTCTGGCCAAAGAGTCCCCCAGTGGTGCCACCGGCTGCTATGGAAGAGGAGGATGTGGTGGAGGAGATCATCCGTGCTGAACCTCGAACCCAATATGTCTGAATCTTCCGTAAGCGCGGTGATGAGGTGGTAGTCATCAAAGAGGACACCCCCAAGGAGATGAAGCGGCTGAAATCCACCCTTGCCAGAGTTGTAAAACAAGTCAAGGTTAGTGTTGAATCATTAGTAATCATCTTTGGAGTTTGAGAATGAGCGCCATCATTGTCCTTGTTAACTTTTAGGGGATAACTCGGACTGCCGAGCACCGGCACCACTTGATAAAGAGGATGGAACCCCTCGCCGAAGAGAACCGGAAACTAAAGGAGGCGATGAAGCTCCTGGAGAAAAACGCCCAAAGGTCCCAGCACGAATGGGACCTTGTTGAATCCAACGCACGGGACCTGGAGTACCAGAAAGGGGTCCTGTCCGAGCAGCTAGCAGCTGCGAAAGAACAACTGCGGAGCCAATCCGAACAGCTGGCCACTGCCTCCATGCAGCTGAAAGATGCTTCCGAGCAGTTGGAACAGCTGCAAAAAATCTCTGAACAGAAGAAAGGTATGTATGCTCGACACAAGTGTTTTGCAAAGTTGGATATGCTTACTTTTGGTGTCAATTGTTATACTCGTAGAGCAAGATGTGGAGCTCGGACAGCTGCACCATGCCCTTGGACAACTCCGAGAGGAAAAGGAGAAAGAGACAGGTCAAGCAAACAAGCTGGCTGAAGAACTAGACGGTGAGTACTCCCTGATCGGGCTTTTTGATGAAGCAACTTTCTTGTTTGATCGAATTTCACAATGCTTGCAGACTACCATCGGAGGGTCAAGGCGCAATTCAACGTGCTGGAGTAGGACGCCCGAACACAGAGAGACAGATTTGACGCTGTAGTTGCCGGAATCACGCCAGTGCTCGACTGCGTCGAGGCAAAAACAGCTCCTCGGCCCAACGGTAGGCCAATACGCCCAGATGTCGTCGTCGAAAGATGCAAGATGGCCTGGGAAAGCTTTAAGGGCTTCAACCACGATGCCGTTGCCTCCGCCACTACCCATGTTCTTGTAGTGGTACGGTCCCACTATCCAACCGCTGACCTTTAGTCGATAGGGGGCGGATATGCCAAAGGACTGAGCGACGCGGAGACCCAGCAGCTGGAGGATGAGGTGGAGGACGCTGCGAAGAAGTTGGCAGGCGATATCGACTTGTTCGGTGAAATGGACGGTGGTGGCAAAGCTCAATGACCTGCTTGGCGGAGATCAACTTAAATTCCTGTGTAATGTAGTTAGAAACCGTGAAAGCGCCAGAACACTTATGTATACGATAAATGTTATAAAGTGCATGTGTATGCAATTAGATTGTATTTCGGCGAAAAAATCTTCGTAGTTATGACCATAAGGTATTTATATGGAGTATAAGTAGAATCTGAGCAATTAGTTTGCTACTAACCCCCATGGCCTCAGCTAGCCCATAGTCCATGACGTCGAGCGTGGAGCCCGAGCACATGTAGGGGGAACAGGCGTGACCAAGGAACCATAGCCAACCACCCATAACGTAGAGCGCGGAGCCCACAGCACGTATAGGGAGAGATCAGAAACTGGGTCTTCTCCCATAGAGAAAAGAGCGAAACGTGTGCTGCTCGGCAGTTATCGAAAAGACTTGGAGATGTAGATGGCACAAGCAGCGACCAAGCCATAAATTCCGCTCTGAGCTCTCGGCCTCAGACAGCCCATAATCCATAACATCGAGCGCAGAGCCCGTGCACGTGTAGGAAAAATAGGCGTGACCAAGGAACCACAGCCGACCACCCATAACACAGAGCGCGGAGCCCATGGCACGTGTAGGGAGAGATCGGAGATTGGGTCTTCTCCAAAGAGAACAGAAAAGAAAGTAGGGTGCTCGCTGATCGGCGAAATATCTTGCAGGTTTTATAGCAAATTGTTCGGCGGTTTGGAGAAAACATGTGGCGAGTCATGTTGGTGATTTGGAGGAGACGTGTTTGGAGAAAGATTATTCGGTGATTTTGGCGAAAATTGTGTTGGCGTTTTGGAGGAAACGTTCGGCGCTTTTGGAGAAAACCGTTCGGAGATTTTGGAGGTTTGGAGAACTTTATTCGGCGAAATCGTGGTTGGCGATTTGGAGAAATCGTTCGGCGCTTTTGAAGAAAACCGTTTGGCGATTTTGGAGATTTGGAGAACTTTATTCGGCGAAATCGTGGTCGGCGATTTGGAGAAATCGTTCGGCGATTTTGGAGAAAACCGTTTGGCGATTTTGGAGATCGTGATGGAGTATCGTAATTCTGGGTGACCGTAGGCGGAGATTGAAAGTTAATGGAGAAAAAATGGAGACAAATTATGGAGACTAAAACTTTATTCGTCACAAAATGGGGAGTACATATCTGGTGCATTTCAAGGACAGAAACGTATAAGGTGCTCGATGTGCCATGAGTTTGGAACATCAATCCCATCTAAGTCACATAGGCGATAAGATCCTGGTCGGGTGACCTCTTTGACGACGTAGGGCCCTTCCCAAGGGGAACAGAGCTTGTGCAACCCTTCAGTCTTTTGTTTCCTACGGAGAACGAGGTCGCCGATGTTGAATGAACGACCTTTTACGTTGCGGTTATAGTACCTCCACAGACCTTCTAGATATTTGGCTGTGCGGACGTAGGTGATCAGGCGTTCTTCCTCGGCCCGGTCAACGTCCTCTGTCTGAATAGCTGCAGCTTGCTCTTCATCATGGTTTTCCACCCTAGGTGCTCGGAAGGCAACATCTGCTGGTAGTATGGCCTCTGAGCCGTAGACCAAAAAATACGGAGACACACCAGTACTACGACTAGCTTGAGTGCGCAGTCCCCAGACCACAGCTGGTAGCTCTTTGAGCCATCTGCCCAGATGCTTTTCTTCTTTCTGATATAGCCTCTTTTTGAGGGCATCAAGGATCATACCATTAGCCTGCTCGACCTGACTATTAGCTCTAGGATGAGCAATGGAAACATATTTAATGGAGATGCACCGATCTTCACAGAAGTCCCAAAAATGTTGGTCGATAAAAGTGGTTCCGAGGTTGGTGATGATGTTGTTCGGGAGACCGAACCTGTGTATGATATCTTCAAAGAGCTCGACTGCTTTCTTTGTAGTAGCTGAAACGAGCGGCTTGTACTTGATCCACTTGGAGAACTTATCAATGGCGACGTATACATACCGGAAACCTCCTCGCGCTAGCTTGAAGGGCCCAATCATGTCTAGTCCCCAGCATGCGAAAGGCCAAGAAGCTGCGATGGTTTGCAGTTCCTGTGCCGGTACGTGTATTTGCTTGGCAAAAAACTGACATCCTTCACATCGCCTGACGAGGTCTTCTGCGTCGGAGATGGCCGTGGGCCAATAAAAGCCAGCTCGGAAAGCTTTGCCGACCAGGGTTCTCGAAGCCACATGATTGCCGTAGGAACCAGAGTGAATTTCGGAAAGTAGCTTCACACCGTTGTCTTGGATGATGCATTTCTACAATATCCCTTCCTTGGCACTTTTACTCATCAGGCTACCGTCTACCAGCACGTAATGCTTACTTCGGCGAATTAGGCATTCGGTTTCGGTCTTGTCGGCGGGTACTTCGACACTGGTAAGATATTTGATGAACTGCTCCCTCCAATCGGCGATCGGCGAAGGTACCACAAGTACCAACTGCTCGGCAGGAGGGACCTCTTCAACTTCCTTCTCTTCTTTAATTGATGGCACCAGGAGATCTTGCACGAAGACCCCCGGCGGAACCGTGGTGCGAGACGAACCTATCTTAGAGAGCTGGTCGGCTGGTTGATTTTGATCTCGTACCACGTGATGGTACTCGATACCGTAGAATTTCCCTTCAAGCTTCCTGATTTCGGTGCAGTATGCGTCCATCTTCTCACTGGAACAGGACCAGGACCAGTCTTTGTTGAGCTGGTTGATAACCAGCGCGGAGTCCCCATACACCATAAGTCATTTGACGCCGAGCTCAATGGCTATTCGTAGACCATGGAGACATGCTTCGTATTCCGCGGTGTTGTTGGAGGCCGGAAAGTGTATCCGGAGGACATAACGGAGCTTATCTTTGGTCGGCGTAATGAACAGAATCCCTGACCGGCACCGCTGATGTTAAGGGCGCCGTCAAAATACATCACCCAGTGCTCGGGACAAGTGTAGGCAATGGGTTCCTGGATCTCGGTCCACTCAGCGATGAAATCAGCAAGCGCCTGTGACTTAATGGTAGGTCTGCTCCTGAATTCAACGGAGTAAGTGCCGACCTCAACAGCCCACTTAATGATGCAGCCATTGGCCTCTTTGTTGCGAAGAATGCCCCCCAGAGGGAACTCAGTAACCACGGCGATCTTGTAATACTCGAAGTAGTGTCGGAGCTTTCGCGGCATAATCAGAATTGCATATAACAGCTTCTATACCTGAGGATAACGAATTTTGGGCTCGTTGAGCACCTCGCTGATGAAGTATACCGGACGTTGCACCTTGTATGCGTGCCCAAATTCCTCGTGCTCGATCACAATAGCTGTGCTGACGACGCGAGAAGTGGCGGTGATGTAGATCAGTAGAGTTTTATCTAGTCATGGCGCTGTCATGATCGAAGATTTTGTTAAGAACAACTTGAGCTGCTCGAAAGCCGTGTATGCCTCCTCCGACCAGGAAAAACGCTCGGAGGCCTTGAGGAGCTTGAAGAAAGGTAGCCCTTTTTCACCGAGGCGCGAGATGAAGCGACTTAACGCAGCCATGCAGCTTGTAAGCTTCTGTATATCCTTGACGCATGTCGGCCGTTTCATGTTGGTGATGGCGGAGACCTTGTTAGGGTTTGGTTCAATGCCTCGAGCGCTGACAATGTAGCCCAGCAGTATACCGGATGGAACTCCAAAGATGCACTTTGAAGGGTTCAGCTTCCATCGGTATTTGTTCAGGTTGGAGAAGGTTTCTTCAAGGTCGGTGATAAGAATGTCGGCGATTTTGGTCTTGACGACCATGTCGTCGATGTAGGCTTTGACATTGCGGCTGATCTATTGGTCGAGGCACATCTGGATAGCCCTTTGATAGGTCGCCCCAGCGTTCTTGAGTCCGAAGGACATAGTGGTGTAGCAGTAAGCACCAAAAGGAGTGATGAACGACGTCTTGATTTGGTCTTCTTTCTTGAGGGAGATCTGATGATAGCCAAAGTAACAGTCGAGAAAGGAGAGCAGTTCGCAGCCGGTGGTGGAGTCTACAACCTCGTCTATCCGAGGCAGGCCAAAGGGGTCTTTAGGGTAGTGTTTGTTAAGATCAGTATAATCAACACACATTCTCCATTCTTTATTCTTTTTTTGAACGAGAACAGGATTAGCTAACCAATCTGGATGATACACATCTTTTATAAATTCGGCAGCTAAGAGCCATTTTATTTCAACCCTAATAGCCTCCTTCTTGTCTGGCGCAAATCAGCGGAGTTTCTGCTTGATCGGTTTGGCGGTCGGTGAGACATTCAAGGAGTGCTCGATCTTCTCCCTTAGTACTCCCAGCATGTCTGCAGGTTTCCAAGCAAACACGTCGGCATTGGCACGTAGGAAGGAGACAAGCGCGCTTTCCTATTTGGGGTCAAGGTGAGCCCCGATCTTCATAGTCTTGGAGGGGTCATCGAGGCCGAGGCCGACCTCCTTGACTTCCTTGGACTTGGCAAAGGCACGAGGAAGCTCCAGCTCTAGGATCTCCATGTCATCGGCGGGCGCCATCTTGGCTTCGGCGACCACACTAGCCATCTAGATGGAGAGGTCGGTGGCTTCGGCGAGGGCGAGACTCTCTGTCTCGCAAGCGTAGGCGACGGAGAGGTTGGCCCGTAGAGATAGGACTCCTGCAAGCGAAGGCATCTTCAACACCAAATATGCATAGTGCGGTATGTCCATGAACTTGGCCAGAGCCGGCCGACCAAGTATGGCATGGTAGGCGGTGTCAAAGTCAGCGACGTAGAAGTTGACATGCTCGACGCGGTAGTTGCTTGCCGTGCTGAACTGTACTGGTCGGGTAATCTCGCCAAGTGGTCTAGATACCCTGCCAGGTACCATGCCCCAGAAGGAGGAATCCGAGGGCGTGAGATCTGTTGTCCCGAGACCCAACTCCCTTAGGGCCCCGGCGAAGAGTAGATTTAAAGCGCTCCCACCGTCGATGAGGACTTTTCTAAAGAGTACCTTCTGGACAGTCATGTCGAGGATGAGGGGAAAACGCCCTGTGTAGGGTATGTCCGCCCACTGGTCGGCCCTGCTGAAGGTGATGGGGACCTCGGACCATGGGCGGTAGCTGGGGTTGGTGGTGGTTTCCTCTGAAGCAACGGCGAGCACTCGTCGGGCGACGAGCTTCTGTTCTCTTCTGCTCTCGTTGGAGGCAAGGCATCCAAAGATGGTGGCAATCACCTTGTCATGATCCTGAAAGGCATTGTTATTGCCCCTAGGTGGTCGGCGGCCTCCGTTCCTGTTGGCGTCGTCATCCAGCTTCTTGTCCTAGAACTCCTTGGCCAAGCCAAGGCAGCCTTTCATCTTATGCTTTGTGTTCTTGTGGAGAGGGCAAGGACCGTCGAGGATCTTCTTATGCTGCTCGTTGTAGTTCCACTTGGCGCGAGGCTCATTGACAGTAGCAACGAAGTGGTCTAGTCATCGGCGACGATTTTGACCGAGCTTGAACCCTTCTGGCCGATCATGGCCGTTATCCCAGTTGAAACCGTGGTCGTCGTGGCAGCGGTCGTTGTGGCGTCGGGTATTGGGGCGGTCATCATAGCGGTGAGGTGAGCGATTTGCGCCCGTATCTTCGTTGAAACGTACCTCCGCTTCCTCGGTGTCGGCGTATTGGTTGGCGGTCATGAACATCTCGCCGATGCCCGTAGGCGGCTTACGGTTGAATTTGGACCGAAGCTCGTGGTGGTGAAGTCCTCGGACAAAGGCGGTGATGACCTCAGCTTTTGTGATGTTGGGAATAGAGTTCCTCATCTCAGAGAAGCATCTGATATAGCTGTGGAGGAGCTCGGACGGCTTTTGGGTGATGCGGTTGAGATCATGCTTGGTGCCCGGACACGTACATGTAGCCATGTAGCTGTCGGTGAAAACTTTCTTCAGCTCTTCCTAAGATCCGATGGAGTCCGGGGCGAGGCTTGTGAACCAACTCATGGTGGCTGGCGTGAGCACGATAGGGAGGTAATTCTCCATGACGTTGGTGTCGCCTCCGACGGCACGAACGGCAGTGGCATAAGCCTGTAGCCATTGGGTTGGGTTCATCCTCCCTTCATAGGGCTCGACCCCAGTGATTTTGAAACCACGTGGCCACTGGAGTGTTCGGAGCGCCCTGGTGAATGCCGGAGGCCCTTTAGGATTGCTGGCTTCATCATCTGCAACATTGCCGGCGGCGATCGGCTCCAGAGCTGAGTCCGGGTTACCGTACTCTCGCTCGTACTCCTGGCGACGGCGTACTTCATCTTCATGGCGACCGAAGCAACGCTACTCGATATGCCATTGTGCATCTCGGAGGTTACTGAGGTGAACTCAAGCGTCCTGTTTGACCTCCTGGTCATGCTGGCGATGGTGCTCGGCGTGGTGGAGGGGCAATGACTGGTCGACGAAATGGCTTTGACTAGGGCGGCGATTGGATCTTGGTGCGGCTAATCGATGAATTGTGCTTGTCGAGCACGAAGGTCTTTGATCCTGGTGGATCTCGTTGACCTGGCAGTGCGCCGCTTTGAGCATGGTGATGACCTTAGCGACCTCGGGAGTTTGCGGAAGCCGGGCGAGCTCATTGGCGGCCACGGCCAAGTTAGCGCTCGGTGTTTTGTAGACATCGTGGCCATCAACACGGAGGAACTCTTTGTCAAGATTGTGATGGAGCGGCCTCCCTTGCGAGTCAAATTGGTTGTCGCGAGCGGCCTCAGCCATCGCAAGGGTGAGCTCATTTTCACGGTGCTGCGCGCGATTGACGTTCCTGTTTTCGTGAGCGGCGCGTTCCTCATCGGTTTCGCCGTTCTGAGGGGGCTGTCGATGCTGACGTTGAAGATCGCGCCACCCCAAAAAGGCGGGAGAGGGGGTTGCTCGGTGAAGGTCTCGGCGAGGGTCTCCATGGAGCCCTGAGATTCAGAGTCTGGACTTTCCTCCAAGAAGGTTTGGAGGGATGCTCCGGGGCATCGGCTAGCATGCAGCATGTTGATCGTCGGCGGGGAGCTAGTCGGCGATCTGGTTGGTGAGAGGATGGATATCCCCCACCTGGTCAGCGAATTTTCCCCTCAGGGAATCTTGGTACGTAGCGGCGATGTTGGCGAGCCCAAAGGGTAGGGTCGTAACCCCCGTAGTTTGCCGAGCAGCCTCCGACAGGATCGGATCGGAGGGTGGTCGGCGCTGAACGAGGGTGTCCAGAGCCAACTCGATGACGGAGAGACAATTGGCAAGCTTCAGACCGACCCGATCGATGGACTCGATCAGATCATCATTGACGATGTGCCTCCTCTGGTAACGAGGAAGTGAACGGCGAGTCGTTGATGAAGATGACCTCGGAAGTAGTTCCAAGATCGGATCTGCAGTTGCAGGTGCGGGGGTGGTCGGCGAAGAACAGATCTGTGCCGGCTCGAGGAGCTCTCGGACTCCATCAGCGTTGATAACCCACGAGATGGATCCGACCGTGAAGATCTGGCTGGGCTACGGGAGGGACGAAGAGCCTGCGGAAAAAGCCATCTTGTTCAACAAGGAAACAACACGCACACCCCTACCTAGCACGCCAACTATCGATAGAATATCATCGGTAGTCCTCCGAGGGGTATCCCACGAAGGTAGATTGATCGGAAGAGGAGCGTGTGATCAAGAATAAGAAGGCAACAGAGACACACGAGTTATACAAGTTCAGGGCATCAGTATGATGTAATACCTTACTCCTGTGGTCTGTTGATTTGTATTAGCTATCGTATGATATGCTGTGATTTTGGAGGGGGTCCCCGCCCACCTTATATAGTCTAGGGGGCAGGGTTACAAGTCGGTTAGATCTGAGAGATAACCGGAAAGTTATAACAGAATACAAGAATCATGGGATCGTATATATTCTAACAGATCTTGTAGTATCTTCAGGATATCTTCCTTATGTCTTGCGGCAGGCGCCGAGCAGAATCGTGCCCCGCAAGGCTTCATCTTGTGGGCTGGGCTGCCCCTGGGGACGCAGCCCATGTGGTCTGCCGTGGGTATCCGGGGTCGTACCCCCCACAGACATGCTCCCTTGCTTCAGGTCTAGGAACTCCATCAACTTTAGGTTCAGCACACCAGCAGGAATGTAGTACTCTCTAAAAGTAGTGGTAAACTCCTGCCAAGTCACACGGTGGTCCACTGGCTGCATTGCATTGAACATGTCCCACCATGCATTGGCAGAACCCAACAGTTGTTGCCCTACAAAGCGCACCTTTTGTTCCTCAGTTATAGTAAGTAGCAGAAACTTATGCTCCAGAATACGAAGCCAATGCTCCGCATCCAGAGGCTCAGCAGTTGGCGTGAACGTGGGTGGATGCGTCTTCAAGAAATCCTGGTAAGAATAGGGTCCCTCGGGACCGCGGGCACCACCCCCATTCCCGCCATTGCCTCTGTGGCCCCCACGGGCGAAGCCACCAATCGCCTGAGCTAGCATCTCCAAGGCACGGGCTGACTCACACTGAGCAGCCAGCATCTCCGCCATCATCTCTGCATGGGTCATCGGAGGTGGTGGTGGTGGAGGAGGAGGAGCCAGAAGTGGGGCCTCGTGGCTCTCCCCGTTGCCGTTCTCATTGCCACGACCACTTTCACCTTCGCCTTCGCCAAGTCCACGGCTCGTCCCAACACTGGTACTCCCACGACCAGACCTTAGGTTCATCTGTAAACAGATATGAACCAACCATTAGCGATAACCCTCCAGATTAGGAACAAGAGACTTAGAGAAATGATAAGACTTTTATTAAAGCATTCTTTTAGGTTATCCTATCAATTCACTAATCCAAATTATACGTGTGGGGGGACTTTAGTTTAAGCAAGATTCTATTTTCATGATGCATGCATCGTCCTACCTGTTCACTCAAGCCAGAATATAGCGGCATTCGCAAAAATTTTCAGCACATCACACACTCACTTTCCGGACGCTAAACGATTCTTACACAGCGTAAGTTAGTGTACCTACAGAAATTTAATTAGATAAAACCAGTGCCGCTATCCTAGATAGACCATATTACTAGGGCTTATACTTATCTACATAATTTCATCGCATCCTACTTTTCGCAAAACTTTTATTGGTCAAATTTTAGGTTTTGAAAAGAGTTATGAAACTCGTACACTCATTATTGGCTCCAATACCACCTGCGGCAAAACCACCCAAAATAACACACCTTCGGAGGTGCTCATCTTCCACCAGACACTAAGCACCCCAAAAGCAAGCTACATCAGACGGATTCTATCTAGCATACCCCAATGGAGAACTCGAATAATCCACGACCGGGCAACCCGTGCGCGCTACCAACTTCGCAAAACCCCCCGTGCTAAGACCGAATCAACCCGCAATCCACAACACTATTTCCCGAGAGAGAGAGAGAGAGACCATGCACATAGGACCCTGCAATCAATCACCTTTACCACGGCCAGGTCCCTGGCCACCCCTGCGTGCATCGGCGCAGCAAACGCGGCACTAGATGGCCACGCCGGCCAACCAGGACCCGCCCCGGCCCAGATAGCGGGCCGATCTACATCTACAGCCCTAGCGCCTACACTAGCCGAAGCTACGGTAGCGGCAGAGCTTGCGGGAGTGACGGCCACGGTGAGCGTCCGCATGCGATGATGGCGTGACCGTACCGACCACCCTAGACCACCGCAAAGCTATTGGCTATCACGAGAGCATCACTAGCTTAACCCAGTCATAGCTGCGGTGATGGTTAGGGGTGGGGATAGTTGGCACATGGACACCAAGGCGGAGACACGAGCACGCGAGATTTAAGGCAATCTCCTACACTCTGGCTCACCGGGGTCACGACGTGATCGCGGTGGGAAGCAGGGGAGGGCGCGTCGGTGGAAACAGCGACGAGCAGTGAAGCGGCTGGCACTCTTTGGTGGGACATGGGCGTCGCAACTGGGGTACACATGCTAGGCGCAAGCGACGAGCGCAAGCGGCCACGGCTGGCTCTGGCCCGCGTGCCGCAGTGCCATTAATGGCGAACCGACAGCGCCACAAGGCGGCATCCCACGTGCGCGGCAGCAAGGCAGCAACGACACGGTACAGGAGCACATGGCGGTGCAGTGGCAGTGAGGCACGGCGTAGTGAGCAGGCGTGCAATGCGATGACGGGACGGCGATGGCAGCATCATAGTGTGGTGGGTAGCCAGGCGCAGGGGGCGTTGACGGCTAGCTAGCGCACCCGAGCAGGCAGCCTACGGTAGTAGCGGCTTGCCAGCACATGGCCACACGCGTGCATGCACGCGCCGACACTGCGATGTCGGGGCAGCGGGCCCGGTGACCGCGCACAGACTGGGAAGTCGGCCGAGAACGTGTTGTGCATGGTTTTTAAAGCGTTCGAAACCCCTAACCAGTTGCTCCCATCCCCAAACCCACTTCGCTACACCTTAGGGGGTCCATGAGGCTACTAAAACAAGCCATAATACTTCACTATTCCTTAACCCAATCTCTCGCGATAAATTGCTAAACATAGCAGTGTCTAACAATCGGTAGACTTGAAAATTTCTAAGGGTTTGAGCTGAAATTGACTTCCATTTGCGATTTCTAGGCTAGTGGAAATATTAGCTAGTAATATCATTTTTTGACCACAAGTATTTCATTGTCATCTACAAAGTTTGTACTTCAAACTTTATTTAAGTATCACATACAAGTTTCATAGCATTTTTGCTTCATAAAAATTGGTTTTCAACCTTAAGTGATATAACATGACTATTGAATTAACTTTCGTTTCGCATTCGAGTTGATTGTTTTGAGTTACAGAAATTGATCTACAAACTTTATTACATGCATTAACACATAAACATGATTCTTATGACATGTTTTAGTAAATGGTTTATAGTGTAACACCGAGGGTGTTACAACATGAAAGGCATTAAAGTAAATAGAGAAGATAACTATATTAAAGCATAAGTCTTACAAAGGTAAGATACAAAGATATATCGGACCTCTAAAGATTTCTCCAGAACCTGAGCATGGCTCAACTCTCCCTAACCCTCAACTTAACTATTCTACTTCTATATATTGAGAGCTTTGTGGAGATTTCTCTCTTGTGGTGTATCTTGATCTGAATGAGAGATATGAATTAGGGTTTTCCAAGATGCCTCTAGGGAGGGGGGTAGGGGCTATTATATATAGGCTGAGGTGGAGTATGGGGCAAGGAATCACCACATCATCGATCCGTGTCAACTCCCTCGATCACCGTTGGATGAACCGACCTAAAACCACCTTAAAATCAAGGGTCCAAATCTTAGGAAGGCGTACGAGTTGGCGGAGCATGAGGGGCCTCCGTAATGGGCCGGTCGGCCTGCTACTGTGGCAGGTGGGCCTCCCCTTGGGTGGTGGGTCCTAGGCTCTGTCTTGAGTCATCTTTCGCAGGTTTCACGGGTTTAATCACTTGTTGATGTCGGTTTGTCTATTTAGAGTGTATGACGGTGGTCCCGGGAGCTGTTTTTTGGATAATTCCTCCTGCATTCACATATTCACCAAAGCTCATAGAATTCATTAGTTTAAACCTTATACCTATGTTTGGTGATGGAATTAGGTGTATATGTAGGATATATTAACGGTTTATGACTGACATTAACAACCGTCAACATCCCCTCTAGTCCGCCATCTCGACCCTACACCTAAGCCCGCGCACCTGCTGCCTGCTAGGGTGGTGGCTAGCCGAGGCCGGCCCGCCTACTCCCTTCTGCGGTCGGTGTTGATGGTCACTAACACCCATTTTGACCATCAACATTCCACCCAAAACCAAGGTAAAACAACATCATAAGTGTCATTTCATGTTTATAATTCACCTAGTTCCACTTGTACTTGGAAAAATTATTTGTATGCAGGATTTTTCTCAAAAATGTACAAAGGAGGTGCATAGAAGGCAAGTGGACGTGGCAGGGGTCCGTGGGCCCACAGGGCCACGTTGGCTGATGCCACATGGTGTCGCCCAACGCCCTCTAGCCCCTGCCACGTCACTGATCCGTGGGAGAGCCTCCACACTATGTCTCCAGTGTTGATCCAACGTTGGTTTGATTCGAAGGTGGAGATAGAACTGCCTTGGATCACTAAGTCCACCATCATACACTTGAGGAGCTCCAACCGACCTTCTTACCGCCTTACCTGCCAAAGTAACCATGATAGGGACATGCAACCGACATCCAGAGGCCATCCATCGCCGTTGGATGGTGAGGCGGTGCAAGGGACGGTCGGCGGACGCCCCTAGGTGTCGCCCAACTCCCAAGGCACCCCCACCGCCTCACTTGCTTCCTACAAGTACCCCCCTACCCTCTACACACTATAAAAGGGGGCAGTGGTGCTCGGTGAAGATCATCCCTCAAGCATTCCAAGCTCTCCAAGCTTCCAGCAAGCTCTCAAGAGCAGTAGCTCTAGAAGTAGCTAGCTAGTAGTGATAGAGTTAGAGCGGATCGAAGCTTGCCTTGGAGATTGAAAGAGTCTTCTAGTCTGGTAAAGCTCCTTTGTAATCTTTCATTTAGCATTTACTTTATTCAGTACTTTACTTTGTTCAGTATTTTATTCAGTAATATAGCTTTGCTTAGTTCTAGTCCTGTCTTACTCTTCTTCATCATTAGTGAGCATAGGTGCTTGTTCTTTGGCATTAGCATCATAGTTATCTTAGTGGTTAGTCTGTTCATCGTTAGTACTTGTTCTTACATCTGGTTAGGGTGCTTCGATCTCATTTCACCGGAGCTCGGATTGAAGCAGTAAGTTTATAGATTAAGCGTGGTGCTTAGGCTATATCTTGCCTATAGGTACGGCTAGATCCCCGGATAGATTGTGATAGTTGGCAGGTGGTGACAGCCCTGTCCTTCCTCTGTATTCCACCATGTTGGATCTAGTTATTAAAACATAGGGCTCATTATGCTTTGTGCTTGATTGAATTCAGGGCAGGTACGCCCCTCGTACTAAGGACGTTCTTACTATGATTAATTTATCTTTGTGGCTTAAGATTAGTTGCTCTACTCTTCCACTCAGCTACACTACACTTCTAGCTACCTCTGCTTGTCGTGATATCCCCTTATCTTTTTCCGAACATCATCCACACTACCTTCATCAACCCTGTGTTGCTAAACACACCTACCTAGCCCACCTAACCACAGTTCCCAAACACGCCTACCCGTCTTTCTTTAGGAAAATATAAATTCGACACTTGGTTCTCACCAAGTGAAGTGCTACACGATAGTTCTGTGTGCTTGCGGAATCCCCTTTCCTATATACACACACACGAACCGTCAAGAGTCGGCGGTGACTGGGCGCGCCGATCGGAAGACTCCCATTTTCATCCTTTGTGCAAGAGGTGCGTTGTTTTCCCTCTTAAGAGCTAATAAAACTTGTTTGATTACTATTGTCTAGAGGCCCTTTACCCAAATTTCATAGCTCATTTGTATCATTGTTTAACCCCTTGCTGATGGAAGAAGTTAATTTTAGGTTTCCACTGCTAGCAACTTTTGAAAATGGGGCAGCCAATGGCTTCTCATCCTCTAAGTTTTCAGAGACATTACACCCACTTTTTGGACTGACATTATGGGCTAATTATCTAGCTTGTTTGACTAATCTATTATCATCTTTTTTTTCCTAGCAGTATGAAGGAAAATATATGTCATGATTCGGTCGTGCCAATGTGTTTATCTTAAGCATCTGAGCATTATCTGCACTTAAAATTTTCTATTTCCAAAAACTTGCATATCGATTTATGCATTTGCTGGGCTTTGTCCTCATCCATTGGACGGTTCGGTGGCACTCACCAGACAGTCCAATAATAAGAGTTTCAGACTTGCCCGGTCTGCATCAGTTGGCACCTACACTTCACTCACCGGATAGTCCGACATAGCGCGTGGACACCTATAGCATGCAGTATGTGAGGTGTCACACACACATCCACCCCGCCCCGCATGTCAGCCCTCCCCTCACACATACACAACACCCATGCACCAGCCCCCTCTCCACTCTCTCATCTCCCTCATTCTTTAGAACAAGAACAAAGAAAGAAGAGGGGAGGAGAAGAAGTACAGGAAGAGAAGGGAGGAGGAGGAGCACCTACCCTTGTTGGAGGTCGTTGTCCGTGAGCTCCACACCTTGGCAGAGTTGGAGGAGAAAGGCCAATAGGCCACCCCAAGCATCATCTTCTTCCTCAAGCTCCCATGGAGGCCCCAAGCCAGTCTCCCTCCTCGAGCAAGCCTGGGTCAAGCTACTGCAGGTAGAGGTCCCCCATGACATGGTGCAAGCCCCAACCCTTCTCCCCTTTCTTTCCCATCCCTAGCAAGCTTCCGTCTCCTCGACACGGTGCATGGTGGTGGATCGAGAAGTCAAGGTGAAAGAGAAAAGAGCGGGGAGAGTACCTGCAGTGGTGGATGAACACTTTAGCTTAGGGTGGCCTTGAAGTGGCCATCAAGGGAGGGAGGCCCTACCAGTATCGCTATAGAGCTTGGTGACGGGGAAGCAGGCCTGAAGCCACCGACCCTGAGGCCACCACACTCTTCCAAGTCTACGACCCCATCGCCATCCTATCCTCTTATAAAGCAAAACCCCACTAAAATTTTTCCTCAATCCACAGCGCTCCACGTCATCATCGCCCACACATCCACCTCCATTGTCGATCTGTGTTTCCTTTTGTACATTCGATCTCTGTTCGCAGATCGAAACACCAACAGGCAAACCGAGCCCAACAGACAATTCCTCTCACGTAAAGGCTAGCAGGAGGCCAACAGCCAGCCTCCTCTGTTCCTTGGCAAACATGTCCTGTCCACTGAATGTTGCACGCGCCCCTACATCTTCCCTGCCATCACTGCTCATCTCTCAACTGGCCGTGTATACATAACCCCAAGGAGGCAAGGACGAGTCTTCTCCAAACTCACCATTCTTCTGCCCAATACACTTCAGATTTTGGCAGCTTCAATTAGTTCTCTCATGTGGCATCCGCAATCATCCCCGCACTGGCGTCCTCCGGATCTGCTCGGCTCCTCGCACGCCGTGGCCAGTGCTGGTGAGGAGCTCGCCCCGCACGGCTCATCCACCTCCCTGCGGTGACACCTGCGCGCGCAACGCCGCGGCCCATCCTCCCCCATCCTTCCTGATCAGAGATGGCCACGACGGAGGCAAGGCGGGGTGCTCCAACTCAGAGATGTGCTTCGTGCTCCACTCGGTGTCTGCCTGTAACCTCCCGCACCGGCCGATCCTGCAGGCCACCGCCGCCGCCCTTCTCGCCTGCATCCCGCTCATCTCCTGCTGCATCCTTGCGTGAGGATAAGGTTTTTATTTATTTTTTAATACGCTTGGGAGGATAAGGATGCTTGATGGCAGAGCCGTGGATTTCATGATACACATCCAAATCTGCAATTGCAATGGATTTCGTGTTTTCATGGATACACATCCAATTTTTTTGTGCTGTGTATTAACTCACAAAATATAATCTCCTCCACAGGTTAGTGACCGTGTTTTCGTTGATGAGGTTGAAGATTGAAGATTAGAGTGGTGCCTTTTATTTTGTTCATTCATGGTGGACTGCTGATGCAACTCTTTTAATGTATAATTTTCATGAAGCATATTTAAATCAATTAGTAATCATGGTACAAATATATTCCCCATGGTACAACATTAAATTCAAGTTCATATAGTTTTTTTTGTCTTTATTTACACCGTTGGCAAAAAACTATAAATCTGTTCTCTTCTTATATCACGTATATACTTATATTTATTTATACACCAGCGTGATTCCTTCTACAACCTATTTCTCCTAACTCAATTCAAATTACTTTTACATTCCCGCAGCAACGCGCGGGGAATTCACCTTTAGTTGATTAGACATGAGACCTAGAGAGAGAGAGAGAGAGAAATGTGGGAGATATGAGGTAGAAATAGGGAGGGGGATCATATCTTAGGCGTTGTTTGTGTGTGTATGTGTATGAGACAGAGGGAGATATAAGGCTACGTGCGGCGGCTAGTGGGGGGTTAGGGTTTGGTTAGGGCCGAAACAAAAACCTAAAATTTCTAGATTGCCTCTTTATGCGCTTCACAAACTTCACCTTTTTCCTAGAGAAAGCTAGTGGAGTTGTCCCTGTTTATTTTTCAAAAAAAAAAAGTTGTCCCTGTTTAACTAGCAAAGTTGAGAGTGGAGAGCAAAGCAGTCACAAACAAACGCTTAATGTGGGTTGGCTAGTATTTAATTGGCTTGGGCATTCAGGTGTGTGCACAAACCTTTTTTTTATAAAGGCATCCCATATAACATCCTTGTCTCTAGAAATTAAATCGCTTGATTTAAAGAGATGGTGCTTATCAGACTGCTCCACACATGGGCTAACTGTCTCTAAAATTCACTAGATATTTTTGGAGATACAAACACTTTTGGATCGTCTCTGTAAATAAAAGGGGATGTCTTTTAAATCGTTTTATTATACTAATTATGTCATCAAGCTTCCCTATGTACTCATATTTCCTAGGGGAAGAGGGATCCCCTACTGTTTATTTGGAAACCCCTAGGGCTTTCATATTTCCTGTCCAATTGCTCCCTAGGAAATGTTTCTTACGAACCATGTTTCCCTAGGGCTTTATCACTATTGCACTAGGAACTGACATAGTAGGGAAACAGGAAGTGCATACATTTGTTTTTTCTTTACTAGCAAAATATAGTTGTGTATTGCAATGGGACACGCAATTTATTATGCGGTGCCCACGACGATAATAATGAGCAAGCCATCTTTGTTGGGTTTAACTAAACTTGGCCTAACATATTAATCTCCATAATAAATGATAGTGGAATAAAAATATTAATCTCGTATGAGGAAACTAATATGAGATTGACTTAATTTAAAGAGGTGAGTATCATGTGAACCTAATGTGAGTTCAAGAAAGGTGGAATATGATCATACGTCCGCACGCATGCCATGATGTGAACATGCTCAAGTAACCATACTATGACATGAGTGATGTGGCAGCAATGAATTAAAGGTTTATTTTACAGCTCCAAATTCGAAGCGAGAAGAACGAGAGCGAGGGACCATGAACCGAGGGACAAACAGACAAGCGAGAAAGTGAGCGATGAGAAAAAAAAAGGAATTTTGCCCTTTAATTAGTAATATGAAATATACATCTATATAGATTTATATTGCATTATTCTTCCTCTTTATTGCGCATATTCTGTATATACATATATATCGATGACGATGGAGGCAGCAATGCACGTAACAGTGGTCAATGAATGGTTATTATTGTTAAGTAACGATGAAACATGCTCTGCCTGGTGCTGGTGATGCTGCTAGTTTGCGCTTCGGAGCAAGGAAAGGTATCATGCATGGACCGCATGCCAATGGAGTATATAATAAATATATATTTACGTACGGCGTTGATGAGGTCTGCAGTGGCGAGCTTGGACCGAATGCCAGAGCGGCAAGGCAACCCTGCTGCAGTTTTGCATTTAGCAGTATATACAGTATTAATTAGTGGCGTCTCAGGTCGATGTATATATATATATATATATATATATATATATATGTGTGTGTGTGTGTGTGTGTGTGTGTGTGTGTGTGTGTGTGTGTGTGTGTGTGTGTGTGTATGTATGTATGTATGTATCCCTTATCAGAAACATTGTACAGTATATCTATGGGAATGGGATTATTATATTATATATTAATTAATTATTATTACCACAATCAAGTTTTGGTCCTTGGCATAGAGCGCAGAAACTTGTTCCACAAAGTGGGGATTCTTCTCCTTCCCTGCTTCAACAATTCATCCCATACGATCGATCGATGATTCAGCCATTCATCAGGACAATTATTTATACTGATGAAATAATTTGATATGTATTCTGATCCGATCCATCAGGACGTATATACGTACCGTGTGGGGTGACAGGGAGGTAGTAGGGAACATTTCGAGCACCGGCGACGTGCCCCTTGTCAAATTCCTCCCACATCCTCCTGCATATATCATCGATCGATCGATCGATCATCCTATTTCTGCATGGAGGAGGGATCGAGATGGAAGAAGAGGAAGGAGGAAGCAGAAGCGGGGGCACGCAGAGCATGAGCTGAGGTGAGAGCAAGCTAGCAACCTGACATCGAGATAGTGGTGTGTGGAAGAGCTGACTGCTGAGCAGGGCGCACAAGCCTCCTCCGCATCCACCGTCGGAATCGAAACCATGCCGCCGCCGCCGCCTGCTGCTGCTGCTCCTCGTCCTCCCGCTGCTGCTCTCAGACAGCCCATATATATAGCTACTGTATGCAGATGGTTGGATACTATGATGAGATGAGATGAGTTATTGGTTACGTTATTTATAGCAGCAGCAACCAGGCAGCATGCAGCTGGCTACTAGGTCCCCTCTCTCCGATTCAGAGCTGGAAGAAGAGGAATGGCCTACCTGACCTCTATATGGAGTGGAATGGATCGTCATCACAAGTGGCAGCTGCAGCTGCATAGATGGAGATCCAGAGATGCATTAGAGGCTAATGATGTAGCCGGCTGCCGGCTGTAAAATTTATTTGTAGCTTTGTCTCAGCCCACTCATTATATAATAATTAGTTCATCACTATTAATACATGATCTACTTGTCTCTCTCATAAATTTTTTGGTTATTATGCCTAAGCCGGTCGTAAACTTACTCTCCCTCTCTCACCTCAGCGATTTAGCCAGTTTATAGTCTGCTATTATACTCGCTCTTATAATAACACGTCCATATAATAATAATATACAAATAATGCAGCTAGCTGATAGTATAGGTAAGGTAGGTAGATAAAATAAAATACAAGCCCTAAACTGAATGGACGTGGATTGGATGGAATAATTAATATTGGGTAACGCTAGCTGTGGATAGCCACGCTGATGCGGCGACACATCGATGCAGGCCTCGTTTAGATTGAAGAAAATTTCAACCCGATGAATAGTAGCGATTTGTAAATATTGTCAATCATCCAACTCAAAAGATTTATCTCCCAACTAAACTGTGCCCTACATTTAATGCTCCATGCAAGCGGCTAAAAATTGATGTGATGGAGAGAGAGTGAAAAAACTTGAAATTTTGGAATGATTTAAACAAGGCCGTACATTCATCCTCCTCCCTTGCCCCGTCTGCCTACTAGCTAGCTACTACGTATAGCAACAGAATATATTCCTTCCGATTCTAAAATAATATAATTCTCGTTTTTTTTAAAAAGAATTATAAATTTGATCAAATCTATAAAAAATGATATAGTACCATTTATGATGCCAGATATATTTTCATATTAAACATTTAAGAAATAAATGTTGAAAATTTGACTTGATTTAAATCTAGAATTGCACCATTTTACAGAGGGAGTACTACTAAACAACCACATATGTATGACTTAGGTTTGTTTAGATCCACTGTTATCAAAAGTTAGCAGCTAAATTAAATCAGTACTGGTGGATCCAAACAATTCGACTAACAACAGAGTAACTATTAGTTAGAAAGTTGCTAACTCTTAGTTCCACTGACAGGTTTGGGGCCGCTAAAAGCAACTATAAGAGCTTCTTTATATCCTTCCATATTGATAGTGATAGAGATTTTGGTATGACCAAAACACTCCAATAATGAGTCTTTTTATTCCTGGTTTGTCGCTAGCCAACAATGTAGAGCAATTTTTTCAATTAGATCTCCAAATATTACCATCCTCTATTTCTAGTTTCTTGCTAGCTGTTGGTGTAGAAAGTGACCAACACGTAAATATTTATAGTTTTGTCGTACGTTGTGATCAGATGTGGCCTAACACTCAATGACACAGGGTTTATACTGGTTCAGGCAACGTGCCCTACGTCCAGTTTGAGTCGATCGGTGACTTTATTCCTGAGTCCAGGTGCTCGAAGTTTACAGTGGGGTTATAAACGAGAAGGAGAAAGATAGGGGTACAAGAGGTCCGGTCGGACTCTGGTCTGAAGGGCCAAGAGTGACGGGAACTCCGCTATGTGCTAAGTGTTCGAACGTGTGCTCGAGGTCTGAACCTGGTGGTTCTGTTGTTGTGTGTTGAATCAGTCTAAGTGAACTGGTTCAATGTATCTGTTGGGAGAGACCGTATCCCCTTTTATAGATGAAGGGGACGGCCTTTACAGAGAGAGAGAGAGAAGTACGTATGCTACCAAGTCTTGTTGCTCACGCCGTCGGATACAAGATGATGGTAGGCGCCCATAACACTGTTGTTGTCAGACGCATGTGGGAGGTTTCGTCGTCTTCCTCTGGTATGGTAGACATCGGTGCCTGCCATACTGTTGATGTCCAGAGGCATGTAGGGGGTTTTACCATGTTCGCCTGGTATGGTAAATACCGGCGCTCGCAACACTGTTGATGACCAGAGGCATGTGGGGGGAGCCTTACTGTGTTTGTCTGGTATGGGAGTTGATGGTGCCCACAACACTGTAGGAAAAATATCGGCGCCCACAACATTGCTTGGGTTCTGACATGCCAGGAAGGTTGTAGGGTACTGTCCTGTAGGTGTACAGGGTACGGTCCTTGGTATTGCGGTTGACTTGAGTGTCCTGCTTTACTTACTCTGCCCGTTTCCTGGTCCTCACGAGCGGGCATCCCCGGTCGGTTGGTCCCAGTCGGCTTTGATTGTGCCAGTCGAAGAAGAGCTATAAACGGGGGTTCAGCGCATCCCCGGTCGGAGACGCGGCTCGGAGTCGGAAATGGTGTTTGGCCAGGCCTTTCGGTCGGAGAGGTTGTCCGGAGATGGGCCGGAGTCGAAAGCAAGCATTGTTCCTCCTTGGTGAGGCCTTACGATCGGAGAGGCGGGCCGGAGTCAGAAGCGGGCGCCGTTCCTCGTCGGCCAGGCCTTCCGGTCGGAGATTGGATCGTCCTTCTGGCCTATCGTTTAGGTATTTTGGGCCGGGCCAGGAGTTGTGTGTCATTCGCAACGTTGTCTGCTGGGCCGAGCCTTCGTTGAGAAGCCGGTCTATGAGGGACCCCGGGTTTATGAACCCCACAAGAGCCCTCGAGCCCCAGGCGATTCAGTCTATCGTGGGGGGATTTTTTTCTTGATGAATGCGCCAGAGTGCACCCACAGGTGTAGCCCGAGCCCCGGGTGATTCGTGCGAATCATCCGGGGTTTTTTCTTGACGGGTGCGTGCAAGCGCACGGTGTGTGTAGTTTCGAGCCCCGGGCGATTCGGGCAGAATCGTCCGGGGGTTTTGTGTAGCGGGCGTGAGTGTGTGCACTATAGTGGGCATAGTCTCTTCTTTTTTGGTTTCTAACCCATCGTTTCTAGGAGTGTGGTCCCAGGCGTTTGGCCATGGTCGAGGGATCGGGCGAGTCGAGTCACGGATCCAGGCGTCGGGCGTGATGAGGGATCGGGTGAGTCGGAGTCGTGGATCCAAATGTCGGGCGTGCCGAGGGATCGGGCGAGTCGGAGTCGTGGATCCAGGCGTTGGGCGCAATGAGGTATCGGGCGAGTCAGAGTCGTGGCTCCAAACATTAGGCGCAACGAGGGATCGGGCGAGTTGGAGTCACAGATCTTGACGTCGGGCGCGACAAGGGTTCGGGCGAGTCGGAGTCGTGGCTCCAGGTGTCAGGCGCGACGAGGGATCGAGCGAGTCGGAGTCGCGGATCTAGGCGTCAGGCGCAACGAGGGATCGGGCGAGTCGGAGTCGTGGATCTAAGCATCAGGTGCACCATGGGATCAGGCAGGTCGGAGGCGTGGACCCTGGCGCAGCCGAGGCGTTTGGGTGTCTTGAGCACCTAAGCTCCGTTGGGCTTTGGTAGGGCTCGGTTGAGTTTTGTGTGTTACCCCATCCGCGGTTTCTCGCAATCGAAGGGGCTAAGCTAATATCGCTTGCCTCGATGGCTCGAGTGACGCGCTCGGTGAGCTCACTAACAGGTATGTTCGAGTGAAGTCCGGGTCCATCGTTCATGACGGGGTCGGCATAGCCCTCATGTGGCACTCCACTGCTCCTTAACCTACAACCCGGTAGATGCCTGGGTCATTCCTGAGACCGACCCGGGTGGCCCGCTGGCCTCCCTCGATGGAGATTCTGTGTGTTTGGCGAGGTTAGGATCAAACGAGAAGGTTGAGATGACCTTGTCCGCTTTGGGGACAGACTAGGCGAGGGCCGCTCGGGGCTCATCTGCGTTTTCTCCCCTAGCTCTGTTTGACGCGAGGTGGCCTCAAGCCCTTCGTGGGCCAGCCTTCGAACCCCGATCGGTTGTTGCTCTTGTTGAATGAGGCAACTGTCGCTTCGTGACGCAACACAGAGCGTTATGATGCATTTAACTACATATGCAATGCTTTTGGATGTATGGAATAAATGAATGCGTGCATGGATGAATGAATGTTCATATAAAGAAATAGTGGGGTTTGGTAATATTACCTTGATGACTCGAGTGACGGAGTTTGAGGAGCGCCTATCGGATATGTCCGACCGGGATCCGTGCTCATCATTCGTGATGGAGTTGGCATGGCCCACATGGGGCATCCCTCTGCTCCTTACCTATCTCTTAGCGTTTGTCTGAGCCGTCCGATCGACTCAGGAAGCCCGTTGGTCTCTCCTGGCGGAGATCCCATCGTTTGGGCCTTTCCAAGTCCCGCTTGGGAAGGTGGAGGGCCGCCTGCACGTAGTGGCGCCTTGTTTCTTGCGCCTAGCGTGCGGTAGTGGTGGGCCATACCCAGGCCACGTCCCGTCTGACCAGGCGCCGTTCTGTTGGGTAGGGTGCATCCCATCAGTCAGGGCGCGTCCCATCGTATCCCATCCGCATTGAATGGGGGAAGGGAGAGGGTTTTTTGCCCCCATTGTTTCGCCTTTCCCCAATCGCTGTGCCTTTTCCATCTGTTGTGCCTCTTTTAAGTAAGGGAAGGGAGAGGGCTTCCGTTTTGTTCCTTCGCCTATTCCTCATCTGCCACCTCTTCTCCTTCTTCCTTCTAGCCAAGAGCGTTTGAGTGCCATGGCGGTTCCTAGGAGAGAAAAGGGGAGACCGAGGGAGAGGAGAAAACTCACAGATCCATTTGCGAACCCACAGCGCAATGTCAAGCTAGAGGTCGTCCGTCGTGAGGGAGTCGGTGCTGACTGCTTTCACCAAGAAGGGGTTTCTACCACCGAAGGAGGTGGCACACTAGAGGGCTCTTGCGAGGGAGGATTTCCCGCAACCTTGGGCCGGCGAGGTTGTTTCCTTCCTCGCCTTCCATGTGCGTGGGTTAGGATACCCCGCGCACTGGTTTCTGTGTGGGCTCCTCAATGAGTGGGGCCTGGAGCTACAGCACCTCAATCTGACTGGGGTGTTGCACATCGCCGCATTCGTCATCGTGTGTGAGGCCTTCCTCGGGATGGAGCCGCACGTGGATCTCTTACGGCGGATGTTTTCCGGGCAAGCATTGTCAGAGGGGAAGCCGCTCTAGGTCATGCCAGTGGGGGCATCACGCTTCAGAAGAAACTGAGCGCGTTAGGCTCGTACCCCTCATACGCCCCCTACGATTCCAATTGGGGGTGGCATGGGGAATGGTTCTACAGCAGGAATCCGGTGGAGGCGTCATTCCCGCCTTTTACCGGCAAGAGGCCAAAGAGGTAGTAGAGCTGGTCGTGGGGCCCCGCCAGCCAGCAGAAGAAGCTAGAGTTTATCAAGGTGGAGCTCCAAAAGATGGTGCGGCAGGGACTCAACGGGGTGTAGGTGTTCCACACCTTCTTTCGCCGTTGGGTCGCCCCGCTGGCGAAGAGGACGCGACCGATGTGGCTGTACAACAGCCCAGAGGACCCTGACTGTGCGTCGCTGGATGAGTTGCCGAATGATGAGATCTAGAGTTGCCTCGACCGGGTGTTGCAGCTGAGGCCCAAGGAGTCTCTTGATGGGAAGCCCAGAGCCCTCAATGCTTCAAGGCTGTCCAAGCTGGTATGTTCTCCTTTCCTTACTTCATGTTCCTTTCAATCCCGTTCCCCTGTATTCTTGACTTTGTGTCATCCGTTCCATAGGGACTTGGAGTTTACAAGTCTCGGTCATACCTTCTGAAGGGGCCGGAGGGCGTGGCCCGGCAGGCCGCCTAGAAGGAGGTGGTGGTTGAGAGGAAGAAGAAAGCCAAGGAGGCTCGGTGAAAGCACGAGAAGGAGAAGGAGATCGCTTGGCGTGTGCGAGGCGGGGAAAATAGGAGCGACGTCAAGTCAAAGCTCGAGTCGGAGGACCCCACAGAGGTGGGCGATGACGTGATCTTCTCTGAGGAGGAGGAAGGCCAGGAGTCGTTGCGACCTCGACGGAGCGTCGCGATCCTATGGCCGCATCCGTTGGTGGTGAGCGGGAGGTGGAGAGGCACAGCGACATTCCCACACTGAGGAAGCGCGCCATGAGCTTGGACGCCGCTGGTGAATAGGAGGTGAAGTGGACGTGGTCACCACGCCCTTCGGAGACGTCACCGGCCTCATCCCCGCCTGCTGTGGGCATGGCGAGATAGGCCAGGCGGTCGGAGGAGCGGACTTGCACCTATGTATCGTCGGGGCTGGCGCCAGCGCGTGACCCACAATAGGAGGATGCCCTACCAACTGCTTCCGGTCGGAGTGCCTCGAGCCAAAGGTCGTGGTGTCACGGGCTGAGCAGGAGCCGATTGGGTCACCTCCCCCTATTGAAGTGAGGGGCGTGGGTCGCGGCCCAAGAGCGGTCCTCACCGGTGGGCTAGTTGATGTCGGATCGGGGCTTCAGAGCCCTACCGCTTCCGTCCCGGTATGTCTTTCTTTGTTTCTTTTCGATCTTTTTGAGTTTTCTAGAGTGCAACTGACCTGTATTTTTTCGACAGCGGCCAGATGCTAACGGGGCTGAGCATCGCCCCAACTCCTATGCGGGAGGATTGGAGGCCCACCTTGCAGCGTGCTGTGGCGAGCGGCGGGGAGAGCAGGGTGGTGGTGGCGGGTCCTTCCCTTTCGGCGGCGCCCCTCGGGTTGGTCGCCGGCACGACGGCAGCGGCAGCGACGGTGTTGGCAGCAATCCCGGTGGTGATGGCGGAGGCCGCGTCGGAGGTAACCCTTATGGCCCCTTCTCCTTCGGCTGCGGCGGAAGAGGAGAGGGAGACCAGGCTCCCTGCCTCACCGGGCGGAGGGCCGCACGGTTCACCCTCCCGGTTGGAGCCAGAGGTGCCAGGGGGAGATGCGATCGGGCCAAAGCTGGAACGCCACCGTGGCCCATGAAATCGAGGTGGTGGAGATCCCGTCTGATGGCGAAGCAGGTGATGAGGTGGAGCTACCGACACCATCGCAGGAGCTGGCGGTGGTCCGGTTATCGGCTGGGCCCTCCAGCGGGCTGGGGGAGACCGACCTGGTGTGGCCCTACCCTAAGGATCCAAGGAAGGTGCGGTTCATCCTTCAAGATCAGCAGGAGTGTTAGCTCTAGGACGTGCTTGGGGGAGAGGACTTGCGGTGGAGTCCGATCTCGTCAAAACCAGGGTGAAGCTGGAGGAGGCCCTAGAGCGGGTCAAGTCCGTCGAGCGGGTGGTCACGATTGACCTACCCTATGCCATAGCGGTGAGTTTTCTGCGTTTGTCCTTGACTCCTGGTCTTTCGTCAGTTGCCCTAGCATGCTTGCTTCTTATTTTTGCAGGGTCTGGAGGAGATGTCGAGCTACAAGTCTCATTTTCTCTAGATGGAGCACGCTCGGATAGAGGAGCTTGAGCGCTAGCTGGAGTCCGCCCACCATGAGTCCCTAGACCGAGCAGCGGAGACGACCGAGGCGTGGGCGGTGGAAGTGCTTGCAGCGGAATGGGCGACTACCGCCGAGCGAGGGCTTGAGGCGGCCAAGGCCCGCCATGCGGAGACCGAGGCGGCGCTACAAAAGTCCTTGGCAAACACCGAGGTGGCGCTCCAAGGTACCCTAGAGACCTTGGAAACGGAGCGGAACACCGTGGAGTCAGAGCGGAAGGCCTGGTCAGAGGCCGACCAGGAAGTGCTCATGATTCAGGGTCAGGTGATGGGGACGGAGGAGGCGAACGCCCGGCTGCGTGAGCGGGTGACTCGGTAGGAGGAGGGACTCTCTATCCTCGAGAACACCCACCTTGGTAAGTACCTTTTCTGCTTTCGACGTGTTGGTTTCTTTCTTTAGCTTGCTTCTGAGCTTGTCGTCCTTCTTCCAGAGTTGGGCGGAAAGGTGGAGTCGTTGGAGCGGGACCTGGAGACGGCCAAGGAGGAATGCAGAGGCGTTGGCCAAGTCCCTTGAAGAGCGATGTGCTCTTGAGGGGGAACTTGACCAAATACGCAATCTTGCCCAGCTCGTCGTCTCGGAGGTCTTCGGGTCGGCTCCAAGTACCAGCGCGCCTGCCATCCGGCCGGTGAAGGTTCCGGATGAGGCTCGGGCCCCCATCACCGATGGGTTGTTCTACAGGACGTCGGGGGTGTTGACTTCGGTGGCAATGTACCACCCGGACCTGGAGTTCGCTGCCACCTACAGCGGGTATGTCGATGGCTGGAGCATGAAGGACATCCACTCGCTCGAAGAGAGCTTGCTACCACACGCAAAGTTGGTGGCCGAGCAAGTCTCTGCGCAGTGGGTGATGGATGCTGGCCGTGCAGACATGGCCAAAGGAATGCATTAGGGGGATGTTGCCCAGCCTATGGATGGCATGGAGCCTAGGTCAGAAGCGGATGTCACCCCGCCTCTGACTGAGCCAAATGTTGCCCAGTCGGAGGACGAGCAGCCCATGCCCTCACCGGTCGAGCCGGTAGCCGATGCCGTTGGGGAGCCATAGTAGAAGTTTTAGAGTAGAAATACTTTAGCAAATGTACAAGATAATGTCATGGGGGAGCCCCCTGTGTAAAGTGCTTTTATGTATTCATGAATACAACAACTTTGTGTTTGTGATGGAACAACTTCGTTCGGGGAAGCTTGTCCCGTTCTTTCCTTATTTTTACCTTAGCATAACTTTGTTTTTATTCTTTCTTTTTCGCACCTGCCCGCTCGTCCCGTAGGCTGCAACCTTAAGAGCCCGGGTGTGGCCTGTGAGGCTCAGCTACTCGTAACCATAGGTAGAGGTGGGGTGCGATCGGTCGGAATATTTAAAGCAAAGCTACGTAAGGTAATTAAAGGAACAAACTACCCTTTCGTTCGGGTAGGAAGGTATTTTACCATATGATAGTAAACAAAAAAGAGAGGTGGTATGGCACCCCCATAGAAACCCCTGAGCGACCCGGGCCAAAAGTGTTCGAGTCGGGGCGCTTTATAGGAGCAAACGTTAAATAAAAATGGTAAGACTGAATTTTAGGGGAAGAAACGACGTAGTTGTTCATTGTTCCAAGTGTTGGTGAGAACATTGTCGTTGTCGTCCTTCAGTCGGTAGGTGCCCGGTCAGATCACCTCGTTCACCGTATAGGGACCTTCAGTCGTCCAGATCCTTGCCCGCCATTCCCCCTTTCTTAGCTGTTGCCTCCTTGCCTTTTCCTTCCTTCGGCCCGCCGGCCTATCATAGAAAGCACTTGAGGAGCTCGCAGTCCTTGTAGAGGTGCTTGACGGGGTAGGCGTGGTTGGTGCACGGGCTCTCCATGAGCTCGTTGAAGTAGTCCGAGAGGCCCTGTTGGGGCTGCTTGCCCGTGTGATAAGTCACGACGACCAACGTGGAGTTGGTCGGTCAGCAACGATCTTTCTTGTCCTTTTTGCCCCTCCGTGTGGAGGGGCCCTCGTCCTGATCCTCGCGCTTGGCCTTGCCTTTGTCCCGGCCTCCGTTGAAGACCGCTCTGACTGCCTCCTCGCCAGAGGCGTGGTTCATGGCGACGTTGAGTAGGTCGTGGGTGGTATGGGGCTTTAGGCAGCCAAGCTTGTGGATCAGGGACTCACAGGTTGTCCCGAAGAGGAATGCGCTGATGACGTTCGCGTCGACGACATCAGGGAGGGAGTTGCATCTTTTGGAGAACCTACGGATGTAATCCCATAGGGGCTCGCTGGGCTTCTGCTGGCAGCTCTTGAGGTCCTAGCAGTTCCCAAGGTGGACATACGTCCCCTGGAAGTTCCCGACGAAGACCCTCTTGAGGTTCGCCCAGTCACGAATGCTATCATGCGGGAGGAATTCAAGCCACGCTCGAACATGTTACCCTACGTAAATGGGGAGGTACTGAATGATGAAGTGGTCATCATCCACTCCTCCGGCTCGGCAGGCGAGCCAAAATCTTCGAGCCATATACCGGGGTTCGTCTCCTCGGTGTACTTGGCGATGTTGGTGGGTGGTCAAAAGCGTTGTGGGAACGATGCTCTCTGGATGCGTCGCCCAAAGGCCCATGGTCCCGGGCCATCCGGGCTGGGACTCCGGTCGTCCGGCCGGCGACCATGCCTAGGGTGTGTTTCATCGCTCCCGTCGATGGTCCGGCCGGGGTCCGTGTCACCCGTCCTTACCGCCGCCCGATGGACGTCATCATCATGCCGGGCCCGAAGCCAGTTGCTGATGACGCTACGAGCGTCTTAGTGTGGTCCAAGCCATTCGCGCATAGGGGGTCGGTGTGGAGCGGGCACCAAGTCAAGTCATGGCGCGGTTGTGGCCTCCTGTGGCGTGCTCGGTGGCTGTAGTGGTGAGCGGATGAAGCAATTCGTCTGGTGCGTCCCCACTCCCCTGGTGGGGAGAGAGGCCACGAGTCAGTGTCGTGACGTGGAGCTCTCCGCCGGTTGAACGACGGCAGTCTCCACAAGCGCCCAGAGGTTCCGATGGACCACCCGCTCCTGGAGGTCGATAGGCTCGGGGACGCCACGCAAAAGCATCACCGCAGCGGCGATGTTCTGGCTGGCCCGAGCGAACTGTGGGGGATCATTCCCTCCGTCCACGATGTTGAGCTAGACCTAGCGGGCGTGACCCCGGGCGCCGCTCGCCGGATTATGCGCGCGTGGCGCAACGTGTTGCGCCGAGTGCGCTGGCGCAGGTGGTGGCTGGCTCTGCCTCCGTTGTCGTGGCTCCTTGGCGTGCTCTCATGCGAGCGCGAGAGCCCCAGCGTGAGGGTCCAGAGGGGTGTGAGTCTGCAAGGACTCTGCTACCACCGGCGACTGTCCTGGAGCGTCCGCCATAGCGCCCTCACGGGACGAACGGTGGCTAGGTGCCATGTCATCGATGCTAGAGCCGTCACTCTCAACCTCATCATCTAAGAGGTCATAGAAAAAGGTGGGAGCATAGCTCGCCAACCCCTTGAATTCGGATGCGAGAGGGGGCGACACCAGCATCCTTCGGAGCCCTCGAGCATACACGTCCGCGGGGGATGCGAGGCCATAGGGGAATCGGTCGTATGGTGGTTGCGGTGCGGACAACGCGGTCCCTTCGGATAATCGGCGAAAGATAGTAAATAGCGAGTAAATAATAGTATGCACATTACTCATAGCGGGGTTTGAGCAGAGTGTTTGCTCGAAATGAAGCGCAGTGCCTCGTCGTTGAAGTCATTGGGTGTCCCGGAGCCGATGGAGGGCACCCTTCGACAGGCGCCGGAACAAGTGCCTCCTTGCGGAGGTGCAGCACGCCGAGCCGGTCGGTGATGAAGTCTAGGCTTTCGAAGAGGCAGGCCTGGGATGGCTCGAAGACCGGTGGAACCCATGTCCCAACAGGTGGGAGTGCGGGAAACTCCAACGAGCCGAAGCGAGTCGTATTGCTTGAGCCCGCCGTGGCGAAGGTGGTGAAAATGCGGGCTATCCGATGACCAAAAGTGTGAACGTACAGCGTCTTCCCCATGGACGGCGCCAACTATAGGTGCAGAAAGTGACCAACACATAAATATTTGTAGTTTTGCCGTACATTGTGATCGGATGTGGCCTAGCATTCAATGACACAGGGTTTATACTGGTTGAGGCAACGTGCCCTACGTCCAGTTTGAGTCGGTCGGTGACTTTATTCCTGAGCCCAAGTGCTCGAAGTTTGTAGTGGGGTTACAAACGAGAAGGAGAAAGATGGAGGGTACAAGAGGTCCGGTCGGACTCTGGTCTGAAGGGCCGAGAGTGACGAGAACTCCATTATGTGCTAAGTGTTCGAACGTGTGCTCGAGGTCTAAACCTGATGGTTCTATTATTGTGTATTGAATCGGTCTAAGTGAACTAATTCGATCTATCTGTTGGGAGAGAGCGCATCCCCTTTTATAGATGAAGGGGACGACCTTTACAGGCGAGAGAGAGAGAGAAGTATGTATGCTACCAAGTCTTATTGCTCACGCCGTCGGGTACAAGATAATGGTAGGCGCCCATAACACTATTGTTGTTAGACGCATGTGTGAGGTTTCATCATCTTCCTCTGGTATGGCAGACGTTGGTGCCTGCCATACTGTTGATGCCCAGAGGCATGTAGGGGGTTTTACCATATTCGCCTGGTATGGTAAATGCCGGCGCCCGCAACACTGTTGATGCCCAGAGGCATGCGGGGGGAGCCTTACTGTGTTTGTCTGGTGTGGGAGTTGATGGAGCCCACAACACTGTAGGAAAAATGTCAGCGCCCACAACACTACTTGGGTTCTGACATGCCAAGAAGGTTGTAGGGTACTGTCCTGCAGGTGTACAGGGTACGGTCCTTGGTATTGCGGTTGACTTGAGTGTTCTGCTTTACTTGCTCTGCCCGTTTCCTGGTTCTCACCGAGCAGACGTCCCCGGTCGGTTGGTCCCAGTCGGTTTTGATTGTGCCAGTCGGAGAAGAGCTATAAACAGGGGTTCGGCTCATCCCCGGTCGGAGACGCGGCTCGGAGTCGGAAGTGGTATTTGGCCAGGCCTTCTGGTCGGAGAGGCTGTCCGGAGGCGGGCCGGAGTTGGAAGCGAGCACTGTTCCTCCTTGGTGAGGCTTTCCGGTCGAAGAGGCGGGCCGGAGTCGGAAGCGGACGTCGTTCCTCCTTGGCTAGGCTTTTTGGTCGGAGATTGGATCGCCCTTCTGGTCTGTCGTTTAGTTATTTTTGGCCGGCCCAGGAGTTGCGTATCGTTCGCAACGTTGTCTGCTGGGCCGAGCCTTCGTTAGAAAGTCGGTCCATAAGGGAGCCCGGGTTTATGAACCCGACACTAGCCAAAGATGAAAAGCAGGAATGATTCTTTAAAGTATGCACAAGATATAGATAAGTTGATGGAAAGTGAAATGATTTAAGGGATGGTATGGACCTGAGGTGTACAACTTAACAAGTTTAAGGACTTAAAAATACATTTTCAAAATAAAGTTCGTGAACCTAAGTGATATCCCTAGACAAATTTAAGTACCTAAGTAAAGTAGCGGCGATAGCCGAGGACCACGATGAGAAGGCTGCAGCGGTGTGTTACAGCAAAAATCACTGAACAGCCGGAGGTTGAAAACAAGGGCAAAAAAAAGTCATTTCTCTCGCCGTCTCTCTCCACGAACATGAGAAATAAATAAAATAATAGGCACAGTGTTACGGCAAATACACACGATTTTATAACGGTATTGAGCAAATTTTGTTTCTGGCGGTGTCCATCAGCAACAAAATTTTCCTAACAAAATAAGGTAAAGTACTTCTTTTGCCTTGAATGAAAAGGAGCCAGCAGGCACAGCTTAATTACCTGCTTGAAGCATCAGCATATTATTGGTACGTACCGCGATCTCAATCTGTCGTCTGCATATATACACCTTGCTCGCTTAATCGTTTCTGTGGCTTATAAGTCGACCGAGGTTGTTTTATTGTGAGAGAAAAACACTATATCATAGCTGATAAGGATGGCCGAACAAGTGATAATTGGATGGATCGCGCGCGCCGTCGTCGTCCCAGACTCCAGCTAGCCTCGATCCCTCACATCCCTCTCCGGTGCAGCTAGGGCCATGGTATATACATCCGCACGCTGGCTTATCCACTCCGATCGATCCATACATAAGTCATACTAGCTGGCTGCTGATTGCTGATGACCGATACCACCATCCAGCAACCTATCTAGCTATATCTCCATGTCTAGCTATATATCTGTCCAACTCAGCTAGCCAGCGGACTCGAGAGTTCATACGCAAATAACAATTATGATGGCTATATTTTATTTCGAATTTTTTTGATGGCGGTAGCCTACTTTCCCTCCTTTATTTCTAAAATAGATATAATCTTAGCAAGAACGTTGCCAAGTCAAACGTTCAAAATTAACCAAAATTATATAAAAATATACTAATATTTATTTACTAAATAAGTATCATTAGATTTGTTATGAGATATTTTTACATTATATCTATTCAGAGTCATGTGAAGGCAACTTAAGAACTAGTCGTTAACCCTTGGCCTTGGATCTGCTTACTACGTAGGCACCAGAGTTCTACATCGGAGGATTTCAACGGTCAAATTTTAACGGCTCAAAAACTAGTTGTTGTACTGTTGATCGCTCTATTGAACCACCGAAGAGTTCCGATGAACTCTATCGTCCAAAGCCGTGCAAAAATGTGTTGTTCTTTGAGTCACTCTCTTGTGCACACATCGGAGAGCTAGCTCTAGTGTCTGCAAACACTCTGAACCGTGCAAAGTTTGTTGACTGAGTAGACGGGAGGAGTTAGTAGAAAACACAGAGGGAGATCGATGGTGGAGGTCTGTTGAGGGAGCCAAAGGTCTCTGGGAAGGCGAAGATCGGCATGGGAGTGTAGGCAGCCGGAGGTGCACTTGGAAAGTAGGGGAAGGCAAAGGTTGTCTGGGAGAAAAGGGGAGGTGGAGGTGTTCCGTGGGGGGAGGAGGTCGCCGAGGGAGCAAGGGAGAGGCAGTGGTGTGTTGCGAAGGCGAGGAAGTGCTGCAAAGACGAGGAAGTGCTTCGAAGGCGAGGAAGGCAGAGATCATAAGGAGGCGGAGGCAGACTAGAGTCGCAGGTGAGAAGTGGGAGACAAGAAGCTGAGAAGAAGGCCCTTCCTCAGCTTCTAGCTTTTGAGATCTCCACATTATATATACCTTTTACAATTTTACTATGCACTATGCACTTAGATATGTACTATGTCTAAATATATAGTTAAAACAATTGTATATAGAATTTGAAATGGAGGGAGTATATTGGAAGAAGGCAAGAAGCGCTTGTGGCCGTTGCGGGAGAAGCCCGTCATAAGTTTAACATTTGCTTCAGTTTCTATTTTTTCTTTAGTAAAAGTCAACATTACCTCCCACAACTTTTGCGAAAGTTTATTTTTCCTCTCTGAACTAAAAAACCGGAGATAAAACAGTAAACATATAATATGGTATGCATTAGTATAAAGTTTTTTCTGTAACTTTAGATCTATGCTTTTTCTGTAATTAATTCATAGCTGCAGTTTCTATTGTCCAATTTTGGTGAATTTTTTATGGTGGTCTAACTATTGCATGCTTTAAGCCTTTAACTATAGTAAAAATTTCATACTCGTTTCTATTTTTACACACTTTTAATTATTTTAAAACTATTTAACAAGCATAAAAATAAATAAATCTATAACTCGGTTATACATAATCCAATGAGCCTAAAATTTTTACTACAGTTCAATCATATAATAATTGTCCACCATAAAAATTTCACCACAATTGGACCATAGAAACTGCAGCTTTGAATTAATTACATAAAAGCATAGATCTAAAGCTACAGCAAAAAGTTTGTACTAAAGAATATCATATTATGTATTCACTATGAAGATCTACTCACGTGGAGTCCAAGAAAATTAGATTTTTCATTTTATGGGTTTTCTGTGATTTACTATGATTTTTCAAATATTCAGCCGAAAAAAAACCGTCTTTGAAAACCACCTATAACCAGTTCAGAGAGGTAAAATGAATGGTTTTAAAAGTTGTGGAGGTGGTTTTCCTTGTTTTGGACTTCAGGGAGAAAAACTAAATTTGGTGATAGTTCAGGAAGGCACCCACGATGAGAAAACATCCAGGGCCCATTTAGCGTGTTCAGATCAGAAGAAGAGCAGCGGATAGGGCAACGAGTGTTGTTTGGGCCGGTCCACTCAAAGCGCAGCCCAGGTGGATTAGGAGCAGGAGGTGGTCCACTCGAGTCGTTCCACGTGGATTGACTTTGACTCGTTGAAATACGATCCCTGCAGCCTGCGGCGCAGCGACCGAGCGGCGAGCCATCTTCATTTGAATTTCAAATTCCGATTCCCCCCTTGTTTCTTCTTCTTCACCACCCCGCACCCTGGCCAAAATCCTTCCATTCAATTCCTTCCCTTCCCTTTCCACAGATTGGATTGGGTACCGCAGCAGCAGCCGGATGGGGTGCGTTTCGTCCTCCTTGCTCGAGGGGGACGGCGCCGAGGACGACCGCCGCCGCATCATCTCCCACCACCACATCGTCTCCCTCACCTCCTCCACCTACGGCATCCTCACCAGTCCGCGAGCCTACTGCTCCTCCTCCTCGTCTTCCACCGCCAAGCCTGTTGCCCTTGGCCCAGAGCCGTTCTCTCCGCCGCCGCCGCCGGCGGCGGCCACTCATTACGTGCCTCCTCCCCCTCCTCCCCCGCTGCCGCGTCCACCAACGACGATAAGACAACAAGCACCCCCAGCACCGAAACCCGAATCCCAGCCCCAGGCAGAGGTCATCAACTCCTGGGAGCTCATGGCCGGCCTCGTGGACCCCTCCACGCCGGCCAAGCCCACCCGCCCTCCTCCTGCAAGCTCGACGGCGGCAGGGACCACCAGCGCCGCCGCCGCATCCCTCTCCGCGCCATCGACGGCAACTCCTCCGCCTCCAAGGCAAGCCCCCCTCTGTCCTCGGCGTCCGCGGTTGTGCTGTACACCACCTCCCTCCGCGGGGTCCGCGCCACCTTCGAGGCCTGCAACGCCGTCCGCGCGGCGCTGCAGGCGCACGGCGTCGCCTTCCGGGAGCGCGACGTGTCCATGGACCGCGGCTTCAGGGACGAGCTCAGGAGCAAGCTGGGCTTGCTGGGCGGCGCCAGAGCCCCAGCTCCACCGGCGGCGGCGGCGGCGTCCATGCTCCCCAGGCTCTTCGTGCGGGGCCGTCACGTGGGCGGCGCGGAGGACGTGCTGCGCCTCGACGAGGAGGGCCTCCTGGCGCCGCTGCTGGATGGCCTGCCCAGGGCACGCGGAGGCGGAGGGGCCTACTGCTGCGACGGATGTGGCGGCATGAGGTTCCTGCCCTGCTTCGACTGCTCGGGGAGCCGCAAGCTGGCTGTCACGCTTCCCGTGGTCGCCGCCACCACGGCTTCCTGCAGGCGGCGGAAGAAAGAAGGGACAGTGGTGGTGGTGCGATGCGGGGAGTGCAACGAGAACGGACTCGTGCTCTGCCCAATCTGCTCCTGACCATCCTGCCATTGCCCACATTGCCCATTGGGGGAGGAATCGAATCAGGCAGGATCCATCCATTTCAGATGCAGGTGCAGGTGCAGGCCGTGCAGCCGTGCAGAGCAACAAATCCCCTTTGATCAGCAGGTGCTGGTTGTAAAATGCTGGTTGGTGGATTGATGATTCAGCAATCAGCAGGCAGAGGCAGTCACTCTTTTCTTTCATCAACCATATATTGACGATTGATTGAATGATTTGATTCTGTGCCAGTCTGCCTGCCTGGATTCAAATTTGCTATGCCATCTTAGTGCAGTGCAATGCAATGCAACTTTTAGAAACATTTGTTTGCCTGCTACTATTCTCAGGATCATCAACAAGTAATAATTACTAGAGGGCCGAGGCGCGCTCGCACGTAGCATTCATCAAGGATGGTGATTGCATCAAATAGATCCGTTCGCAACACACATACATATACGATCGTTACAGCGATCCCAAAATAGGATAGGCTATGTTTACATGCTTGCCTTGCAGCCTTTGGTGCTTCACGGAAGTGCAATCGATTGAGCGATATATAATGATGATATATGATCACTATTGCACTCTTCGATCAAGCAAGGAACTAATTTGAATGAACGTTGGAATTTCATTCGGATCCTTTTTAATTTTCATTCAAACGATCCACCCAACAATATATATAATTTGAATTTGAATGAACGAACTGCACCACGCCGCACCAGAGTTGGTTGTAAATTTCTTCTCTTCTGAAATAATTAATAAATTACGTAATAATATAGTAGTAACTCATTCACTAACCTGGCTAGCTCACATTGCAGCACAAAAGTGTGGTGATCGAGCACATACTACCTAGCTGCACTAATCCATCTGATCCAGGATACTTGCTTGCATTGAATTGGTTCTTCAGTACTATCTATCTTGTTTAATTACCCTTACGGTGACGATCCAGTATATATTAATTAGTACTACTAAGTAATACATAGGCTACTGCTCGGCCAGTATGATCCTTGATTCCACCAGGTGAAGGTGCAGGTGCAGACGTGCATCAGTGCAGGCTCAGCTAGATCGAGCTAGTCCTTCTTCCTCCTAGTCGCAACTCGCAAGTCAGTCAGCGGGAGGAGGCGCACAGCTGCCGCAGGGCGTGAAGTCGCACGGCAGCCTTGTCCGTCCGGCTGGTCCTCCACCGCCGGCATTGGCCCTGCGGAAGCGAGCGCCCTCCAGGAGCACCCTCTGGCCGGAGCTGAGGAGCGCGCCGTTCATGTGGTCCATGACGCTGGCCGTGGTCGGGTACAGGAAGGGACCCCTGGGGCGTTGTAGTAGGCGTTGAGCAGCGCTGCCGTGGCCTCCCGGAGCAGCGTCCGGTACATGTCGCCGCGGCCCTCCAGCGCCTCCCCGAGCGTCAGCTCCGACCCGTACCGCTGCGCCGCCAGGGGCCCGAACGCCATGGCCACCGTCGTGTTCGGGGTCAGCACCTTCCAGTGGCAGCGGTGGTCCGGCGACGCCCACATGCTGTGCCAAGTGCCATGCCATGCATGCAACGGTTCGATCGGTGGTGCTCGATGAGGAATTAAGGAAAAGAAAACAAATTAAACAACGCATTACTCGTAGGTGCAGGCGGAGCCCTGCGATGGTGCCGTTCGAGGAGGTGGCGGCGGCGGCCGCCGCACCTGTGGCTCTGGCTGGTGTGGGGGCTGCTCCTGCCGCAAATTCGTTGGCGGTTTTCGCCAGACGGGCGGCAGGAGCCTTGGCCTGCGGCGCCAGAAGGGTGGGAGCGGAGAAGAGGAAGCCGGCGCCGGCGCCTGGGCGACTGGTGGCCTGCCGCCGCGTCTTGACCTGTCGTGTCCCGGGCAGAAGTCCATGGCCTCCTCGGGCTGTGAGAGCAGCGGCGGCACGGTGTAGAGCGCGAGGCCCAGCATGCGGAAGGCGAGTGTGAGCTCGCGCGGCGCTCCCCCGCCTCCGGCGGACGTCGCGGCGCCCCCGCAGTGTCCCGTCCCCTGGACGACGCGCGCCGTGCAGCGGTTCATGTCCGGGGATCCCTCCATGCGGACGGAGAAGCCGCCGAACCAGTTGGTGTTGCTCTCCCGCACCGTCAGCGGGGTGTCGCCGCCACCGCACTGGATGGCCACGCGCGCGCCTGCCGGCCAGGACGGATCGCAAGAAATGCAGTTAAACGGATTGCAAGCAATGGCAAGAGCAAGAGCAAGAGCGTGCGTGCACTGCTTCAGTGCACGTCGAGTTCGTGATGTATCGGATGGGATGGGTTAGGTGGGCAGGAGCAAGAACATGTGCAGGAATGGCATGGACGATGATGCCCAAGTACACAGTACCGTAGAGCGGGTAGTCGAAGAGTCCCTTGGCGCCGTCCTTGCACTGGTCGCAGAACACCATGCCGGCCACCACCGTGCTGGCCGCCGGCACCGTCGCCTCCGCCACCGCGGCGAATCCCAACACCACCAGCAGACTGGTGCTGATGACCATCATCTGATTCTGATGCGGCTCCTTCATCATCTGAGAGCAGAGCTTGCGAGGATCGATGGTACGTACGGTTGATCTGATGTGGTGCTTGGTGTGCTAGCAAGCAAAAGCTGAGGTGTATATTACAACTAGCTGCTAGTACGTAACACACACGTACCAGCTGCTGCTCCTCCTCTTTGTGTGACGCGGGCGATTCGGCAAGCACGCGTCCGCATATGGGATGTTGTTACTGCACTTCTCTTTTCCCTTGGTTATTTAACAAGGGAAATGGGCTTTGCATGCTGCATTTTCTAACTCTGTCTTGTGTTGTACTAGCTCTAGGTTTTTTATTTAATTTGTAACTAATTAATACCGCTATTGTATCCATCTTGCTTAATTAATTGGTTCAAACAAGTATATATGTAAGCCGATAGCTTCGGCCTTCATGCCAAGGGAACTGGACTGGTGGCTACGGAAGGTGCCAAGGTGTCGATGCCAAATATATGTATGTATAAACACAAATAGCGATGGCATCGAAGTTTGGCATAAACATGCATGTGTATGACTAGTTCTCATCAAATGCAATACAACACAAAACTGATCCTTCTATCAACACACACACACACAAAAAAAAAATGTTCCACTTAAACAACCATATAATTCATCATTTAATCTTCAAACTTAAGCATAACTTTAATCTATCACTACATCATCATTAAATCAATAATTGACTTTAACTCTAGTCTTGAACAATTTCTGAGTCAGTCACTACCTATAGACGTACTCTTGGATGTCGACGAAAATGTTTTCCCTCGATGGTCTCCTCCTCTCAACTTTCCAAACTGCACTGCCCCACCATCCATCAATTTCACAACTCCAGCACCTTTCAGGCTGTTCGGCTGGAGCGGCTGGCTGGCCAGTGCTGGCCAGCCCTTTCACGCGGGCACTGTTCACATGAACAGTGTTTTCAGCCAGAAACAGTATTTTTCTCTCACACAAACCATCCAGCAGTCCTCATAAACCAGCAACGAACAAGCCAACAGTTTCGAATAGGCTGCTTCTGCCAGCTAGCTACATCCTCTACACCGGCAGGTAATACGTACAACCCAACACAGAATCATGCTTGGAGCACTGCTGCCGGGTTCTGGTGTTAGACTGTCTCTAATAACGTGACTCATCCCCAAAATTGCATCGTGCACAGTGTTTTGACCGCGAAAAACAAGCTCCAACGGAGTAGGCAAACACAGCACGCATTTTGTGTCGGAGGCGACGCGGAAGGCAAAAAAGCGTCCTCCCTCCGCGTCTTTGCGTCTCCGCCAGGCCCACCACCACGAGCACCACGAGGAAGGGGACGACCGGAGCTCAACACGGCGGCCTCGCGGCAGCTCCGCCTTGCCGCGGCCAGCATCGTGGGGGCTCCGCATCGCCGTCCCAGATCCGCGCCGCGCCCCCACCGCCGACCCGGATCTGGGGAGGGCCACCATGGCCGGGTGCCTTGCCCGCTCGCAGGCGCGAGATGAGAGAGCGCGTTACAAAGACCGCCGCCATGTCCGCCGCCCCGCAGAGGATGCGCGCCGCCGGTCGCGAGAGCCGCCTTTTGGCCGCCTTTGCCGGATCTGGACCCGCTCCCTATGCCACGGTGATGAGCGGCGTCGCGTGGGGCGGCGGAGGTGCTGGCGGCCTTCGC
Organism: Miscanthus lutarioriparius; assembly: GCA_904845875.1. Taxonomy (NCBI): domain Eukaryota; kingdom Viridiplantae; phylum Streptophyta; class Magnoliopsida; order Poales; family Poaceae; genus Miscanthus; species Miscanthus lutarioriparius. Next base: position 150,595,941 of record CAJGYO010000007.1, on the reverse strand, counting down.
CAGCCTTCACGGAAACAACTGAACGCGAAGCTCACGGGCGAGCTCCGTCGAAGAAGAAGAAGGAGAGGGAGGGGGCGGATCCGGGCGCGGATCTGAAGCTCCGCCACATGGGCGCGAAGCTTCGGCCGGGCCATGAGGCAAGCTCACCAGCCGAGCTCCACGCGACGCGAGCTCACGGAAGCTCGAGCTCACGGGCGAGCTCTCCGTCGGCGCGAGCTCCGTTGGGGAAGAAGGAGAGGGAGGGGGGCCGGATCCGGGCGCGGGCGTGAGCTCGGCCGAGGGAGGAGGCCCCATCCCCGCGCCACGCTCCTGGGCGCGAGATCTGCCGGCGTCGGGGACGGCCCGCGCGGCCGCGGGGTTGGACAGGGTACTCGGGGCGGCGCTCCTGGGCACGCCCGCGTGGATTTGGGTCTGCCTGTCTGTTGGAGCGGAGATATATAGGTCGTGACGTTTTTTTTACTGTAGACGACCTATAACAGCGAAATGGGTATCGTATTTGGGTCCGTTCGTTGGAGTCAGTCTTACACATATGCATCAATAGTCCTAGACCAACCACAACGTCCCAAGGGAAGCTGGGTTGGGGCCTTGGGGGGTTCAATTCATCTTCAACACCCAAGTACGGCCGACCCGGAATGTATACATTCAAGCAAGGGTCAACAACTCTGTGTTGATCCTAATGGCTGAAGCTACAGCTCTAGCCCTGGTAGGTTAGGTGGCTTCTTTGCTTAACCTCCACAGCCCAAGCTACTTATCAGGGCCTGTTTAGTTCATCCAAAATACCAACTTTGACACTATAAAAAAAGAAGATTTCCCGTCACATTAAACTTGTGGTACATACATGAAGTACTAAATGTTGACGAAATAAAAAACTAATTGCACAGTTTGGTTGTACTTTACGAGACGAACGTTTTGAGTCTAATTAGTCAATATTTGGACAATTACTACCAAATAAAAACGAACAAGTTACTGTAGCTACAGTGCTTCGCGAAATCAGTCGGCGCCAACTTGGTGACCAACTAAACGTGGCCTCAGACAACCAACAATTGGTCAACTTCCTCAATGGCACAGATCATTCATCACCACCTGATTGAAAGATCAAAGCATTCACTTAGGAATTCATGAATTGTAATAGACATAACAACTTCAAGATTTACAGGATTGGGAGGAACCTCAAACCATACAACTCATCTGTTAGCAAAGCAAGCATTTGCAACCATCCAGTTTCAATCTTTTCCAATTTTCATTACTTGTACTAATCACGCTCATGTACATCAGTACCCCTGCAATGAACCTTGTTTCTCTGATAGCAGCTAGATGCTGCTGAAATAAAGTGATGTTACTTTTGGATAACGATATAGGGCGCAACCCGTCCTGCAAACGCAGAGGAGGAGATAGGCCGCATGAAGGCGTGAGACAACTATTGGGCCGGGCTCATCTCGGAGACGTCGCGCGGTCGCCACCGAGCACTGAATGGTCGCCGATTAGACTTTGCGTTACTTTTGTGTAAAAAAAAAAAAACTTCCAAACCGCGGCGCATCGGTGCTGCAGCCTGCAGACTCGCTCGTGGGCCAAAAAGATTTAGAAACAGATCTTTAGACCCAGCCCAACCACCCTTCTCCACAGCCCAACTCGCAACCATTTTTAGCCGCCATTGAGCGCACCAGCCGCACCCCTCCCGGTCCGACAAGTGAGACGTGAATTCATTTCTTTTCTTTTCGTTGCTGTGAGAAATTTGCAGCGGCGGCATTCGAAATTTGAAGTTCCCTTCTCCTCCCGTTAGAGTCCCTTGGGAGCCGGCCAGCCGTGGAAGGGAAGGGGAACCGCCGCCCGCGAGGCCGCGACGCTTGATCGATCCATCCCGCCCGTGTGCCCGTGTGTGGAGTTGAGTTGTGATGGAGGCCACCTCCCCGCCTCATCCTCCCACCACCGTCCGCCGGAACCCGCCCCGCCGCGCGAGGCCTCCCCCGACCCCGCTCACCGGCGCCAAACCCAAACCCTCCTCCCTCTCCCGCCTGCTCGAGGATGAAGCAGCGTCCGCCGCCTCCGTTCCCCGCCCGCCGCAGGAGGACCGCCTCAAGGTCTTCCTCCGCATCCGCCCACTCCCGGACCACCGCGACCGAAGCCGCCCAGTGCTCGCTGCCATGGAGCCGCGCCGGAAGCCCAGGCAGGGCGGACCCGGACCCGGGGAGGTCTGCCTCGCGCCCACCGGACCCAACTCCGTCGCACTAACTGTCCCACGGTCGAAGCTCGTCGACGCCAAGCGAGGTCGGACCGAGGTCTTCGATGGCTTCTCCGCCGTTTTTCCGTCCAACTCCACCCAGGTTCTCTTTCTTATATCACCTTGCAAATTAAACCCCAGCCTTTGAAGTATTATTGTCTAAAGAGCTTTATTAATTTCTGTAGAATCTTGTCCAAAACTGATTTTCGCTTTGCACGGTTTTGACCACAGTTTCTTCACTAAGTCATGAAACTCAGGATTATTTAGCCAACTCAACTCAAACCTGAACTGTTTACAGATTTAACAGGTCCAGCAGAAATTATGAGAGGTTTATGGTCAGATATCTCTCTGGGAAGCCTTTTAACAATAGCATATGGGAAGATATCCTCCCACTCTTTAGAAACTAAAATCCTATCCAGTTTTTCCAATATTGGACATTCCTGATTATTGTACCATGTGTATAGACCACCAGTCATCATCAACTCCCTTAACCCGTGGAAGTGAATAAGGGTGTTAAACAACCCAGAGTATCTATGTACCCTGTTGTTCTTATTCCTTTCTTTGGCATATCTAATTATATTGAAGTCTCCTCCAATCAAGATAGGTAGTATGTACTGTACCTACTAGCGATTTAGCTTGATGATTAAAGGTCAGGTCCACTTTCCTCCTCACAGCATGATATCTTCGCGCAAGTCATGAACCCTCTGGTGGATGACTTCCTGGGTGGAAAGAGCGGCCTTCTGGTTGCAATGGGCCCCACAGGCTCTGGAAAGACGCACACCATCTTTGGTAACCCAAGGAATCCTGGTATACTGCCCCTCACGCTGAGGAGAATCTTCGACGCACAAGGCGAAAACAAGGTTGCCAGGAAACCAGCAAGGTAAAACATGTTGTTTCACATCCAGTCCCTAGTTACATTTGCAAGCTATGGTATGGACGGAACCATATCTTGATGTTTCTTTTTCTATGACAATAACAGGTCATTTTTCCTATCAATGTTTGAGATACTTTCTGAGGGAAAAGGGGAACGCATTCTTGACTTACTGTCTGATGCTGTGGAGTGTGTTCTTCAGCAGTCAGTGATTAAAGGTCTTCAAGAGGTAGTCCTCCACCAAACACCTTGAACACTCTTGATAGGACTGAATATCCTTTGACTCTGTGATTTCAGTTTGAATTGCATTTCTTGTTGTCACCTCTTGAGAATTCCAATCGGATAGTTACAATTAACATGGGTGGGAAGGTCTTGTGCAAGTCTTGTGAGGAATTTGCATTTCTTGCTGTTATTTGGAATCATGATTTCTGATCACATGAATGTCCTGGAAGTTGGAACAGTACATGTCATTTGAATTGCATCGTGGAAGAGACTGATATGCCTGATATATCTGTAGCAGACAATAAGTTGTTAGCTTTAATTTGTTCTGCAGGTTGCCTTTTCAAATCCTGCAGATGCGGAGAGCTTGGTTTCACGTGGTATGCTAAAGCGCAGCACGGCTGCAACAAATGCTAACAGCAACTCAAGGCATGCTCTTGCTCTCCTTACAAATATGTTCGCTTGTTCTTTCGTAATGGATGTTTTTGTTCAGAATACACTTGTGTACCTTGGATTTTTTTTTTTTAATAATCATAACAGACATAGTGTTTCACTAGTGAGCACCACTATTTGCTTGCTTCTATTCTAGGTCTTTCAAATAACTTTTAAATCATGTTTATAAATATGATGTTAAAGAGAACTTCATTTTGTATTGCAGTCGATCTCAGTGCATCATCACGATACGCGCAGACAGTGAACATCCACTTAGTAGTGCTGTTCTGACCATAGCAGACCTTGCTGGCGCAGAGCGGGAAAGGAGAACCGGAAATCAAGTCTGTTTCTCCATCAGCGTTACTTTGTAATATGATAAAACAAAGATTTGTTTCTAAAAAATGATTAACCGTTTGTTTGCAGGGTTCAAGGCTGTTAGAAAGTAACTTCATCAACAACACATCCATGGTTTTCAGTCTCTGTTTGAGGGTACTGCCAAATGGCTTTTCTCCTGAATCTTTTTTTTCACTGCAGTCTACTTGCAAAACACTATCATTCACTCATTTGCATCTTTGAATTAATGAAGATGTGCTAGCCTGTTCACTAATTCTTTTCTTTTTTTGTATTGGTAATTGCAGTCTCTGTTAGAACATCAGAAAAACCAGAAGAAGCCCTTGGAAAAGCATTTCAAGAATTCCATGGTGATATTTCTTAATTCGCTTAAAGCAGTAGTATATAAGACTATTTTATGTTATGACCGGCGTCCAGTATCAAAGGCGCCGGCCCATTAGTGGCTAAGGCCTCCATCGGCCAGGAGTATTAGGCGCAGGGGCTAGGGGCTAAAAACCCATATTTATCCTTAGTTATTTATTTCCATAATTAGAGAGCAATTAGCCATATATAGGAGTTGTAATTCCCGTGGACAGAATTAAGCAAGAGTAATCTAATTACTCGGCTTCCCCTGGCCGGGAGTTGCCCTAGCCGCCGCCTCTGTTCTTCTCCTTTCCCTCGCGATCACGGTGCCCCGCCGCCGTGCCGCGCGTCCAGCCTCCCAGCACACGTACAACCTCCGATTGAACCAAGGGAAAAGTACAGGTCCGTATCAACCTGGTATCAGACTTGGCCATGTCGATCCAACCCTCCACCACCGCTGTTCCGCCCTCATCCACGACGGCACCGGCCGCCTCCGACGTCCTGGCCCCGGCCCGGCAGCGTCATATTAACGCGGCCTGGTGCCGACCTCCTCGCGGCCATGGCGGCGCGCGCGCCAAAAGGCGCCAGCAGCCGTCTTCACACCCGAACAGACGACAGACGTGATCGTCGACCTCAGCCACGGCTTGGCCGAGCTGCGGCTGACGATGAACACCATGCTCCAGCTCTTCAACACCTCGCCGCCGCAGTATGGCGCGCCGCAGCTGCAGTATGGCGCGCCGCCGCAACAACCGCTCCTGCCTCAGCCGCCCCGTCGGTCGCGTTCCAGCACTCGGCGCCGGTCTCCTACCCCTACGGGATGCCCTCCGAAGCAGGGCCCTCGACGGCACCGCCGCCTACTTCGTTGTCCGTACCGATCCACCAGCTCCGTTTTCCGTCGTCGCCGTCCCAGATTCCGCCATGGGCGCTGAACTACTCTGGGCCGGTCTACACGTCGGTCCCCCCTCGGTCCCACGTGCCCGATCATGGCGCACCGACGGTGTCGGGCATCCTCTACGGCGGCACGGACGGCCTCCTCGTCCCTGGCAGCAGCGCGGCACCCTCGGCTCCATCCTACCACGAGCCCGGCTACGGGGGGGGTGCCCCTGAATCAGCGCAGGGCACCGGGCCGCCCAAGTTCCACAAGATCGAGTTCACGACGTACGATGACTCAGTCGATCCGCTGAACTGGCTCACGCACTGTGAGCAATTCTTCCGGGGCCAACTCACGCCGGCATCGCAGCGCACCTGGATGGCGTCCTATCACCTCACGGGCGACGCCCAGACGTGGTACTATGCCCTCGAGCAGGACGAGGGCCAGCCGCCATGGGATCGGTTCAAGGACTTGTGTCGCCTTCGCTTCGGACCGCCCATTCGCGGCACTCGCCTGGCGGAGCTGGGCCGGCTGCCGTTCCACTCCACGGTGGAGGAGTTCGCAGGCCGTTTTCAGGTGGTCCTGGCTCACGCCCGGGAAATCTCCACCCGCCAAAAGGCGGAACTCTTCGTGGGCGGACTGCCTGACCACATTCGCGTGGACGTGGAGATGCACGACCCCGGTGACCTTCAGACGGCCATGTACCTGGCGCGCGCGACTTTCGGCGCAAAGGCCGCGGCCCTCGCGACACCGGCCAACAGGCGCTTCGCCTCCCGGCCGGCGCAGACTTCTTCGGTTCGCTCAACGGCGGGGAGGGACTCGGTCGGTCGCGCCTTCTTCAAGGCGCCGACCGACCGCCCCGCTTACACCCGCCGCGCACCTTCCGTCGCTTGACACCGCGCGGAGATGCTCGGCGCCGTCGTCGGGGCTTTGCTACAAGCTACGCGATGAAGCGATGCGTCGCAACCACATCTGCCCGCGTGTCTTCTATCTGGAGTCCTCCGACTACATCGACGACGACATCTTTCACACGCTGGCGAGAGGCGCCATGCGGACGCCGCCGCCGAGGACCCCACGGCACCACCGACGGAGCTATCGCTAATGCTCGGTTGTCTCCGTGCACGCTCTTGCGGGATCCGCACCTACCACACCATGTCGCCGCCGTCACCATCAGCGGGAATGTCTCCTCGCCTGCCGGACCCGCTCCACCCACACCCTTCCCTCCGAGGCACGGTCATGCGCCGCCTGGGGATTGTTCCGCGAGGCGGCAACAACCTCCGTGTCATTGTCGCGAACGGGGAGCGTTTGCCGTGCGAGGGGATCGCCCGTGATCTGCCCGTCATCATCGGTGGCAAGTCCTTCCCCGTCACGTGTGTGGGGCTCGCCCTCGGCTGCTTCGACTTCATCCTCGGCGTCGACTTCCTGGGAGCTTTGGGGCCTCTCCTGTGGGACTTCGAGGGCCTCACCGTCTCCTTCCAGCGAGGCGACCAGCGCATCACGTGGCAGTGCATGGGCGCCCCGGGTGTTTTGCCACACCAGCAGCGCCTGGCCGCGACCACGACCGACCAGCAAGGCGGCTCTTTGGACCAACTCCTGACAACACGGGGCCATCTTTGACGAGCCGCGTGGCCTCCCGCCTGTGCGCGCCTACGACCACCGCATCCACCTCCTACCGGGGACCGCGCCAGTGGCAGTGCGGCCCTACCGGTACCCGCAGCTCCAGAAGGACGAGCTAGAGCGGCAATGCGCCGCCATGTTGGAGCAGGGTATCATTCGGCCGAGCTCGTCACCATTCTCCGCCCCTGTGCTGCTCGTCAAGAAGTCGGACGGGTCGTGGCGTTTCTGCATTGACTACCGCGCTCAACGACAAGATGTCCAAGGACAAGTTCCCGATCCCGGTGGTCGACGAGCTCCTCGACGAGCTCCGCGGGGCACGCTTCTTCACCAAGCTCGACCTCCGCTCGGGCTATCACCAAGTGCGCATGCACCCGGCGGACATCGAGAAGACCGCTTTCCGCACCCACCACGGCCACTTCGAGTTCTTGGTGATGCCGTTTGGGCTGTCCAACGTCCCGGCAACTTTCCAAGCCCTGATGAACGACGTCCTCCGGCCCTTTCTTCGCAGGTTCATGCTGGTCTTCTTCGATGACATCTTGATCTACAGCTCTTCGTGGTCCGAGCACCTCCAGCACGTCGGCCTCGTCTTCTCCGCCTTGAGGGCTCACGGCCTCTACCTCAAGAGGTCCAAGTGCTCCTTTGGGACGCTCTCCGTCGACTACCTCGGGCATGTCATCTCCGCCGACGGCGTCGCTATGGACAGCGACAAGGTGGCTGCGGTCGCCTCGTGGCCGACGCCGCGTTCACCCCGGGGCGTCCGCGGTTTCCTCGGGCTTGCGAGCTACTACCGCAAGTTCATCCGCGACTTCGGCTCCATCGCAGCTCCACTCACTCGTCTCCTGCGCAAGGAGGCGTTCGCCTGGACGCCGGAGGCGGCGGAGGCCTTCGACGCCCTCAAGAGGGCTTTGTCATCAGCCCCGGTTTTACAGATGCCGGATTTCACTCGCGAGTTCGTCGTCGATCGCGCGGCGCCTCGAGATCGAGCTTGGCGTGCGTCCTCCACCAGGGGTCGGGCCCCTGGCGTTCTTCAGCAGACCCTTCGTCGCGCGCCACGTCAAGCTCGCGGCCTACGAGCGCGAGCTCATCGGGGTCATGGTAGCGGTCCGCAAGATCGGCGGCCGTATTTGTGGGGACGCCGCTTCCTCGTCCGCACCAACCACTACAGTTTGAAGTTCCTGCTCGACCAGCGGCTTTCCACTGTTCCGCAGCATCAGTGGGTTAGCACGCTGCTCGGGTTCGACTTCGCGGTTGAATACCGCCCCGGCCGACTCAACTCGGTGGCGGACGCGCTGTCCCGCCGCGACGAAGACGTAGTGGCAGCATTCACCTTGTCCGGGCCGTCCTTCGCCCTCTACGACGACATCCGGGCAGCCACCCGGGAGGACCCAGTGGCACGCGGCCTCCTCCTGCGGCGAGCGGTAGCGGGAGCGCGGCTGGAGGCGCCACGACCGCCATGACGGCTTCCTCCTTCATGGCAAACGTGTCTCACGTTCTCGACCTGCAGACTTGCGCCATCGGTGGTGACCTGGCGCGCATACCACGGGCATGCATGAGGCGTCCGAAGACCCTTGTGCGGCTGCGCAATGACTTCTACATTCCGGCGACCGCAAGCTTGTACAAGACTACGTCCGCAGCGTGGTGTGTGTCGTCGCACAAGAACAAAACGCACGACGACACGGCGGCCGGTCTCCTGCAGCCCTTAGATGTGCCTTCCCAAGTGTGGGCCGACATCTCCATGGATTTCATCGACGCCCTCCCCAAGGTCCATGGTAAATCTGTGATCCTCACGGTGGTGGATCGCTTCTCCAAGTACGCGCACTTCATCGCCCTCGGCCACCCCCCTACACACGGCGCGTCGGTGGCTCGCGCCTTCTTCGAGGGGATCGTGCGGCTTCATTGGCTTCCCCACTTCCATCGTCGTGATCGCGATCCGGTCTTCACCACCACTTGTGGAGGGATTTGTTTCGCCTTGCAGGTGTGAAGCAGAGGCTCAGCACGGCCTTTCACCCTCGGGACGGACGGCCATCCGAGATCGTCAACAAAGTGATCGCCATGTACTTGATACTGTCGCGACGACGGTGACGAGCCGCGCTCATGGGTCGATTACTACCATGGGCGCGAGTATCTTTGCTACAACACGCGTACCACCACCGCTTGGGCGACTCCATTCGAGATTGTCTCACGGCGCCCACCGCCTCCCTCCCCTTCGCCCCACCGGAGGGGGGCGAACCGAGACAGAGGACGCGGACGCCATGCTCCGGACCGCGACGCGTTCCTGGTCGAGGTCCGGGAGCGCCTCCTCCAGGCGCAACAACACGCCAAGGAGCGCTACGACGAGCACCACCGGTGTGGACTTCGCCGTGGGCGATTGGGTCTTTGCTCGACTTCTTCACCGCCCGCCCCTACCCACACGCCGCGACGCCGCCAAGGGCAAGCTTAATCCTCGCTTCTGCTGGGCGTTCGCGTCTGAACGCATTGGGTGGTGGGCCTATCGCTCTGTTGCCGAGATCGCACGCCTCCATGATGTCTTCCACGTCGGGTTGCTCAAGCAGTGGCGTGGTGATCCTCCTGCGACGCCGGCGGTGGTGCCACCCGTTTCCGAGGGCCGCCTGCTACCGGCCCCGGAGCAGGTCGTGCGCGCTCAGCTGCGCCGCGGCCAGTGGAAGCTGTTGGTCAAGTGGCACGGCCTTCCGACTGATGCTGCGACATGGGAAGCTCTCGACGACTTCAAAGCCCTCTACCCCGATGTACAGCTCGAGGACGAGCTGTTTGTCGACGCGGGGAGAGATGTTATGACCGGCGTCCAGTATCAAAGGCGCCGGCCCATTAGTGGCTAAGGCCTCCATCGGCCAGGAGTATTAGGCGCAGGGGCTAGGGGCTAAAAACCCATATTTATCCTTAGTTGTTTATTTCCATAATTAGAGAGCAATTAGCCATATATAGGAGTTGTAATTCCCGTGGACAGAATTAAGCAAGAGTAATCTAATTACTCGGCTTCCCCTGGGAGCCGGGAGTTGCCCTAGCCGCCGCCTCTGTTCTTCTCCTTTCCCTCGCGATCACGGCGCCCCGCCGCCGTGCCGCGCGTCCAGCCTCCCAGCACACGTACAACCTCCGATCGACCAAGGGAAAAGTACAGGTCCGTATCATTTTATAATTGAAATTTCAATGTTAGCTTCTAAATCTTTTTGCCATTTTTGATAGTTGACAAGGTACTTAAGAGACTACCTAGAAGGAAGGAAGAAAATGACTCTGGTATGATACTTGGACCTGAAATTATCACTTGTAACATTGAAAGTATATATTAGTAAATTTGTCATGATCAACACTTTCCAATGACTATATTTTCAATAAATACAAACAAAAAAAATGCTTGGAAAAAGTAAGTGAAAAAAATTGGAGACCTTGCAATATCCAAAACTCAAGTAAAAAAGAAGGGTGGTGGTAGGTTTTTAGTGCTACATATTTTTGCGCAAGAGGTTTTTAGTGCTACATAACACTGGTGCTAACCCTTCAGTGTACTTGTTGATTCTTGTGTGCTTTTATCTTTACTTTAATTATCTGCCCTTATTTTTCAGATCTTGAATGTGAAGCCAGGGGATGATGATTATTTGGATACATCATTTTTGCTTAGACAAGCATCTCCTTACATGAAAATAAAGTACTATTACTCTCCTTACTACACTGATTCATTTTCTTTTCTTTTGCTATAATTGAGAAGAATAAAACATAACTAGTGGGAAAGGTGGTATTAGGTTGCTTATTGGTGCCAATCATATCAGTATTTATAAGGTTGATAATTGTAACTGTATTAATAGAATCTTGCTAATCTTGTAAGATCATAGTTTGTAGCTTCAATTAGAAGAAATGCGGCGAGGAAAGTGGCAACATTGATCACTTAATCAAATCAACTAGCTTTTCTAGAAACTTGTTTTTGTCTTCAAAGACAAAAGGATAGATGTCCCATTTAGGGTATTTATTTTTTTGTAAATCATTTGGTTACCATGTGATATTCATTACTTGGCAATCTTATAGCCAAGATCTCTAATTTACCCTTTCTAATTTCTCATTCATTTTGCTTCCTGTTATCTTGTCAGGTACACTAGCCTTGAGGACTCTTCTGACTTGGCTTCCCAAAAGAGAATCAATGTTTCCTTGATTTGCCAAGAGAACAAGAAAAAAAGGAAGGTTCAGAAGCCTGAAGTCCTTGTGGTACAAATTGCTGTTTACCTTCAATATTTGAGTGTGTTTAGATTTAAGACTGTATAGATATCTTCCATGCACTGCAGCATGTTGACCCAAAGTTTCAATTCACATACATACCATATGTATTTTTACTGAATGGTTATGTCTTTGCTGTCTTAAGCAAAGATATAACCATCTGATCATAAGCACTGCTCTTGTTTTAAAAACTATAGGACTAGGGAAGGTATTATTTCTTAGTGGGACTGTGTTGTCTTATATTTTACGTTTGCAGGTTGAAGGAAAGGAAAATGTTGATACAGATGATATTTCTAAAGTTTCTGAAAAAGGTTCTGTTTACTAGCACTTATGATGTATTTCAATGTCGCATGCTTTATTTTTGGTACAAGTTATCTGTGGTACTGGTGAACCTTTTATTTACTTTCAATATTGCAATAATATTTGAAATGGGTACAGATGGCACACAGCATGTGTCTCTCAACTCAGAGATGCCAAGAGTATCCAGAAGCGAAGCAATAATGACAAACTTTGCCAGGGCTTTATTGACTGTATTAAGACAGTATAAGCACAAACTTTTGGTAATTTCCGATGCATTTTTTTCTTCTGAGCATGATATGTGGAACATCTGTTCAATATAAGAGGTTTTCTGAGTGGTTAATACAGAACTCGAATACCCAATCAATATATATATCCAATGTTATTACCATTAAAGGGTAACAATATTTTCATCGTACTTGTTTTCACTGTATGCTGTCATAATAGGAGTCCGAGAATGCTGCTGAAAGCATGAAAGAATTGTTTAGAGATAATGATATCCAAATTAGAGATAAAGATATCCAAATTATGGAGCTGAAAAAGGAGCTGGAGGCTGTAAAGTATTGTTCATGCAAGAGCTCTCCAATAACTGAAGATGACTCTGTTAACCATGATGATTCTGCATCATCTGGTCAAGCTGCTCAGAGTTTGGTTTCTGTATCAAATCAACCTGACCTGGGATCTTATGATGCTTCAGAAGATAATTTGCATGTAAGCAAAAGAAACTTTAATACACAAATCTTGATTCATCTGTTATTTTGGAACTTTAATGGCCTTCATTTATCTCCTTGGTTATTCGGGAAAACAAGGATGGTTGGTACCAGGATATGCTAAAAATTCATACGAAAGGCCACACCCTTGGCTGCAGCCAAGGGAACTTATTTTTAAAAGTATAGTTATTATTCTTTTGGAACATGGAATGTTACTATCAGCTCATATTCCTATTTTTCCTTTCTTTTGTAGTATCTTCTTTTCTCTATCTAGCATCTATTGCTTGTGTCCAAGTCAGAAGCAGTTCCTTTGCTATGCTGGCATCTCATTGTTTTCTAAAATGCAGTCAGCTGTACATTTTTAAGCTATACCATTGTCAGAAGAGTATTAAGATACATTAGGGCTTCCTCGATAATATGATCTTGTAAATTACAAGATAAACCAATAATTACCCCCCCCTCCTTACAGGTAGACGCACAAGAATTGACATGCTGTGGTCCTCAAAATTCTTCAGCTCCTTGTATCCTGAAAGGTTAAGTCTGTTCACTGTAAATGTGCCAGAAGCAACATTTTAAAATGGTTGTTTCTAGTCCTGAATTAATTTTCTCTTTGTGTGACAGGGGAATCTGACAGTTGTGATGCTTCGTCTGTTTCTTTGATAGATGAACAAGTGTGCTCCAGAGATTTTAAGGTTGATGCCTACCTTGTATATTTGACTGTTTTCTGCACCCACTTGAGCAAAGTGTTATCAATTTCACGTATCTACTTGTAGTGATGCAACCTAATATTGTAAAATGATGCTTCAGTTTGTACTGATATGCATTACAATCCTTTTTTAGCCAGAGAAGTCATGCCATCTTAATGTTTTTTGTTCAAAGTTTGACATAGAAAAAAGAGGTACCAAGGTTGCTCCTCTTTCTAAATGCATATTTAGTGTTTTTTTACCAGTAACAGCCTACCCAGCGTGCTTGGATAGTAGGCTTTATTGCTATTGTTTTGCTATTAGCACTTGTGTGGGTTGTGGCAAGAATTTTCATTAGAGTTCACTAGACCAAATATACATTGGAAATAATAGTAACATATTATCTTTACCTTTTTCCTGTTCTTTTAGGTAGAGTTACAAGTGCTTCGTAAGGAATTGGATAGATCTGAAAGTTTTACTGTGCCAATACCTGCACACACTGGTGGTGCAATGCCTGCATCTAGCTATTCAGATCAAAGCTTGACAGGTATCTCATATTTCTATACTTTCATTCTTTTTTTTTCTAAATAATTTTGCATGGTAATCTGCAGGAAGTTAGGAGTTGTATTTCTTGTTCTGTAGAGACTGGACTCCCTCTTAAAAGATGATTAAATCTTTCATAAGGAAAACCTGTTTGCTTGAGTTTTCATGAATTTTACTAGGCAAAAGATCATCAGGGGTATACTTTAATTTTCTGCAGAAGATGATGCACTTCTGTGCCTGAACACTGAAAAAACCAGGCTATCTCCACAGTGTACTACTAGTAGCAAGACAGCTACCATAGGGCAAAGTGAAGAAGAAACGGAAGAGTTGAGCAAGGATAAGGATATTCAACATATTAATATAAGAGGTGAAGAGCTTTTTAATCTTTTATTGAATGATTTCTTTCTCTGATGCAATTTTGTGACGATTTTATTGGATCTTTGAATAGAAGAGAAGCATCCTGAATCTCGGAGCTCTTCACAGCAAGTGATCTTTGACACAGAAGGTACCAGCTCCAGTGAGTCATCCTTGCTTGGAACGGTAAGGAATGAATTTATTTATTCCATTATTCTCAGCCACTGCCCAAATTAGCTTGAGGGTAGTTTACAACAATGTTCCTGTATTGTTCTCAGGTTGAGTTTTCCATCTTATTTCTGTAGCCAAGTCAGCTGTATCATGAATGTCGTTGTTAGGAAACTTGACAAACCGGTTATACTTGTTTAGGTTGCTTCTGAAACGAAGCTTGGGGAACTGAACCAGAAATCTGAAAGATGTGAACCCGCTGTAGAAAAGGCTACCGTGGAACTGGAGCATGGTATAGACTGTGGTCAAGCTCCAGACCAAAAGTGTGATCATGCCCCAGCGAAAGCTGCAAAGGTTTGAAGTACTTTGTTTGCCTTGAATATATCACTGGAATTATACACAGCTTAGAAGTTGTGCTGGGAATATATTTTCTTACACAGCTGTGTTGCTTGCGATTGTGCCCCCCTAGGCTCCAAGCAAGTGCAGGGAGGCAGATGAAACTGCAGATACAAATAAGGAAGCTTTTGGGTCTAGGCCTGGCAGTATGAAGAAAACCAGGAGGTGAATGCACGATTATGTTGTGTGTACAAGTAGAAACATATATAGTGATCGTGCAACAACTAATTGGTCTCGGGGTTTGGTTGAGCAGGAGGTTACAGCCAGCTGCCGCTATGTTGCTCAGGGAATTCACTGGCGCTGACATTGATGCGGATAACGAAATGGTACGTATGTATGCATGTATACTGAAAATGGCAGCATAAGTTTTGGAATGCACATATAGGTCGGGTTTGCTTGTTGACTTGGGCCGCGGTTGGTGGTGATTACAGGAAGAAAGATGCAGGTCATCATCCAGATCCAGGGTGCCAACCGGGAGATCAGATGCACTTGTGCAACTTCTGATGAAAGGCCGTCCAGGCGGTCCAGTCCGTAGAGCATAGTGTAGCTTCATGATGTGGTGAAGCTAAAGCTAACGGTAGAGGAGGCACCGCATGACACGGCACATTATTTCGTTGACAGATGAAAAAAAAAGCCATGTTGTGTTGTGTTTAGGCCGGTCCAGGATCTGTGTCTCCCTCGCCCGCTAGTAGTACGTAGTAACCAGCAGCATGGGTTTGATGTGAGTATGTGAGCATGGTGGTTTGTAGAAAGGTGTTTGCTGCACTTGCACTTGATCTATGTGTATAATACTCCTGTGGTAGTCTTCTTGTGGATGTGATCGCAGTTGCATATGCTGCTGCTTCGTTGAGAAATGAAAGTAGTAATTATTATTGTCATGTACCTGGGAAAAAACACCAAGCTGGGCCTCGGCGGATGCTGGAGAGGATCAGAGCAGAGCGAATGGACGGCGCAGGAGTTACCGACCATGGATCCACCTGGCTAATAGATGGTTGGACAGGGAGTTGAAGATGCACATAAACTATTAGTACCTATTAGCAACTCTAAACACGTAAAGGAACTATGTGTGTGCGTCAGTACTGAGTACTGTCTCTTTTTTTTCCCCTTCGGATAGCGTGTCCTTGTGAGATCCGCTTGTCTCGAGCAATTGTTTAGGCAACCTTCTTGAGCATTGAACATAGTAGATTCTAAAATGTCAGGAATTGTGCTTGTCTTCTTAAACCATACTAAACCATACAACCCATCATTCAAAAGAGCAGTGAACTACTACTAGTCTACTAGTATGTTTTATTGCATTAGTAAGTCTTTAAAATGTTTTAATTAATTACGAAAAATTCGCTGTCTCAATAAGCGGAATTTTTTTTGGGAATACTCGATAAGAGGAATCTAATCGGCGGTAGTGGTGTAGTTTTGCAATTTTCTATAGTAAAAAAGAATTTAAATTAAAAAAATAAAAAAATCTGCTGGAGCAGCCCATGAAGGGAATGGCCGGCCCCGGAGTTGCCGACCACGAGAGTCCTGACGATCCTGACCAGCAGGTGCTGGGCTGGGTGTCTGTCTCACTCTCTTCTCTTCTCTTCTCTGGCGTCTTCGTCGTGCTCCTCCTGACCTCCTCCTCCTCCCTTTCATCGAAGGGTGGAATCCATCCAACAAGGAAGGCAAAAGGGAGCAAGGGGAAGCAAGCAAAAATCCCCAATTCCTTCCAGATCGACCCACCGCCGGTGAATCCAATCCAGCAGCTGTCGCTTGGAATTGGATTCATGCGCATCCGCCCGCTGCCGCTGGCCGCCGCCTAGTCTCGGCCGGCCGGCCGACCGGCCGCCCTCCTCGCGCGCGCGCCCTGCCTTGTATGGAAACACGCAGCAGCAGTCGCAAGCGCGCAGCGGCCGCCGCCTCCTCGTCCGCCTCCAAGCGCCCCCGCCGCAACTCCTCCGCCTCCTCCTCCTCAGCGCCGCCGCCCCAGCAGCCACCGATGGAACCCTCGCCCTCCTCCCGCCGCCGCTCCCGCGCCGCCGCCGCCGCCGCCGACAAGGGCAAGGACCCCGACCCCTCCTCCTCCGACCACCCTTCTCCCCCCGCCCCCGACGATGACGCCGACGTCCCCTTCCCCCAGTCCTTCACCTCCGCCAGCACCGCCCTCCAGGGTCTCCTCCGCAGGCTCGGCGCCGGCCTCGACGACCTCCTCCCCTCCTCCTCCTCAGCGCCCTCCTCCGCCACGTCGGGTCACCTCAAGAGGATCCTCGCCGGCCTGCAGGCGCACGGCGACGAGTCGCGCCAGCTCCAGTCCCTCATGCAGCTCTGCGAGATGCTCTCCATCGGCACCGAGGACTCGCTCGCCGCCTTCCCCGTCGACGCCTTCGTCCCAATCCTCGTCGGGATGCTCGGCCGCGAGGACGAGCCTGCCACCGCTGGTGCCAGCCCCGACGTCATGCTGCTCGCTGCGCGGGCACTCGCCAACCTCGTTGATGTGCTCCCCTCCTCCTGCTCCGCGGTCGTGCACTACGGGGCCATACAGTGCTTCTGTGCTCGACTGCTCACCATAGAGTACATGGACCTCGCCGAGCAGGTGGTGTCTTCCCTGCTTTTTCTTCTTCTTTTTTTCGCTCTGTATGATCAGTCATCCTCATTATCTAAAAAAAATGATCAAGGTGCTGCTAACACATTTACTTTACTCGCCTTCTCAGTCTCTACAAGCCCTTAAGAAGATCTCTCTGGAGCACCCAATCGCCTGTTTGCGAGCTGGTGCGCTAATGGCTGTTCTATCGTATCTTGACTTCTTCTCCACTGGGGTTCAGGTCGAGTCCTCTGATCTTCTTTCAGCCGTTCTTGTCTTGTGCACTGTTTGCATCTACTTACACCTCTTCCCATGGGGGCACATGTTTGTTGTAGAGGGTAGCCTTGTCTACCGCCGCAAATATTTGCAGGAAGCTGCCGTCCGATGCTTCTGAGTTTGTCATGGAAGCTGTCCCCTTGCTCACGAATCTCCTAAATCACCACGATTCCAAGGTACTTTTCAAGCTCAGTCAGTCAGACCTCTGCATTATGATATGACTTATCGAGGTATATCATGTATTTCCCAACCCTTTTATTTATGTGCCTTATAGGTACTAGAGCATGCTTCTGTTTGTTTGACACGCATTGCTGAAGCTTTTGCCCATTACCCCGACAAACTTGATGAACTCTGCAATCATGGATTAGTTGCTCAAGCTGCTAGCTTGATAGCTGCTGGCAACTCCTCTGGCCAGGCATCACTGAGTACATACACATATACAGTATGCACCAATTTGTTCTTGATACCCTTCTAGTGTTTGCCCTTTGCCGTGGCCCCTCTCACACTTATGCTAAAATTTGGTTGCACACTTTTTCAGGGCTTAATCCGTCTTCTCTCAATATGTGCAAGTGGATCCCTGCTGGCAGTTAAAACACTGCTTCTTCTTGGGATCAGTGGCACTCTTAAAGACATCCTTTCTGGCTCTGCTTTGATTTCTGGAGCATCAGTCTCCCCTGCTGTAACAAGGCCTGCCGATCAGGTGCATATTTCTATCACTGACTTAGGATTTGACTATTCTGCTAGTGCTGACTTTTCAAAAAAAAAAAAAAACATCATTTCTCTCTGTGATTGGTGGATTCAATAAAAATCTGATTTATCAGTGAAAAATTAGGCTTTGGCATCTCACGCTTTCTAAAATTACATCTACCACACATACCTATACAGCCTTTTTGAACTCTAAAGCGCGACATCACATGTTCATAATTATAGAGTTAAATGCCTCAGTGGCCCCTAAACTTGTCAAGGGGTGCCACTTAGGTCCATTAACTTTGAAAACATATTTCTAGGTCCGTAAACTTATTAAGTGGTGCACCACACATCCCTAAACTTGTAAAACGATGCACTACAGGTCCATTTCTGGACCATACCAACCATTGTGGTGCACCACTTAACATGTTTAGGGACCTAGAAATGTGTTTTCAAAGTTCGTGGACCTAAGTGGCATCCCTTGACAAGTTTAGGGGCCACTGAGGCATTTAACTCATATGTACCATCAAGCAATTGTTTGGGTGATTTTCTTGAGCATTGAACGTAGATGCTAAAATGTTGGGAATTGTGCTTGCCTTCTTAAGCCATACAAACAATCATTCAAAAGAGTAGTTA
Source organism: Miscanthus lutarioriparius (assembly GCA_904845875.1). Lineage (NCBI taxonomy): Eukaryota > Viridiplantae > Streptophyta > Magnoliopsida > Poales > Poaceae > Miscanthus > Miscanthus lutarioriparius. The sequence goes on along the minus strand of CAJGYO010000007.1, from coordinate 150,577,498 downwards.
AGCCATCACATGTTCAAAGACTTGCATACTTTTATTGCGCTTTTTTATTGCCTGAGTAAGTCTTTTGTAATGTTCTAATTTTAATGAAGCAGGAGGTGTTGGTTTATGGCACACAGGGGAACAAAAGTCTCACTTGTAACATGATAGAGCAAAATCTGTCATAGCTCATCTTGATTAAGTAGCTGTTGTGATTCTTATCGCCTTATTTTCCTTCCTAGTGTGCAAGTAAATTGTGCTTTTGGTCAATCGTATTCGGTATGGTACAGATACAAGAGTTCCTTTTCCATGCTATACAATTGAGTATGAATATATAATGTTGTCTCAGCTGCTGCTTGTTGCTGTCTTGCTTAGCTGCTGAAATCATTTGTGGTACATACACACAAGAGTCTGGCATTTGTTGAGTATGATTGTTTGAACATATACGGTTATCTGCAGCTGCCTCTGTATCCTCTCACTTTGCTGCTTAAACACTAACTCTTGAAGTCTACACTGTTTGACCCGTCAGTTTCATACTTTCATACACCTGTATGTTTCTTGTTGTCCAAATGTTTTTCATATGTTCACCCCTAATATTGCAGATGTTCGAGATTGTGAGCCTTGCTGATGATTTACTTCCGCATATGCCTGCGAGAATCATTAAGTTACCAACATACTACCATGCATATAAAGGCTCTTCAACAAAGAAATCTGCTTCCATCAAAGAAGAGGGGGCTGGTTCAACAGGAAACGAAAGGTCTGGCCGTGAGAGGCTATTGCGTGAGCAACCTGAGCTCCTACAGCAGTTTGGTATGGATTTGTTACCCACAATGACACAGGTTAGTGCCGGAATTCTTCTCCTGACAGCCATTTCAATTACTGTTTGTGTTTTGTCTTTTGGGTACTTTAATAGCCTGTGTGCTTGTTCAGGTGTATGGTTCTAGTGTAAATGCACCAATACGTCACAAGTGTTTGTCGATCATTGGAAAGTTAATGTACTACAGCTCTGCTGAGACAATCCAGTCTCTCCTTGGCACAACAAACATATCCAGGTTTTAATACAAGTTCCTTCAAAGCCTATATTCCTTTTGTCTGGAGAATGGTCTCCCTCCCTCCCTCCCTCCGAGCTGCATGCTTTTCATTAAAAGAACAAAAGGTTTCTTAGGTCATTTCTAGAGAATGTTTTCAGAACAATGGATGCTAAAAGACGAATAGAAAGTCTCTCAAGTCTCAATGGACATACTTCTTTTCCAATCCCTCTTAAGTTATTTCGTTTCCATCTGCAGCTTCCTTGCAGGCATTCTTGCATGGAAAGATCCTCAAGTGTTGATTCCTGCTCTTCAGATAGCAGAAATAATGATGGAAAAGCTTCCAGAGACATTTTCCAAGCTGTTTGTGAGGGAAGGTGTCGTTCATGCCGTGGAGTCACTTATATGTTCGGAATCTTCCAACACAGTGCCTTCTCAGGTGCCACCACAGGATAAAGATAATGATTCTGCCATGCCATCACGTCCTAGACGTCAACGCCGGCGTGGGGGTGCTGGGGCAGCAGAAAATAGTTCATTAGATGAATCAAATAGTTCCAACCTTGGGGTTACGTGCTCAACAACAATCGCTTCAGAAGCTCCAAACACCAGCCTTCGTTTCGCAGTTAGCGACCATGCAAAGTCTTTCAAAGATAAATACTTCCCAGCAGACACTGATTCAAGTGATATTGGGGTTACTGATGACCTTCTTAAACTGAGGGCACTCTGTGCAAAGTTGAATACTGTATCTGAGAATGTCAAAACAAAAGCCAAAGGGAAATCAAAAGCTATAAGCGCTAACTTTTTGGATATCTCAATTGATGTCGAAGAACAATTAGACAAAATAATATCTGAAATGCTCTCTGAGCTTAGCAAAGTTAATGGTGTTTCCACATTTGAATTCATTAGAAGTGGTGTTGTCACGGCATTGCTTGACTATTTGTCTTGTGGAACATTTGGGAAGGAAAAGGTATCTGAAGGAAACCTACCTCAGCTTCGTCAGCAGGCCCTTAGGCGATACAAGTCCTTCATATCTGTTGACCTTTCTATTTATCATGAACGGGATGAAACTCCCATGGCACTGTTGGTTCAGAAACTGCAAAGTGCATTGTCTTCGCTGGAACGTTTCCCTGTTGTGCTCAGCCAGTCTAGTAGGATTGGTATTGGAGGGTCACGTCTGACTTCAGGTCTTAGTGCTCTGGCTCAACCCTTCAAGCTTCGTCTGTCCCGAGCTCAAGGTGAAAAATCGCTTCGGGATTATTCATCAAATATTGTGCTTATCGATCCATTTGCCAGTCTAGCAGCTGTTGAAGAATTCCTTTGGCCCAGAGTTCAACGCAGTGAGGTTGCGTCAAAGCCTATAGTTCCATCTGGTAATAATTCTGAATCTGGGGTTCCTGGCACCACAGCTGGTGCATCATTAACAGCTGCAATGGCTCAATCTGGTCGGCGTCCAACAACAAGATCAAAGTCATCTGCAGGGGGTGGTACATCTAAGAAGGATTCTCATGATGAAAGCACTAGTACTGCCAAGGGGAAAGGCAAAGCTATTGTAAAGCCAAACTCAGATGAACCAAAAGGACCTAATACAAGGAATGCTGCCCGCCAAAAATCTGCTTCAGAGAAAGATTCGGAAATGAAGCAAGCACATGGCCACGGTAGTTCAGAGGTATTTTTGTTTGTTTGTTTACATGCCTCGTTCCTGGTTAGTTTGTCTAGCAAAGAAAAGTTACTGTTTCCTATTCATATTTGGTGCCACCTATAGAGCTCATGGCTTGGGCACCAAATGAACATGAGAATTTTAGCCGTGGATCTAGTTCTTAATATAAACTACCCTCATAAGCTGTAAGCATGATTTTGTAAGTTCAAAACTGTGCCAATCTAAAAAATCTTAGGATAATAATCCAGAAGCAGGCTCATTTTTTAGCTGGGAATGGAAGCATGGTAACTGATAAGTAGTACATTCTACGTTGGTATATGCAGGATGAAGAGCTTGACACATCTCCTTTTGAGATTGATGATGCTTTGATGATTGATGATGATGACATTTCAGATGATGATGACGACGACGATCATGAGGTAACTGTCTGCAAATTGAATGCCCCCCCCCCCGCCTTTTTTTTGTTTTGCTTCGTTGCAATCACTGGTTGTTTAAGCTTATATTTTTTTACATTATGACAAAATACCCTTTTAGTTTGTCCAAGATCATTTGTGTCCTTCCCAACTAATTTAATAACCTCTCCAAATTCTTAGGTTCTCCAAGAAGGGTCTCTTCCAATCTGTTCTCAAGATGGTGTGCATGATGTGAAACTGGGTGATGCCGATGAGTGTAACATTAGCTCAACCAGTTTTAGCCAGGCGCAGCCATCATCTGGTTCCGGTGCTAGAAACACTACTAGCAGGGGACCGGATTCTACTGAATTTCGAAGTACGAGCACATTCGGTTCACGAGGTGCAATGTCATTTGTTGCTGCAACGATGGCTGGGCTGGCTTCTGTTGGTGGTCGCAGTGTTAGAGGTGGCCGAGATCGGCGTGGTCTGTCACTTGGAGGTAGCATGAATGATCACAATAAACTTATATTCACTGCTGGTGGGAAGCAGCTTAGCAAACATTTGACTGTATATCAAGCTATCCAACGTCAACTTATGCTCGACGAGGATGATGAAGAAAGGTTTAATGGATCTGATATACCAAACGATGGAAACCGCTTCTGGGGTGATGTGTTCACAATAACGTACCTGAAGGCTGATAACCAAGTTGAGAAGGGATGCCAAGGGACTCCAACCTCGTTAAACATAAAATCAGATTCTTACAGGTCTATCTCTGAAGCACAAGGGGTTTCTCTTCTTGATAGCATCTTACAAGGAGAACTTCCTTGTGATCTTGAGAGAACAAACTCAACATACAACATTTTAGCATTATTGCGTGTACTGGAGGGGCTTAATCAGTTATCCTCTCGTTTAAGACTACAGGGAGCATCTGATGATTTTGCTGAGGGAAAAATCACTACCTTGGATGAGCTATATAGAACTGGAGCCAAGGTACCTTCCGAAGTGTTTGTCAATAGTAAATTGACACCAAAGCTTGCTCGGCAAATGCAGGACGTTCTCGCACTATGTAGTGGCAGTTTACCTTCTTGGTGTTATCAAATGACCAAGGCCTGCCCATTTCTGTTTCCTTTTGAGACAAGGAGGCAGTACTTCTATTCCACAGCCTTTGGGTTGTCGCGAGCATTGAATCGACTTCAGCAACAACAGAGTGACAATCACAGCTCTGGTGGTGAAAGAGAGGTCCGGTTTGGCAGGTTACAACGTCAGAAAGTTCGTGTTTCCCGTAACCGTATTCTAGATTCTGCTGCTAAAGTTATGGAGATGTTCTCCAGTCAGAGGGCTGTTCTTGAGGTGGAATACTTTGGCGAAGTTGGATCTGGGCTGGGGCCTACTTTGGAGTTTTATACTCTCTTAAGCCATGAACTACAAAGTGCTCAACTGGGATTATGGAGATCTACTTCTTCATATGATTCAGGATTACACATTGATAGGAAGGATGTGATTAGTTTAGATCCTGAAGATGGCTCGTCAGGAAAAGGACCCAACACAGATCTACCAGGTGATGGCAGGCATTTGATACAAGCTCCTCTTGGATTGTTCCCTCGACCTTGGCCACCTAAAGTTGATGCTTCAGAAGGTAGCAGATTCTTCAAAGTTTTGGAGCATTTCCGCTTAATAGGTCAAGTGATGGCAAAAGTCCTGCAAGATGGCAGACTTTTAGATTTGCCTTTATCAACAGCGTTTTATAAGCTTATACTTGGACAGGTATGTACAGAGAAGCTCTATTCCCAAGTGCAGTGTATTTGCTTTCATTTTGTTTTGCTTTGTTTTATGGGTTAATTGGTTCGGTGTTGTATTCTCTTTTCATGACTTAATGCATTTCCACTGGCCAGGAGCTTGATTTGTTTGACATAGTCTCATTTGATTCTGAGTTTGGGAAGACATTGCAAGAACTGCGAGTTCTTGTTGAACGAAAGCGGTTCCTTGAATCCACTTGTGGCAAGAATCAGCTACAAGTTGCAGATTTGCGTTTCCATGGTGCTTCTATTGAAGATTTGTGTTTAGATTTTACTCTTCCAGGTTATCCTGATTATGTGCTCAAAGAGGGTGAAGGAGGCACAATTGTAAGTGATTGAGTCCATATCAGTGTGTATTTATCTTGGTGATTTCACTTTATATTTTTTAGCCTGTTAGTTAATGCAATTATCATTTGCAGGTTAATATTTACAATTTAGAAGAGTATATTACTTTGGTAGTGGATGCTACAGTTAAGTCAGGGATAAAGCGACAGGTTGAGGCATTTAGATCAGGGTTTAATCAGGTACAGCCTCATTGGTATTGCTTTCATATAATCTTATAATAATTCCACTTGTTCTGATTTTGTGTAGTTTAGTTTACTCCAATAATTCTTGTTTATTTTAATATTTCATAGGTGTTTGACATGTCATCCCTCCACATATTTTCACCTCAAGAACTTGACTATCTAATATGTGGCCGACAAGAAATTTGGGAGGTAATGTTCTGTCCTCTTTATCCAAGTTATTATATGTTAAAGTATGTCACTAAATAAACCTTGGAATCTGCAGTTGGAATCCCTGGTGGATAACATAAAATTTGATCATGGATATACTGCTAAAAGTCCGGTGATCATGAATGTAAGCTCATTCATTCTCATATGCTACATCTCTTACATACATCCAATTGTGGTCTTTGAGAAATGCGGTTCCTTGATTCTTGCTCTTGTTTGTAGCTACTCGAAATTTTGTCAGAATTCACCCCTGAGCAGCAGCATGCATTCTGCCAGTTTGTAACTGGTGCTCCTCGGCTTCCACCTGGTGGATTGGCAGCCCTTAATCCCAAGCTTACTATAGTTAGGAAGGTACTTTTTCATGGTGTATCTATCATGGCATTTGCTATTATAACATGTGCCTACCTATTCTACTTGATGTTATTTTTGGGGTAACTTGGTGTTACTTTTGATTATTGCCAGCACCCTTCAAGTGCTGTTAATACTTCAAATTCAACTGGGGCAACAGAGTCTGCTGATGATGATTTGCCTAGTGTGATGACGTGCGCCAATTATCTGAAGCTGCCCCCGTACTCCACAAAAGTATGGTGTCCTTGCTGTTTTTTTCTCTCTAAAATGTCAGTTGACATTCTGATGGTTCCTGCTTATGGGCTATTGCTATTGTTTGGACAGGAAATCATGCGCAAGAAGTTGCTTTATGCGATCCTGGAAGGCCGAGGATCGTTTGATCTTTCATAAGAAATATATAATATCCGAACTAACATACAGGGGTCAATTTTATGCTGGAGTTAGTTTCTTGGTTGGTCCATATAACAAAGGTTGAGGTTACCAGCCGCGCAGCAAACGGCTTCAAGGGCGAGAGCCCAGTCCTCACTCGGATGCAGGTGCTGCTGTCAATTTCTCCTTTCTTTTACATTTGTTCAGCTATATATTCTCCTTGTCACCTACGATTACGAATTTACAGCTTTTGTCATTGAGGAAGTTTAACACGTTTTGGTTTGTCTACGATCTGTTTCCATTGGGCAGGCTAGGCCATATAGCCCCTTGAGTGAGTGAGGATATGTGCCAACAAGAACCAAAAGGGAGCCCTTTCTTTCAGTACATGTAAATAAAAGGGAATTTTTGTTCCAGAATCCAGAATTGGTGATGTGATCATGTTGATCCAGAATTGTTATCTGTAACAAGAACATGTACATGTGTGATGACTGACTGTTAATAAATGTGGCCCAGTGTACTGTTAATAAATGTGGCCCAGTGTACCATTTTTTGTTTCTTTGAGCACTGGCAGTACCATGTTCTCCGATACAGAAACGCTACAACAGAATGATGTGGTTACCACGATCCCACCCAATTCCTCCACTACTGATGCCATTTCACCAGAGAACGAGGATATTATGTTCAGTTGATTGAAAGAAAAGATACTTTAAACGGAAAGGAGGCAAATGCTGCCATTCGAGGTGATTGGCCCCCAAAACAAGGGGAAAAACATGTGGAAAACTTTGATGCGATAGCAACAAAATCAGCCTGGTTTGCAGCCCAAAACGCTTGCTGCTCATCATCTCAGACCCTGAGCGTCCGAACGCGTTATCTCTGATACCCCTTCTCTCAGGAAGGAAAGCATGTTCCATGTCTGGTGCAGCTGTAAACCAAATTACATGTGTAGTGAAAATATATATGGTAAATAATTTGGCGAGTTTGTCAAATTGAACTTACATACAAGGATATGCCGGAATTGAGCAGGTGCATTCCTGCAGGGTTGGAGTCTTGGATAGAGGGGAAAGGAAGCGGGACAATGGACAAACATGAATAAAGTGAGAGAGACTGGGTCCTAGATATTTGATTCTTTATATTTTAAAGCAACTCTAGGAATTTCCAAAATGAACTCCCTATTTAGATATTTTTGCAAAAAGAGAAAAAATATCTTTCCAATAGTTTGGTAAAGTAACTCCTTAAAAAGTATAAGAACTTGATCTTTTCTCCAACTCGTAAGTTTCCGCAGTCGATAGAAACTCCATATGCACTCCCCACCATCGAACGTTTTTCTCGATAGATCAGAGTAAATTAGACATGTGAGTAATAAATTAAGAAAATGAAGAGTTCATGTGAGAAAACAGTAAGAGTTGGGTTCCCAATGTAAAACCGTTATATAGGAAGCAAATATAGGCATGTGAATTAAACTGAGGTTGCTACCTATTTTGTTAACTTGCTAAATTTATTGATTTAGCAAGTTAATTATAGGAAACACCATTAATTTATGTGGTAGTTCTTGTAAGTATTAAACTTTGTCTTTGTCCATGCAAATGCCTATTTTACTTGCTGATTATGTTATTATTATGTACGCACACTGGAATGAATTAACTAATGAATACAGTGACTACTAAAAGACAAATGCAAATACATATGTTACTTGCTTATGTTATTATTATGTACATACACACTTGAATGAATTAACCAATGTATACAGTGACTACTAAAAAACAACGGTATACCTTGTATGCTATATTAGTTCTTCGAAAAAAAAAAGTGTTTGCAGATTTTTAGCCGTAAATAGAAAAATAAAGTGAAAAAATCAGGAGAACAGAAATTGTTTGTCTTAATAATAATAATAATAATAATAATAATAATAATAATAATAATAATAATAATAATAATCATCGAAATATAGTTGATAAGTAAATGTTGTTACGGAGGAATCCTACACCGATAAAATATAGTAGAATAAGTATTCTAGTTAATAATAAAATAGAGTCAGTTGGAAGGGCTACCATACCTCGGACGGTTCCTGGGCTTTATAAGCAAGGAGAGGCCAGAGGCAAAAAAAAAAAAAAAAAAAGTCAGCGCGTCCCGTCGACTTGTTTTCCTCATCACAATCAATCCGCCGCGCGCCGCAGCTAGCTAGGGTTTCGTCGCATCAGCCGATTTAGCCCCTCGTCGATCCATCATCGATGGCGTCCGAGGGCGACAACAAGAAGATGATCACCCTCAGGAGCTCCGACAACGAGGAGTTCGAGGTGGAGGAGGCGGTGGCGATGGAGTCGCAGACCATCCGCCACATGATCGAGGACGACTGCGCCGACAACGGCATCCCGCTCCCCAACGTCAACTCGAAGATCCTCTCTAAGGTCATCGAGTACTGCAACAAGCACGTCCACGCCGCCGCCAAGCCCGTTGACGGCGCGGACGCCGCCGCCGGGGGCGGCGAGGACCTCAAGAACTGGGACGCGGAGTTCGTCAAGGTGGACCAGGCTACGCTCTTCGACCTCATCCTGGTCGGTAACCCCCTTGCTTCCTCCTGTTTCCCCTTCTCTCTCCCCCCGATTTGGTTAATTTAAATTTATGTTTCTAGATCTATACTACTGCCTTGTCTAGGGTTCAGATTAGATTATAGATTAGTAAGATTGATTGGTTGGTTATCCAAAACTTAGATTGATGATTGATTGGTTATCCAGTAGATGGATTGATTGTGTGGTGCTGGATGTATAACTAATACCCGTGCAGCCGTGCCCTGATTCTCTGTAACCAAATCAATTTTTATGTCATAACATGATAGATATTGTGTTGTGGTGCTCCAAATAACTAATACCCTTCTAGTGTGAGAACTATCGCCGCTGTGCCCTGCTTCTCTGGAATCATTTTTTTTTGTGTGTGGTAGAATAGTTTATTGATATCATGCTGTTGCTATTTGAGTAATAACTCTTTACGCTTACACCGGTAGCAAGCTGTGTGGTTATATCCAAATCACCAACAATGTGATCTTTAACTCTGATGTAACTGTGCAATTTAAGCAATGCTATCTGCACATAACAGATTTGGACAATGGTTTGGATGCGGCAACACACATAGATTTACCTTACCCTTTGGGCAGAGATAATTCTTGTCATATATGAATGTAGCTGTACATAAAATTGTTTGATTGACATGGTTGGATGTGGTAACATCGGATGAGTCAGCAATTGATTGATGAAAGTTGCATAGTTTGTTTTCATTGTTGTATATAACGCCTTATCCTGTGTGTGCTTGCTGACACATTGTGTGCATGAGCTACCTTTTCAGGCTGCCAACTATCTGAACATCAAGGGATTGCTGGACCTGACCTGCCAGACGGTAGCTGACATGATCAAGGGCAAGACTCCGGAGGAGATCCGCAAGACGTTCAACATCAAGAACGACTTCACCCAAGAGGAGGAGGATGAGATCCGCAGGGAGAACCAGTGGGCCTTCGAGTGATGGTCTTCCGTGGTGCAGGGAGAACCAGTGGGCCTTCGAGTGATGGTCTTCCGTGGTGGTGGTGCGGTGCTGCTTACAAGGAAGATGGATGTCTGCACGCGCTCTACAATGCTATTAGTGCTTACTACTTACTAAATATATGGTTGTAATGGTTGTAAGCCTTTTGGAGGCGGGTTATGGTTTGGATTGGATGGAGGTCAAACTGAGTGCTAGTTCGTTTGTCTGGAGTTATTATTAGTCAATATATTAATTAATTAAGTACTACATATCTCAGCAATCAATTGGGTCTAACGATGATTTGCCTCAATTGCTGGTATCTTGATGAGTTGTCTTCTTGTGCTATATGTGTTGGTTCATGTCATGCTTCAGTGATGCTGTCTGTATGCGGTGCTTAATTGCATATTTATTTACATTGGATGTTTAAGTGTATATTTACAGTCGATGCATAAGTAAGACTGGATTAGTTGTTTCTGCTGTTGTGCCAACGGCCTAATTCTTGTGGTTGTCAAGAAGATAAGGGAAATGTTAAGGTAGGAGTCGGATTGATGGATGACCACTTGTCTGTTATCCACCAACCAAGACCCTCCGTCGGTCCTTCCTTTTCCTCTCTTCCTCTGGCAGACAATTGGAAATACCGGCGCCTCACCTCAGGTCCTGTATCAGATAAGGCAGAGAGAGAGGTCATCATAAGCAGCACAGGAGAAGCACGCTAGTATATTGTTTGAAAAGCCCCTCTTTGTTTCCTTCCCTCCCTTTCGGCAGCAGGGGCAGCCATGGCGAAGCCCATCCCCATCGAGGTGTGGAACCCCAGCGGCAAGTACCGCGTGGTGAGCACCAAGTCCATGCCGGGCACGCGATGGATCCGCCTGCTCACCGACAACGACTGCCGCCTTGAGGTTCTGTTCTTGTCTGTCCATTTCCATTGCTCTGCTGCAATTCTGCATCCACCGAGCAGGCTCTGTTTGCCTTCCCCGTTGGCAGGTATGCACCGAGCAGAAGACCATCCTCTCCGTGGACGACATCCTGGCGCTCATCGGCGATCGCTGCGACGGTGTGATTGGACAGCTCACCGAGGACTGGGGGGACGTTCTCTTCTCTGCGCTCAAGCGCGCCGGAGGCACGGCCTTCAGCAACATGGCCGTCGGCTACAACAACGTCGATGTGGTGGCTGCCAACAGGAACGGCATCGCCGTCGGCAACACGCCTGTGAGTCTCTCTTGTCTCTGTTGCTGCTTCTGTTTGTTGTTGTTGCAGTTGAATTGAAACCAAAACCAAAACCACAACCCCAACCATGCACAGGGCGTTCTGACGGAGACGACGGCTGAGCTCGCTGCCTCCCTCACGCTGTCGGCAGCCAGGAGGATCGTCGAGGCCGACCAGTTCATGAGGGCTGGCCTCTACGACGGATGGCTCCCACACCTGTCAGTCATTCCTCTGCTTCCTCAGCCTATGTGGCGTGTGATCGTGTCATGCATATCCTCCTGCAATGCAACAATAACAATGCTTAGCTTGGCCTGTATGTATGTAATGCTGCAGGTTCGTTGGCAACCTGCTCAAGGGGCAGACTGTTGGAGTCATTGGAGCTGGTCGCATTGGCTCCGCCTATGCACGCATGATGGTACGCTACTCCTATATTGGAATTGGATTTGGAATTGCCTGATTCAGGCAAGCTAAGTACTCCCTCCTCTGCCATTGGTACCAGATTGAGGGCTTCAAGATGAACCTCATCTACTACGACCTGTATCAGGCCACACGCCTTGAGAAGTTTGTCACAGGCAAGCTACTGACTGATAGCTATATATATACAAATGTCACTGCATATATATTGGCACAGATACTAATCTGCTTGCTTTGTGCTTGTGCATTGCATTCCTCCAGCATATGGGCAGTTCCTGAAAGCAAACGGTGAGGAGCCTGTCACCTGGGAGAGGGCTGCCACCATGGAGGATGTCCTCAGGGAGGCTGATGTGGTCAGATTCATCATCCTACAGTACAGTATTTATTATTATATATATATTGACATAATCTCCACTGGAATTCACACAAAAGAACAACTGAATTGTACAATCAATTAATCTGACTATAATGGCTTCACTCATCATTTTAATTCGTTTGTTGACTTTGCTTGTTTCATTTGGCTTGCGCGGCAGATAAGTCTGCATCCGGTGCTGGACAAGACCACTTACCATCTGATAAACCCTGAGAGGCTGGCCATCATGAAGAAGGATGCTGTTCTTGTGAACGCAAGCCGAGGGCCCGTGATCGATGAGGTCGCCCTGGTGGAGCACCTCAAGGCTAACCCCATGTTCCGTGTCGGGCTCGACGTCTTTGAGGCACCTACTCCATAAAATAGAACAGAATGTTGCGGATGAGCAATTCAGCATTAGCTTGATTATTAAGCTAGCAGCTGATCCATATATGCTCCATCACATCAGAACTGAATTGGATACTGCTCATGCAATGTTTTCTACTTACTCAACAGGATGAGCCTTACATGAAACCTGGACTGGCTGACATGAAGAACGCCGTCGTTGTGCCGCACATTGCATCAGCCTCCAAGGTACTACTTCTTTTGGCAATCAAGTTGCATTGTGGTGTCTGATTGAGTCTTTAATAAATTTGATTTGGTTCGAGGTTCTCTACTATAAAATAATAGCGCCCGACTGATGAGATAGAGACCAATCTTGCTTGTCTGTTTTTCTTCAGTGGACACGTGAGGGAATGGCAACACTGACTGCTCTCAACGTTCTTGTACGTAATAAGCCTGTCACTACTGCACTCTGCATTAGACATGCTACTATATAAATACAGTACTGTGATGTGAATTATTATTGTTACTGATCCATGGAGAGAATTGGCAACTGGCCGCAGGGTAAGATCAAGGGGTACCCTGTGTGGGGAAACCCCAATCAGGTGGAGCCCTTCTTGGACGAGAATTCGACGCCACCGCGTGCTTGCCCAAGCATCGTTAATGCCAAGCAGCTTGGTTGGTGACCCTCCCATCTACTTTACCGGCCGGCCGGCAAATCAATGAACAACATCTCTTGCTATACTGCTATGCATGTGTCATGTGTGTGTGTGTGTGTGTGTGTCATCCAGCTAGCCATTACATGCATCTTTTGACGATCTTGTCTTGTCCAAATAACAACATGTTTCCTCGACGGCTAGAAACATATGCATATGGCTGCTGAGGGCTCAGCTTCTCGTCGTTATATTATTACATTTACATTACATTACATGCATTTGTTTTGTTTGTCAGTAATAATAGTTGCCAACTTTATTTGACCACGTATGTTGCAGGCCTGCCATCGGCAAAGCTTTAGGAGCCAACGTTGACGTGCTATATATGTTGCTGCCTGGCTTGGCTAGTATCTATACAAGTGAAGACGTGTCGTCGTCTCCAGCAGCACATACACTCCATGCATATGGATTGACATGCATCTGCAGAGCAGCTAGGTGATCTGAGGTGCTCCGAAGTCCGAACTACAGAGCTAGCATGGATGTACTGTGCAGTCAGGCCTCAAACTGAATTACATATATAGATAGAGGCAGCCTGGGTTCCGGTATAACAATAAAAACAATGCAAGCACATGCATACGGCTGTATATATATTATTATATATGCGGCTTAATTTTGATCCATATATGCATCTGGAACCAGCTAGCGTACGCCGTTGCATCATAAAAATACATATACGCCGTTGCATGTTAACCAATGCTATGTTATATAAGGATCTATCGGATCCCTCCTTATATATCAATATGTACATGTGTGTGTGCGCGCAATGAATAGCATATTTGGCATGGTACAACATATATATGCGTACAGTCGTATTACTGTGTATGCTATAGTAGGTTGCTGTGCAGGCCACCAGTAGGGTACAATCTTCGGCGCGCACAATCCTATCCTATCTGAGCCCGTCATTGCATGCACTTCGGACAGCCTTCCGTAGCATCATAAAGAGCACCTCCCTTTCGAGGTACCCAAATGGAACGGTCTTTATTTGTGTTGTTGGTTGGTCTTTGATCTCAACGTGGTCTATAGCACGAAAAACCATTTTTTACAAGATAGGGCCGTTCACATGAAAGAAAAGCTAAATAAAGAGCACCTCCCTTTCGAGGTACCCAAATTAAATGGAACGGTCTTTATTTGTGTTGTTGGTTGGTCTTTCTCAACGTGGTCTATAGCACGAAAAACCATTCTTTACAAGATAGGGCCGTTCACATGAAAGAAAAGCTAAAATCCATTCTTCATGGTCGGGCGCATTTCTCCAAATCCTCCAGGATCACAAGTAGAACGGGGAGGCTGCGAGCTCCGCGTCGAACAGAAAGAAGCAAGCAGGGGGTGTTGCCGTAGCGCGCCCCGGAGAGCAAGCGTAGGCAACCAAACAAAAAAAGGCTACAAAAGTAGCTAGCTAGCGTTTTTAAGCTGGCTGCCTTTTCTAGCGCGCGTACTCTTCTGTGGAGTCGCACGGAACGAGATTCTTGACAAGTTGAAGAAGAAAGCTGCTGTCTCCCTTGCTATCTACCCCCTCCGTCCAGAACGTGTCCAGAATTGCGTTTTTTTCCTGGAGGGATCGAGTGTATTTGCATCATAAAAATACATATACTCCATATAGGCAGTACTAGATAGATAATTAATTAATGACACTGAGGTACAATATATATATTATAATTCAATCGATCGAGATCTAGAAGAAGAGGAGGATTAGGTGGCAAGCAAATGTAAATACAGCTGCAGTAACAAAGATGCATGCAAGCATCATATTGCATCCAGAAGAAGAAGATTCATGCATCGATATGATCATCAAATGAAATAATCGATCAAATGATGAGGAGCTAGCTAGAGTGCTAGACGAGGATGAGCTCGACGTAGTTGTCGAAGACGTAGTCGGCGAGGACCTTGTACGCCTTCTCCGTGGGGTGGTAGCTGTCCCAGAAGAGGTAGTCGCCGACGTCTTGGCACACGGCGGAGGTGACGCCGTTGCAGAGGACGGAGACCTCGAGGAGCCCCGTGCCGCAGCATCCCCTGGTGGACTCCGTGAAGCCGTAGCTGCGCGGGTGCATCATCATGTCGTACAGGAAGCCGTAGATGTCCATGAACACGAGCAGCGTGCCGGGGTACTTTGCCCTCAGCGCCGCCAGCTGCTGCACCATCCCGGCGTTGTAGGCGACGGCGACCTCGTTGTGGCCCTGCGAGCACCCGCGGTCGATCCCGCCAGACATGGTGCGCTGCGACGGGACGCAGCCGATGGGCGGGATGCCGATGAAGGCGACGCGGCGCGCGCCGGCGCGGATGAGGTCCTCCACGAAGCCCGTGGCGTGCTGCACCAGGAGCTGCGCGTACGAGGCGTGGTCGTAGTTGCTCCGCGCGCGCAGCGTGAAGTAGGTGTTGGCCACGTCATCGCTGCCGGCGCAGATGGCGAAGATGCCCCGGGACAGGATCTCCGAGGCCCTGGCGTCCCCGGCGGCGTCGCGCACCTTGGCCAGGTAGTCGTGGAACATGGTCAGCTGGTCGGGGAGCGAGATGACGGAGGCCAGCTGCGGCGTGAGCGGGTCGAACCCCGTGCCGCCGGAGGCGAAGCTGACGCCCGTGACGAGGTCGTGCTTCTCCAGCGGCTGTGGGGAGAGGTAGGGCGGCAGGAGGTCCTTGATGCCGAGGCGGGAGGCGATGAAGTCGGTGGGTATCCTGCCGTTGCAGAACCTCCCCGTGGGTCGGTGGTTCTGCAAGTCGTTGCCGTAGGGCGGGAAGTTGGCCTTGATGATGGTGTGGATGTCGTTGTTGTTACCCGGGTCCACGATGGAGTCGCCGAACACGATCAGGGCAGGCGCCAGCGGCTTCGGCTTCTGGTGCTTGTGCTTGCCATTGCCTACCGATCTCGTGGCGTTGCCACCTGCGGCTGATGCAGTGGCACTACTAGTGCTAAGAGGGCCGCCGAACAAGATCATCAGCACCACCACCAACAAGACGCTCATCTTCTTCATCATCACGACGGGGCCGGGGCGCCACATTTCTTCTTCCCTTTGCACTGGTTGCTCGCCGGCCGGTCGATCGATGTATAACGGACCAACTCACACTCGCCTAGCTATATGCCTATATATTATATATGATATGATAGATAGATGGTCGTCTATGAAGACTGGAACCACTGGAGAAGGAAGTGAAGTGAAGTGAAGTGAAGCAGCAGCTTGCTGCAGCTGTGGACCGACCGACTGGATCGATATGTTATTGGGGGAAGAAGAAGAATGCCGCATATATGGCTAGCTGGTAGCTGCCTGAGCAGAGCAGAGCTGCTGCTCCATATATAGTGGTTCGGCAGCCAGTGCATGTTCGTATGCCGAAATTTTTTGCAAAATGATACTGTAGTATTTTCGTCGTTATTTGATAATTAGTGTTCAATTATAGTCTAATTAGACTTAAAAGATTCGTCTCGTGGATTTCGTCTAAACTGTGTAATTAGTTTTATTTTTTATTTATACTTAATCTTGAAAATTTTGCTATTTTGGAGGAGAACTAAACAGGCCTACTCCCTCCATCATACAAGAACGTAACTATGGGATGTGTGACTTAAGTTTTGATCAAGTTTATGGTAAATAGTATTAATATTTATGTTGGTGTTTTGAGTAAACACCAATTAATAAATTTGTATTTGTTGCGCGTTGGGTCCGGATGGTGTGCTAAAAGACACAAGGTTTATACTGGTTCGGGCAGAATGTCCCTACGTCCAGTTTGCTGCTGCTGCTCGTGTTATTATCACTGAAAGGTTTATAGTATGGGATACAAACGGTTGAGAGAGGAACATGTCCCAAGTCTCAGATGGAAAGATCGAACGAGTACTGAGAGCCTCGATGCTGCTCAGTTATGTGTGAAGTGGTGCGTGATGTGTGTGGAAATGAATCTGTCCCTTTAGTGGGGTGCCCTGCCCTCCCTTTTATAGATCAACGGGGAGTAGGGATTACAGATGGGAGAAAGAAGAAAAATCAGAGGGAAAGAAGGTCCTTTTCCTTTGAGCCTGTCCCGCTAACACGGCAGACGGTGCCAGGGATAGTACGTTTGGTGATCCTGATAGGGTCGTGCTCTGGCTTCGTTCAGCAAGTGGTCACATTCCATCCCGCCCCGGTGGGCGACGCGACGCACCAGGGTGCCGAGTCGCGACCCTATGGGGAGTAGACGGCGTAGAGGCCCCACGTTCGTTACTTTAGATGACATGAGTTTCCTTCTAGACCGTAGTGGTTATCGTATGTTTCCGTTAGGATTCGTGTCCGAGGACAAATGCCGGTGCCTATAACACTGTAAGATAAATGTTGGCGCCCGCAACACTGTTTGGTCTCTGACATGCCGGAAGGGCTTAAAACGTCCGTCTGGTCATATCCTGATGGTACTTTCCTACAGGCGTGCAGGGTATGGTCCTCGGTATTGTGGTTGACTTGAGTGTCCCGCCTTATCTGTGCGCGTAGTTATGGCGAGGCGGAGCCTGTCCCCAGACGTCGGGCGAGGTGGAGTCCAGCCCTCGGGGGTCGGGCGAGGCGAGCCCGCCCTCGACGTCGTCAGGCGAGGCGGAGTCCAGCCCTCGAGGGTCGGGTGAGGCGGAGCCCGCCCTTGGACGTCGGGCGAGGCGGAGTCAGCCCTCGGACATAGAGCGAAGCGGAGCTTGCCTCCAGACATCGGGCGAGGCGGAACCATCCCTCAGTCGTCGGGCGAGGCGGAGCCTGCCCCTAGACGTCGGGCGAGGCGGAGTCCAGCCCTCGGGGGTCGGGTGAGGCGGAGCCCGCCCTTGGACGTCGGGCGAGGCGGAGTCAGCCCTCGGACATAGGGCGAAGCGGAGCTTGCCCCCAGACATCGGGCGAGGCGGAACCAGCCCTCAGTCGTCGGGCGAGGCGGAGCCTGCCCCCAGACGTCGGGCGAGGCGGAGTCCAGCCCTCGGGGGGTCGGGCGAGGCGGAGCCAACCCTCGAACGTCGGGCGAGGCGGAGTCCAGCCCTCAGGGGTCGGGCGAGGCAGAGCCAGCCTTCGGTCGTTGGGCAAGAAGTGCAGTTACGTTCTTGTCTGTTCGGAAGCATCAACGTTTGATGGTTATTAGCTCCTCCTCTTTGGGTACCCTAGTCTTAGGTCCCCGACAATTTATGTCTCCAAATAAATTTATTATAAAAATACATTCTATGACTAATTTAATGATACTTATTTTGCATCAGGATTGTTAGTATTTTTTTATATAAAGCAAGAATTGCGGTTTTTTTTTTTACGGAGGGAGTTTGTACGTGTGCCCTGCAACTGGAGAAGCAGCAAGGGCGGCTAGGTTCGTGTTGATGAGAGAGCGAATTTGTCGGTGGGGACGGTGGATTTGATTTATGGTGCTCCGTCGATCGTAAATATAAATGCGAGCTTCCGTCCCTGCTCGGCTGCTTCAATTCAATTCAATTTATGGCATGTTTAGTTGTCAAAAAATTTTACACAGTATTCATCACATCAAATTTTACGGTACATGTATGGAGTACTAAATATAGACGAAAAAAAACTAATTGCATAGTTAGACGAGAAATCGCGAGACGAAACTTTCAAACCTAATTAATCCATAATTAGATACTAATTGTTAAATATAAACGAAAGTATTACGATAGTCAAAAACCTAATTTTTTTTTATCTAAACGCACAGTCAATCAACTCGGCTGGCTGGCTGGCTGGCTGCTGGACTTTATTGGCGTTGCGCTGCTCGATCTCTAGTGGACTGACTCGATCCACCGCGCATGGAACCATGATGAAGCCATGGAGCCACGGACGCCCCGCCGGCCCGGCCGTGCCGCCGCCGGACTTATGCATTATTGCCCACTCCCGCATTCCTCGTTCGGCTTACCTTAAAGCTGACGTGTTCGTTTTTTTTTTTCAATCGGAATAGTGTTTTTCTCTCACACTAATTCAGCTGATACAATATTTTTCAGTTAGTTTCAATCAAGTTTCAGCAAGCAAACATGTACCACTCCATGCGATCTTCGAATATGACTAGTACTTTTAGAATTTTTTCTTTTTTATATATAGACATATATAGATAATTAAAGGCCAGAGGAAAACAATCGTGGTACAGTGTCCCTCAACCAATCACTAATAAGATTATTATAATAACAATTGCCTTCACATTTACATTTTTGTTCAGGCGCCACAGATAGCGGGCACTAATTAAATATAAATAAACTAAGGACTCTTTGGGCACAACCTTCTTAAAGCGTGTAACACTTTCGTTTTTATTTGGTAATTAGTGTTCAATCATGGACTAATTAGGATCAAAACGTTCGTCTCGCGATTTCCAACCAAACTGTGCAATTAGTTTTTTTCGTCTACATTTAATGCTCCATGCACGTATCGTAAGATTCGATGTAATGGCTACTGTAGCTCTTTTTGAGAAGTTGGTTTTGGAACTAAACATAGCCTGACCTTGTTTAGTTCAAAAAGGTGTTGCTAGCACTTCTCCTTCCCTGATGGTGGTATATTGTGGGTGAAAATCCTTCTTACGGTGGGCTGGCGTTGTTTCCATCCTAAAGGTGTTGCTAGGCATTCCGGCTCCATTGTTACACACTTGATGTCAGGGTTGCCACATCTCTTCCTTCTTTTTTGTTTGCTTTGGTGCAGGTTTTCATTTGTTTATTGTCTAGGTTGCTCCCTATATTAGTTGTCGCTACACGTTTTCATGGGTGGAGTTGTTTCGTCCCTGTTTGCAAGGTGTGGTTGTCATCCTGGCGAGTGGTTTATCTCGATGAACACTAGTTGTCTAGAGGGCTTGTCGGGTTTCCCCTGTAAAAAACCTGGATAGGTGTGTTCTGAAAGCGTGGACCGTTGTTGTGAGGTCGCTGACCAAAGTTGTGTCGTACTTGACGATCGATAAACTAGAGTTGTGTTGTAGTTGGTGGTCTGTGAACCGGAGTTGCGCCGGTTCGGCGTGTGTGCGCTCCCTAGTTGTGTGGTCCTCGGATGGTGTGCGGCTGTTTGAACCCCTAGTCGTACGGTTTTTGAGACTCACTTTTATTTATAAACTAGGTCAACTGCCTTTTGTATTAATATGTGTATGGCAAGGGCAGTCCCAATGATGTATTGATGATAGTTTCTATCATTATTAAATGACTTGTTACGTAGGTAAAACGCTGACATGGCAACGTAATTAATGAAGAAAGAGAGCAAAAATCCTAGAAATGGTTTTCTCATAAAGAAATCAAGTATTCTATTGACCCAATGCACTAAGAAACCATAAAATCGTCATTGGAGAAACCACCAGTTTCTAGGAGACTCGTGCCGCACTTCCATTGGAGGAAGAAGATAGAGTTAGGAGAGAGAAAGAAAAAATAATTATTATTTATAGAAACCATGGATTAAAAAGCATTACTTTTTTTATATAGTATCCTATGTTATAGAAACTACTGAATTTTTTTATTGGGACTGTCCTAAAGTCAAAGTCTCGCTGTCTGTTATTTTGAGTGAGAAAAAGGTCTTGAATGCTAAAAATGCTCACGGTTATGGACGGAGGGAGCATATATAGGCCGCGTCTATATGCCAAATTTTTTTTGTTTTTGTACCGTAGTCCGTTTGTTTGTATTTGACAATTAGTGTCTAATTATGGACTAATTAGGTTCAAAAGTTTCGTCTCGCGATTTCTCACCCAACTGTGTAATTAGTTTTTTTTCGTCTACATTTAGTACCCCATACATGTGCCTGAGATTCGATGTGATGGGTACTGCACAAACTTTTGGAATCTAAACAGGCCTATAATGGACATGTTCTGCGGCACTACTTCAGCCATATTTTTCAGCGAACGAACGGTATTTTTCTCTCGTAACAAATTAGTATATAGAAATAGATTGGAGTATATTTGTGTGTACTGTACACCTGAGCATATAGGAGTAGATCGATCGTGGATGTTCTCACGATTGGTGTAGCTTAGCTCTCACCATATACAGTAGGTATCACATGGCCGAGTAAATGCAATGCCTGCTGCTGCCATGGGATGGCCCATGAACACACACACATGAGGAGCTGGAGCGAGGAGGCATCGCTTCGCTAGATTTCATGGACCTGCCTCTGCATCTCACTGCTGCCATTGCCATCGAATGACAGATAAGTACTGTACCCCAGTAGATCCGTGCACGCGCCTGCCTTTAATGCATGTTGCTTTCCAAGCCATGCCGATGCCGTATGGAGTAGGAGTGCATGCATGCATGCATGGGAGGTAGGCAGCGCCGCGCCTCGCCGGGCCCACCCGCCTGCTCGTACTGACTAGTACTAGTAGATCGGAGTATACGTTCTTGTAGTAGAAAAGCTCCACTGCACGCAGTCTTCTTCTCATCTCTAGTCTCATTATAGAGAAGGGGAGAAGCCCTGCAAGTTGAAGTCTCAGGGCCCCTTTGGCGGGCTCCAAACAGCTCCGGCTCCATTACTGTAGCAGCACTGCTCATCGCACTGTGGGACATGAGGATTGGAGGAGGCAGGCAACATCATTTGCATCGTAGTAGATTTTAGCTGAGATAGACAAGGAGAGATGAGCTTTAGTACACGATTTTTGTCGGGGCTTCTTTATCAAACTTACTACTAAACATGTACACGGCAGAATGGCTTTCAAAGTCAAGATCTATAAAACTAAAAACCATTTTCGTCTAGAAACCGAAGTCATAATAAAAAAAACGTGTTTTTTCATGACTTGTCTGTTTGGAGAGAAATCTACTAACAAACAAGACGAACATATGTATGCAAATGCAATGGGAATGGTTTAAATGAATTTATTTATGAAATTGAACGCGGATGGAACGTGGGACTGCAGTGCTCGGACCGTACATTCCTGAATTGAAATGCTTTTAAACCTAGGGCAGCTGCTGCAGCCGTATATATATGTACAGTTAATTAATTAACGTGCGACGCTGCTCTTCTGCAAGTAAGCTGCCAATGAACACTCCTAAGAGCGTGCCAACAACAACCGACGACGACTGGCCGTCTCTCTCTCTGTTGACTGCAGACGACGTGCAGAGACGTACCGAGTACGGGCCGGGGCGGTGGTGCTACGTCCGGCTCCGATGGCCGGCCGGCGATCCAGTGCAGTGCAGCGTCCAATCCTCCCACGGATCACTTTTGGCTACGCTAGCGCTACTGGCCGGGGAGTAATAAAGGCAATGCACATGCACTGATGATGCACGCAGTGGAATGCAAATGCAACCAACCAACAGTAAAAGTAGACGTGTGGAAACTATTTCTATAGTAGTGGATGGATATCATGCCACCCACAAAAGAGTGTGATCGGTAAATTATGCAGATTTAGGATGTCATTTTAGATTATGTTTGATAATGACAAAGCTAGGTAATATATACAAATTTAGCGTGTCACTAATTCCTTATAAAACATAATGGATCCATTGGATATTATATATTTCTTCATTCATTCCAATTTGTAAATCGTGTTGCTTTTTTCTCGTTACATAGCTTTTATTCGCTACTCCCCACATCCCTTTATGCGAGACGTTTTAGCTGCTGAGGAGGTACGCCAAAGACTCAGTGAACGTGGACAGAGGGGCGGTCTAGATGCATGCGAGATGCTATGAATGCAAACACAAAATTCAAATGCTCCGACGTCCAGCTTTCTGGGACAGAGGGAGTACATTATGTCTAGATATATAGTAAAAATTATGTATCTAGAAAAGCCTGAGTGACTTATAATTTGAAATGTAGGGAGTACAAATGATGACTAGAGTTACAAAATGATGACCAAATATTTCTATTTTTTATTTTCTAGGATTTATATTTTATTGGAGGGCGTGACGTCATGATTAACATGGAACCTTTCCGATCGATGCCTCTAGTTAGAAATATTAAGATTGGGATGGTTGTGTGATTGTGTATGGATGGTGACTAATAAACTGTGAAAGACGTATGCACTTGTTGCCCGGTTTTAACATGACTGAGCCTGTCTGATATAGTTGATCAAGTGTTAATGCAGTGTAGAGTTTAAAGACGCGTAAACCTTTATTGCACCTAATATTTATTTATGTGCCTTAGATTTGAATAATAATGGGCTAGGCCCAATTAAATCCAACAGTATAATGCTGGATGATATGGTTGCATGTTGTGGTTGTTATTAAATTTGTCCCACCCTTCCCTGAGCCTGCTGGGCCAAAAGCAATGCAAGTATGATGGACGAGCTGAGGCCAGCCGGA
Source organism: Miscanthus lutarioriparius (assembly GCA_904845875.1). NCBI lineage: Eukaryota > Viridiplantae > Streptophyta > Magnoliopsida > Poales > Poaceae > Miscanthus > Miscanthus lutarioriparius. Next base: position 150,554,511 of record CAJGYO010000007.1, on the reverse strand, counting down.
AACGAATGTGGTGGGCCGGGCAAGTTTTTCCTTCCTTTCCTTTCCGTTAGCCCTGGGCATAATTGACCGAAGACCGAGAACCGAACTGGACTAACCGAACTAATCAAGACCGAAGTTTTCGGTCACTAGTTCGGTCCTGAGTCCATACTCCCTGAACTTTTTACGTTAGTTCGATTATATGTCTCGGGTAACGAGCTAACCAAACTAACTGAACATTTGGATTTTGTTAACATAATGTGTACTTTAGACTATTATTAGTGATATAATATTTATTCTAGTTGGTTTATATCCACCATCACTCTTATTACTTTATTTAATCTATATGTTATATTGTTATTTTTTCTTGAAACACAAAAAATATTGCTAAAATTTGCTACAAATTATAATATTTAGTAATTGTTTTGTCTAGTCCCGTTAGTTCGGTCATGACTAAGACTAAAACGAACTAATCGAGACCGAATTTGCTTGGTCCTGAGTTCTGAACTAACTGATTGGTTTTCGTTTTTAGATGACTGTAGGGTCGAAATGACGGATTAGAGGGGGGTGAATAGTCCTTTCTAAAATTAATGATGCCGGCTAACCAAAACAAATGCGGAATTAAAATTATCGGTCTAGTCAAGACTACACCCCTCTATCTATGTTCTCAAGCACCTTATAAAGATCCTAATTAGACAACCACGCAAGGGAGCTACTTCTAAACTACATAAGCAAGAAGGTAACTAGCAAGCTACACAAGCTAACTAATTACAAGAGCAACTACACAAGCACAATGTAAATAAAGTAAATACAAGCTTGTGTAGCGAGGATACAAACCAACGGGAAGACAAGGATGACACGATGATTTTTATCCTGATGTTCATGTACTTGCCAACACGCTAGTCCCCATTGAGACAAGCTCCAAGGTTACCGTCGGTCCTCTTGCTAGTGGTGACCCACAAGTCACACTCTCCTACGTGGAGTGTTTACCATAAGCTCTAGCACTTGACCCGACTGAATCACTTGTCGCCCTTTGTGTCTCGCTCTACTAGAGTTGCTCTTCGCGGCTCTTGCGGGGTGAGCACAATCCCCCTTACAATCACTTCTCCGAAGCATCGCATAATTTTCTTTACATGCTTCGACGGAGACCACGACCAAGCCGTCTAGGAGGTGGCAACCTCCAAGAGTAACAAGCACCATAAGCTTGCAACTTGATCACCTAGTGCCACTTGATGCAATCTCACAATGCAATCACACTAGAATCACTCACTCGCAATCTATTCGCACTCTTGCAAGCACAAGTGAGTTAGAGGGCTCCCAAGCACTCTCAAGCAAGGACACAAAGTCCCCCAAGGTGCTCAACCTCAGCCATGGCCGAGACACCCCTCTATTTATAGCCCAAAGGCCAAATAGAGCCGCTATACCTTTTCTGCGTAACGACCAGACTCACTGCAGGGATGATCGGACGCGTTAGGTCATCAGAGTCCGGTCGCTCCCAGGCTGCCACATGTCCCGACCGTTTGAAACTAGACGTTGCCACTCAATAATTCCCAATGCGCGTGCACAGTCAGCAACTGACCGGACTCAGCGCTCGAAATGACCGGACTCTCAAAATCCAGCGTCCGATCGAGTTCAGAGAGGTTCCAGAGACAAATTTTAGTGATCGGACACGTCCGGTTACTACTGATCGAACTCGCCAATGCATCCGGTCGCCTCTGCGTGCAGTGCCATACTTTACGTGAACAATAACATGGACGCGTCCGGTCACTACTCCGCCTCAGCGTCCGTTCCATCCACACCCACTCACCAGTGCGTCACGAAGCTGACCGAACTTGCGTCACAGAGTCCGGTCACACCACCTGACCCGCGTCCGGTAACTCTCTACCTCTCTCTCATACACTATTCCTCAACAAGAATTTCTTGGAGAGAAACAGGAATTGTCGGCTGAGCCTCTTTTCTCTCACTGACACCTCGCTATCACGCACGCAAGTTGTCCCCTTTACTATTCCTCAACAAGAATATCTTGCTGAGAAATGAGAATTGCTGGCTCAGCTTCTTCTCTCTCGCTGACACACATGCAGACATGTCCCCCGCACTATTCATCAACAAGAATTTCTTGGTCAACACAGGGAATTGCTTGTTGAGAGTTAGCATCACTAAAATCATCATTTTATGTGCTATCTCTTCTCCATTTTCAACACCCTTGCAAAAGTGCTAACACCACCAAGTGTTTACCATTTTGTGCATGTGTGTTAGTTTTTCACAAACATTTTTCAAAGGATTAGTCACTCAATTCACCACGCCACTCGATCCTAGCAACGATGCAAAGTTAGATCACTCGAGTGGCACTAGATGATCGATATGAAAACAAGTTTGCCCTTCTTGATAGTACGGTCATCTATCCTAAACCCGGTCATAAACGTCTCTACACACATATGACCGGTGAAATGAAATGCCCAACAAATATTGTCGGGGACCTAATACCGGGGTACCCAATGAGGTGGAACTAATAACCATCGAACGTTGACGCTTCCAGTCAGACAAGAACGCTACTACGCTTCTTGCCCGGACGACGGAAGATTGGTTCTGCCTCGCCCAACCCCCGGGGGCTGGCTCCGCCTCGCCCAACCCCCGAGGGCCGGGCTCCGCCGCGCCCGACGGCTAAGGGCTGGCTCCGCCTCGCCCGACGTCCGAGGGCGGGCTTCGCCTCGCTCGACGTCCGAGGGCGGGCTCCGCCTCGCCCGGCGGCTAAGGGCTAGCTCCGCCTCGCCCGACGGCCGGGCGGGCTCTGTCTCACTCGACGGCTGAGGGCTGATTCCGCCTCACCCGATGTCCGAGGGTGGGCTCCATCTCACCCGACGACTGAGGGCAGGCTCTTCCTCGCTCGACTATTGCACCCTGCTCCTTCATCATGACAAGCACAGGGTACGATAAGACATTCGAGTCAACCATAGTATCGAGGACCATGCCCTGCACGCCTGTAGGAAGGTACCATCAGGATACGATGGGACGGGTGCTTTAAGCCCTTTCTGACATAACCGTGCCCAAATAGTGTTGTAGGCACCGACTTTTGTCTTACAGTATAGTAGGCGCCGCCTTTAGCCCTCGGGCGCGGATACTAACACAGGCATACGACAACCGCTACAATTTAAGGGAAAACTCACATCATCTACAGTAACAGGCGTATAGTCATCTCCCCATCCGCTCCCCATAGAGTCATGGCTCGGCACCCTGACACCCTGCACCGTCTGTCGGGGAAGATGGGACGTAACCACTCGCTGAAGCAGGGCTAGGGCGTGGCCCTATCAGGGTCAGTGGACGTGCCATCTCTGGCATGGTCGGCCATGACAGCGGTACAGGCTCAAGGGAAAAGGAAAGCTCGGCACCTTCGAAGGGCGACCTCCACCTTAGGTTTTTTTCCTCTTTCTCCCATCCATAAACCCCCTCGCCTCCTTGGTCTATAAAAGGGAGGGCATGACTCCCTATGAGAGGGGGGATTAGTTCAACACACACAACACATCACGCATACTGCCAAGCAGCGACCAAGCTCTTGGCATCCTTTCGTCCATTCCATCAAAGACTTGGGATCTTTCCCTCTCTCTACCATTTGTACCCCCTACTACGAACCTTTTTCGGTACTGATAACACGAGCAGCAGCAGACTGGACGTAGGGACATTCGGCCTGAACCAGTAAAAACCTTGTGTCCTTTAGTGCACCATCTGGGCCTAACGCATAATAATTAAAAATTTACTAGCCGGTGTTTGTTCGAAACACCGACAGTTGGCACGCCAGGCAGGGGCCTTTGCGCGTTTCAAATCAGGCCTCGGATGGCTAACCATGCAATCAGCTAGGTCCTGGGCGCACATGTGCGTTTCAGTGACCTAGACTTCATCGTCACGGTGGGAGGAGAGTTGGCGTTGGCCCATCTCGCCATCCAATCTCTCTCCTCCATCGGCTCTGGCTACAGGAGGCTTGAGCGCCAGCCCGGTGTCTCCCTCGGACCCCAGCCGTCCAGGGAGGACCCGCGCTGCCTCATCCTCTCTCCGAAACACTCCGCACAGAGTGCCCCGATGGCGTTTTCGTTCGGTCTCCACAACGCCGCGGCGATCATAAGCCACCTTGTGGCACGGCGCACGATCCCGTCCCCCACGAGCAACAAGTTCGTGGGGATGATCGAAAGCGTCACAGAATCCCTCCATGGCCTCCTTGTGGAAGGTCTGGGGTCGGACTCTGGCTCTGACTCTGGCAGGGGGAGCCATCATCCCTTTCGGGAATGTTTCATGGCGGAAACCTCCGAGGGACACGTCGAAAGCGCCTCCGAGAAGGAGGTTACCCCGGCAGGCAACCTCGGCGGCGGAACCAAAGGAAGAACGGTGGCCCTGTCCCATGTAGGGGTGGAACAGCTAAAAGCCCGAAAGCGAGAGATCAACGAAGCCGGACAACAGCTTGTTCGGGAATACGCGTTGGTCGATTAGGAGATCGAACGCCACGGAGACGGTGGGCACGCACGCGCCGTGGCCCATGACGTAAATCAAAGGATCATCGCAGACGACGAAACCCTTCCTCACTTCGCTCGGGCGAGCCAAAACATCGCCGCCACAACGGCCTTGCTCAACGGCCTTCCAGAGGCCGCAACGCCCGAGGATCGCCGGGCCCACCGTGAAATTCGCATGCTGCTCGAGCGTGCGGCGGCACAGCAGGCGAAGACTTTGTTGTCTCGGCGACGCGAGCTCGACACCAGCCAACGCACGTCCTCGGTGCATCCCGCTCGGGATGCATTTGTCCACCAGGCACCGCAAGGCAGCAAGCAGCGCGCTGCGGCCCAGATACATCAGCGTCTTGGCCGTAATCGTGATGCGCGCAGCACCCTCGATGCCCGCAGACGTACCTATAGCGACCCAAGGGAAGGAGCCCGCCGCGGCTATCATCCTCGACACGGCGGACGCTACGACAGCGGCGAGGACCGGAGCCCGAGCCCCGGCTTGCCAGAGCCTCATGCCTTCAGCCAGCACATCCTTAACGCTGCATTCCCGCTAAGGTATCGACCACCTACCAATATTCCTAAATACTCTGGGGAGACAAACCCTGGACTTTGGCTTGAAGACTATTGGCTTGCTTGCCAAGCCGGTGGCGCGGATAATGACGACTTCGTTATCCGCAGCCTCCCACTGTTCTTGGCCGATTCGGCCCAGGCATGGTTGGAACACTTGCCGTCCAACGTAATCCAGGGTTGGGCGGATCTAAAGGAGATCTTTGTGGGAAACTTTCAGGGCACGTACAAATGCCCTGGGAACCCATGGGACCTCAAGAACTGCCGTAAGAAGGCCGGCGAGACCCTCCGTGGGTACATCCGACGCTTCTCCCAACAGTGCAACAAGCTCCCTAACGTCGTCGACGCAGACGTGATAGGAGCCTTCCTGTCCGGGATGACCTCCGAGTCCTTGGTTCATAAGTTGGGATGCAAGGGCCCGCGAACCACCAAGGAACTCCTAGACATCGCCACTAGCCACGCCTCAGGAGAAGAGGCGGTCGGAGCGATCTTCGATCGCCTCGAGGGTAAGGCAAGGCGGTACGAAGGTACCGGTGAAGGCATCTCCAATCGTTTCGCCAAAAGAAAGAATAAGAAGCAATGGCGTGAGGACTTACTTGTGGCTGCTGCCGACCGCAAGGGTGGTCGGAAGCCCTCGGAGGGCACTCCAAACCACTTCGAAAAAATGCTCGAGGGGCCATGCCCAAACCATGCCTTTCCCGTAAAGCATCTGCTCAAGGACTTGCGGCTCATGCGGAAGTTCTTGTCTAAAAACTCCAACAATGGAGAGCAGGGGAAGGAACCTGCCCCCGCTATGGATGACGCCGAGGAGAAGGATGACGACTTTCCAATGCCGGACGGCTGCTTAATGATCTTCAGAGGATCGGCGACCTATGACTCCAACCGCTGTCAGAAGGTCGCACGCCACGAGGTCTACATGGCCCAACCAGCCATACCTCCCTTCCTCCGATGGTCGAAGTCTGCCATAACCTTCAACCGGATTGACCATCCAGATACCGTCCCGCACCTGGGAAGGTATCTACTTGTTGTTGACCCGATCGTCGACTCAAAGCGGCTCACCAAGGTACTGATGGATGAAAGCAGCGGCCTCAACATCATGTACGCCAAAATGCTCGACGAGATGGGCGTCGACCGGACGCACCTCTGCCCAACCCGAGCGCCTTTTCATGGCATCGTGCCCAGGAAACATGCCATGCCACTAGGACAGATCGATGTGCCCATCACCTTCGAAGATTATTTCAATTACAGTACTGAGACCCTCACCTTCGAGGTGGTTGGGTTCCCCGGAACCTTCCACGCCATCTTGGGATGACCATGCTATGCGAAGTTCATGGCCGTCCCCAACTACACATACCTCAAGCTAAAGATGCCGGGCCCCCACGGGGTCATCACCACCGGCACCTCCTTCCAGCGGCCTACGAGTGCGAGGTCGAGTGCTGCGGCCACACCACAGCAATCGTCGCCTCCAGGAAACTCGCAGCCCTCAAGAAGGTCACCGAAGGAGCGTCTGACGCGAAGAAATCAACCGGGTCGTTCAAATCGGTAGAGGGCTCCATGGAGGTCCCATAGATCCCAGCAGCTCCGAGAGTAAAATGGTACGCATTGGTATCATGCTCTCCTCCGAATTGGAAAGCGTGCTCGTTGACTTCCTCCACGACAACAAAGACATCTTTGCTTGGAAACCCTCGGATATGCCAGGCATTCAGAGGGAGGTCACCGAGCATACCTTAAAAATCCATCTAGGCTCCAAGCCGGTGAAGCAACGCCTACATTGCTTCGATGAGGAAAAACATAGGGCCATCGGTGAAGAGATAGCAAAACAGTCGGCCGCCGGGTTCGTCAGGGAAGTACACCACCCAAAGTGGTTAGCCAATCCCATCCTTGTGCGAAAGAAGAGTGGGAAATGGAGGATGTGTGTTGACTATACGAGGCCTCAACAAGGCATGCCCAAAGGATCTGTTTCCTTTGCCACGCATAGACCAAATAGTCGACTCTACCTCAGGGTGTGAAACCCTCTGCTTCCTTGATGCGTACTCCGGCTACCATCAAATCACGATTAAAGAGTCCGACCAACTCGCGACGTCTTTCATCACCCCCTTTGGATCGTTCTGCTACGTTTTGATGCCATTCGGTCTGAAGAACGCTGGGGCAATGTACCAGCGATGTATGCTCAGATGCTTCGGGGACCTCATTGGGCGGACCGTTGAGGCCTACGTTGACGACATCGTTGTTAAGTCCAAATGGGCTAACCACCTCGTTGTCATCTTGAGCAAACCTTTGCAAAACTCTAGACGAATGGCATCAGACTCAATCCCGAGAAATATGTTTTTGGGGTTTCGAGAGGTATGTTGCTCGGCTTCATCGTCTCCGAGCGTGGCATCGAAGCCAACCCGGAGAAAATCTTAGCCATCACAAGGATGGGCCCGATTCAGAACATAAAGGGGGTTCAGCGAATCATAGGGTGCCTCGCCGCCCTCAGCCGATTCATCTCATGCCTCGGCGAACGAGGACTCCCCCTTTATCGGCTCCTGAAGAAAGCCGACCGCTTTGAGTGGACATCCGTGGCCCAGGAGGCGCTTGACATGGTCAAACTACTTCTAACAAGGCCCTCGATCCTAGTTCCTCCAAGCGATGGAGAATCCCTTCTGCTATACATAGCGGCCACCACACAAGTGGTCAGTGCCGCCCTGGTAGTAGAAGGGGAGGAAGAGGGGCACGCCCTCAAAGTGCAGCCCCCTGTGTACTTCATCAGCGAGGTACTATCCGACTCCAAAACCTGCTACTCCTAAATCTAGAAGCTCCTTTACACCTCCTCATCACCAAGAGGAAGCTGCGCCACTACTTCGAGTCACATCCCGTGACGGTTGTGACGTCGTTCCTCCTCAGCGAGGTCATCCAGAGCCAGGACGCCACGGGAAGAACTGCAAAGTGGGCACTTGAGCTGATGGACCAAGGCATCACATATGCCTCCTGAACGGCGATCAAATCCTAGGTATTGGCTGACTTCATAGCCGAATGGACCGAGGTCCAGACACCATCGGCGGTCATCGATCAAGAGTACTGGACGATGTACTTCGATGGATCGCTGATGAAAAAGGGTGCCAGCATGGGGCTGGTCTTCGTATCACCCCTCGGGGTCCGCATGAGGTACATGGTTCGGCTCCATTTCCCCTCATCAAATAATGTGGCCGAATATGAAGCACTCGTCAACGACCTATGCATCGCCATAGAGTTGGGCATCCGATGCCTCGACATTCGGGGTGACTCTCAGCTGGTCGTCAACCAAGTCATGAAAGAGTCAAGCTGCCATGATGCCAAGATGGCTGCATACTACCAAGAAGTCTGACGGCTAGAGGACAAGTTCGACGGCCTCGAACTCAATCACATCCCAAGGCGCCTCAATAAGGCGGCTGACGCACTTGCAAAGGTTGCGTCAGGTCGAGAACCGGTGCCGATGGATGTCTTCGCCAACGACCAACACAAACCCTCAGTGCGCTATGAAGGGTCAGAGCGGGCCGTCGATGGCCCATCTGATCCAGCCCCGGGGGCTGACCAACCGACGGCTCCGCCTGGTCCTGATGTCATGGAGCTTGAAGAGGATCCAGCGATAGAGCCCGATCCTCTAGGCGACTGGAGAACACTTTACCTCGACTACCTCCTCCGCGACACGCTACCGACAGACAAGACGAAGGCTCGACGACTCGCACATCGCGCCAAATCCTTCGTTCTTGCAGAGGGCAAACTCTACAAACGGAGCCACACCGGGATCCTGCAGTTCTATATCCCCATCGAACAGGGAAGACTTCTGCTGAGCGACATCCACGGTGGGGTCTGTGGTCACCATGCCGCACCGAGAACCTTGGTTGGGAACGCATTCCGATAGGGTTTCCACTGGCCCACTGCAGTAGCCGACGCTGAGCAAATCGTACGCACCTGCGAAGGGTGTCAGTAATACGCTCGGCAGACTCACCTTCCGGCCTAGGCACTCCAGATGATCCCCATCAGGTGGCCCTTCACGGTCTAGGGGCTCGACCTGGGTGGGCCTCTCAAAAAGGCGCTCGGGGGCTTTACCCACTTACTTGTCACCATAGACAAGTTCACAAAATGGATAGAAGCTTAGCCGATCTCCGCGATCAAATCCGAGCAAGCTGTGTTGTTCTTCTTTGACATCATCCATCGCTTTGAAGTACCGAACTCCATCATCATAGACAATCACATGTAGTTCACTAGTAAGAAATTCATTCGATTCTACGATGAACAACACATCCAAGTCGATTGGGCGGCCATCACGCACCCCCAAACGAACGGGCAGGTCGAGCGCGCAAACGGCATGCTCCTACAAGGCCTCAAGCCCAGGATCTTCAACCGGTTGAACAAATTAAGCGCACGCTGGGTCACCGAGCTCCCTATGGTGCTCTAGAGCCTAAGGACAACTCCTAGCCGGGACACCAGCTACACACCTTTCTTCATGGTCTACGGTTCTAAGGCCATCCTCCCAACGGACCTCGACTACGGAGTGCCAAGAATCAGAGCATACGACGAACAGGGAGCCAAGGCATCCCACCAAGATGCCATGGACTAACTAGATGAAGCCCGTGACATCGCCCTCCTCCGTTCGGCCAAGTACCAGCAGGCGTTGCAACAGTACCACGGCCGACGGGTGCGGGACCGAGCCTTCAATGTCGGAGACCTTGTTCTCCGCCTCGTGCGGAGCAACAAGGACCGCCACAAGCTCTCCCCACCCTAGGAGGGGCCATACGTCATCGCGGAAGTACTTCGGCCAGGTGCCTACAAGTTGAAAACCATCGACGGCGAGGTCTTCACCAACACCTAGAACATTGAGCAGCTACGTCGTTTTTACCCTTAAATAAATGCATACTTTTTCTTATCAGTTTTTTCTTGAGAAATCCCCGATCTTTAGCGACCTCCGACCCCTGCAAATTATGAGGGGTCAGACCTCACTCGGGGGCTGATATATGTACACTTATCTGACAAAACACTCTCTGTGTTATCTTTGGAAATATTCTCTAAGTCTTCCCTCTTTTCTCACGACAAGTCCTAAAGGCTAGGATTTTGGGAAACAAAATCTGAGCGTAACTACTAGGACTGCGGGAGGCCCACGCCCCAGCAGCTACGACCTCCTTGCTCACCGACATAATCAAAATTGGCTTGCCTGCACTCCCAGTTTTTTGCGACTTTAGCTATGAGAAGGGTTAGAAGGCACCAAAATCTCTTTTACAAAAGGAGGGAGAAAAAACGAAAGGCTGTTTACCGTTGCGAACGTTGAAAACTTATTCACTTTTTCGCACAAAATTCATTGCTTACGAAGTGATTTCATCATGAAAAGGACCAATGTACTCATAAATACAAAAGACTGTTCACTCGGGGGCTCCCCCACAAACTTATTCATTTATAGTCCCTGACCAGCTCTACTACGAGTACTACTACGGTCGCCATGCCACGCTCTCTATTGGCGATGTCCTACTGCTTTGTGAGATCCTCGAAGGCGCCGTCATCTGCAACGTAGAGCACCACGTCGGCGACTGTGGTGCCCTCCCCGGGGTGTCCGGGGACTGCGCCATCATGATCAGCCGCAACCCCGACAATGGCGCCTCTGCCAGGGCATCCAAGGACTGCGCCAGCGTCATCAGCTGCAACCCTGACAACGGCACCTCTACCGGGGTGTCCAGGGACTACGCCATCATCATCAGCCGCAACCCTGACAACGGCGTCTGGGCGAGGGGCGCAACGAACGACGGTAAAGCCAACAATGCTCGACACCCTCCGATGCCCCTCCTCCTTCGGCAGCAGTGGCCCCTTCTCAGCAAAGGCGGCCCGCACCATCTCATCTACGTTGGATGACCTCCAGCTCAACATCATGCTCCGGATTCACGAGCGAATCTGTGAGTTTTTCTCTCCCTAGCATTACCCTCTCTCACTTGGGAACTGCTGCGACGCACGAACGTATTCGGTGGAAAGGAAGGAGAATAGGTAGCGGCTCAGAGGCTGGCGAAGGGGTGGGACAAGAACTCCCCTCTCCCTCCCTATTTAAGGAAGAGGCGCAGCAGCTGAGGAAAGGCGAAAGGTTGGGACAAAAAACTCTCTGCCTTCCCCTGTTCAATGCAGATGGAAAATCAATGCTGACGGAAATCTGAGGGGACGCGTCTGGACCGACGGGACGTGCCCTGGTCGATGAGACGCCACCTGGTCAAACAGAACGTTGCCCAGGCACGTCCCACCACCACCACGTGCCGGGCACGAGGACGGGGGCGCACCCACATGCAGGCGACTCTCTACTTCCTCGGGCAAGACCATAAAACAACGGAACCCCCACCCATGGGGTCCCAACGGGCTTCCTGGGTCGATCGGACGGCCCAGGTAAAACAACGAACGAACGACCGCTGAAAGATAAGCACCTCTGTTTACTTACTTTGAGTGTTAATTTCATTACCGAGCTTTAGCCCCAGCAACGGCAGAGGCGCGGACATTGCTCGGGGGCTGCCGAGGGTGTCTATTTATTTAGACATGCTCATCGCCCAACCCCTCCTTACGTTTAAAAACTAGAGACATGGGGTGCGGGTGTAAAACTTTGAGTAAAACTAGACGAACCGCTAGACCCTACACCCCGGCGGCTACGGTGTTTTTGCATCCGCATACCCCAAGTTTTTGCATCCACCTTCTCGAGAAGGGTTCGAAGGGTCCGCCTGCAGAATCTCCTTCAGGGAGAAGCAGTCAGGTCGCTTAAAAGTCAATCGAACGGCTCGAATCACCACCGAGAGACGAAAACAAAAAATTGCGATGCTCGTGCAGGTCACACCGGCCCCATCACAAATGTCAGACTCGAACCCCGCACAGACATGTCTGATAAGAGCTTCTCGTCGCTCATGCCACCGAGGTAACGTTACCGACCCCCGCTGTCGTTTCAATTAAATCGCACACTAATCCCATCATCCAAACGTTGCATATGCAAATCGCTGCATCTCAACACTTCGTGTCGTGTCACGAAGCGGTAGCCACCTCATTCAACATGAGCGGCGACTGACCGAGGTTTGAAGGCTGTCCAGCAAAGGTCTCATGGCCGCCTCGCGTCAAACAGAGCCAGGGGAGAAAAACCGAGATGAGCCCCAGCGGCCTTGCCCGACCCCGCTCAAAAGCGGACAGGGACATCTCAACCTTTCTCGTTTGATTCTAACCACGAGCTAAACCCATAGAATCTTCGTTGAGGAGAGGCCAACGGGCCACCTGAGCCTACCGAACGGCTCGGGCATCTGTCGGGAGGCGGGTTAAGAAGTAGTGGAATGCCACATGAGGGCTCTACCGACCCCATCAGTGAATGATGGACCCAGATTCCACACAAACATACCCATTAGCGAGCTCATTGAGCACGACACTCGAGCCATCGAGGCAAGTGTCGTCAACTCAACCCATCCGGTTGCGGAAACCGAGGTCGGGGTAACGCACGAAACACGGCCGACCCCTATCAGACCCTAAGGGGCTCGGGAGCTCGAGCCGCTCGATCCATGATTGAGAGACCGAGGTTCAAAGGCTGACCCACAAAGGGTCTAAGGCCGCCTCGTGTCCAACAAGAGCTAGGGGAGAAAAACGCAGATGAGCCTCAGCGGCCTTTGCCCAACCCGAATTAAGGTGGGAAGGGTCATGTCAACCTTTTAGTTCAATCCAGCCTCTAGCCGAGCCCATAGAATCCCCATTGAGGGGGAATCTGTTGGAAGGCGGGTCAAGGAGCAACGGAACGCCACCCGAGGGCTTTGCCGACCTTGTCGCAAAGCAAATGGGATTGGATTTCGTCTAAACATCCCAGTTAGCAAGCTCATAAAGCGCGTCACTTGAGCCATCGAGGCAAGTGACGTCGCCTTAACCCCTCCAGTTACGGAAACCACAGACAGGGCAACAGTCACAAAACAAGCCAGCCCTTGACCGAATCCCCACCACGCATGGGGGCTCGGGGAAGGCCGGGCCAGCGATAAGACCAAACGCATGGTCACGCAGCGATCGGCAAAATCCTAAGTAAGGGGTACGTGTGAATGCAAAAGTAAGTTTGCTACCCTCACCCCGGTCTCCAGTAACATCTGGCCCCAGGGACCGCAAGGGGTTGGATCTCACTCGGGGGCTGATAAAGGTATGAGTACCTTCTTTCTTTTTTCGAAACAGTCATTACATCAGACCTTTTCCTCGCGTCGGGATTGGCGGCAAGGTTCGGGGGAACAGATAGGTAAGACTGCAAAAAGCCCACGCCCAAACGGCTACGGTAATTTTGCTCACCAGCACAATCAAAATTTCCCCTACACACCTCGGTCCCTACAGTCTTAATGAGCGAAAGGGTCGGATTGCATAAATCTTTTTTCATTACAAAAAGGGAAGAAGGTAAGATCAAACAAACGAAACGAAATTATGAAACAAAGTCACGAATCTATTTTCGAACACAAAAGTACCGACACTTGTCCACATATTACAGATAAATGTTTATCAAACTTATTTAACTAACTACTTCCTCGAAGGGAGAACCATGTCTTTTAGCCTGTTCGCCAGGTTCCGCGCATTGGGAGTCACCGCCTTCTCAATCTCATCCGGCTCGAAGTCTTCATAGCCAAGCGCGAAGCCTTGGCTCATTACCTCCAAGTTGATCTCCCAATCATAATGAGAACAGATAACAGTGAAGGCTTGGGAGATCCCGGCGTGAAAGGCATCCTCCTCAAGCTGGCCCACCCATGCCGTGATACCAGTGGCATGAGTCGTAAGGGAGTTGGTCCCCTCCTCTTGCGCCACCTATAGGTCATCATAGACCACCACAACGGCAGAGCACAGAAGATCGTGCTGATCGCTTTTGACCTGAAGAATCCCCCGCACCTCGGCGAGTTCTGTGCCTAGCCCGGCAGAAATTTCCTCAGCCTCCAGCCTTCAGGCCACCGCATCTCCAAGATCCACCCGGAGGGCCCCGGCCTCCCGACGCGCCTCGTCGCGCTCTCGGACGGCCCGGTCGCGCTCCTCGTGGGCCATGCTGCGCTCCGAGCGAAGTCTTTCTTTGGTCCGGCGTAGCTCGTCCCACTCCCTGCGTAGTTGGGCGATCACCTCGGCATCCTAGTTCGCTCTATGCTGTAGCGCCACGGACCTATCCTCGGCTTTCAGCTTGAGATCCTGCTCCGTCTCTAGCTCCACCAGGAGCTCGATGGCCCGCTGGCTAGCATCGGCGTCCTTCTGGAGCAGCTCGTCCCACTCCTTTTGGACCCTAGCGGCCGCCTCCTCGTCCTGCTTCACCCTCGCCGATAGGTCCTCGAACATCCCATGGATCTCCTCTGTGTCCCGACGCGCTTTGATTTCTCGTTGCTGGGCGGCGGTGAGCTGGGCGCTCAAATCTTCGCGTAGCCGGGCCTCCTCGGTGAGGCGGTCCCTTTCCACCGTCTGCTCATGGAGGAACCGGGATTTCTCCCGGCTACGAGCAATGAGGGACTGAAAAGAAAACCAGCGTAAAAAATACAAAAATAAATGAAGACAAGAAGAAAGCGAGACGAAAGATCAAGCGGATACCCGGGCATTTGGAACGATGACGCCATGTAGGACGACCCGGGCCTTATCCAGGACACCCATCATCGCCGAGATCCCTTTGTCAAGACTCCCCCGCTCTATGCTCTCGGTAGCATCGTCGAGCGAGAAGAGAGTCGACGTTGGGTCTTGGGGATCCATCCGGTGGAGCGGCGACTCACCCAGCGCGGGCGAGCGGCTACCCCCAACACCAGGCCTAAGGGCAACCCCCCGCTGGTCCTCTCCACCACCGCCACGATGCCCGTAGTCCCTCCGGCCGTGTCCTAATCCATCCATCCTACCTCGGGCGCCGTAGCCTGGGCCACCGGTGTCGCGGATTGCGCCGCTCCCTCGGACGCCACCATGGCAACATCCAGCTGCGCCGGGCTTGTCGCGGTCATGGTCACCTCCGTCTGGGCCTCTGGTGGCACGACTGCGCTGCTCTATCAAGCGCCATCGCGGCTGCGTCCAGCTGCGCCTGGCTCGTTAGGGTTGGGGACCCTCCGGCCGTATCCCCCTCCGTCCGGCCCACGTCGGGCGCCATCGCTTGGGCCACCGGAAGCACAGATTGCGCCGCCCCCTTGGACACCACCGTGGCCGCGTCCGGCTGCTCCTGGCTTGACGCGGTCGTGGCCACCTCCACCGGCGACGCTGGACCCTCGGCTTGCGGTGTCGCGCCCGCCACGGAAGACGTTACCAGCACGGGCGGCGGCTCCATTTGCTCCGATGTAGATGGCGGAGTCTCCGCCACCGCCTGCTCGGCAACCACCGAGGGCGCGGGCGCCACCGTGGGCGCCGCCAGATCGGCCAACGAGGCCTCAACATCAGCGCCGCTCCTACCCGAAACAGGAGCGACGTCGGGCAGCGGCGTCCTTCTTGCCTGAAGGGCAAGGCTCTTCTTGGGTGCCAGCCCCAGAGAGCGGCCCCGTCGCAAGAATCTGCAAGAGGTAAATGGCATAAGTTCAAAACAGAAAAATAAAAAGGGGGAGGAAAAATAGGGGAATCAGTGACCCACTCTGGTGCCTTTTGGCGGCTAGAACGTTTCGGGGACGAACCCCCGGACCCCTACTCCAACTCGTCTGGGTAGGACCATTTTGAGCCTGCCCCTGCTCCCGGGCAGGGGGGCTCGACTCCCTTATCTCTGAGGGCGCGACAACGGAGCCGAGCTTCTCCATCAATACCTCGTGCATGGTGGCAGATCCACCCACCCCCATCGGCTCGTGGGGCATGGCAACAGAGCCGCCCCCTCCATCAAAACCTCAGGCGTGGCGGCAGATCCGCCCGCCCCCATCGGCTTGTGGGGCGCGGCAACAGAGCCGCCCCCCTCCATCAACACCTTAGGGGCGACGGCCGATCCGCCTCCCCATATCCACCGATCCTCCGCCGGCACCCCGAGTGAGGCGGCAGATTTGCCGGCTCCCACCGGCCCCGAGGACCGGCCGATGGTTCGGCCCACCTCCACCAATCTCACGGACTCGCTTCACTTCGCATGGAACAGGAAGGGTCCCTACATGGGCGGGCGGGCATCTGTCAGCGTATCCTCATCCTCCAGGACATCCCAACCCACATCGGCAGCTACCTCATTGTCGTCGTCGTCGTCATCACTTCCTGTCTCCTCTCCTCGATCCTGCGCTTGCTGCTTCCGTAGCAGCTTCTTCTTCCTAAGCTCCCTCGTCCTTTTGTCCCACTCGGCCGTGATATGATTTGCTTTCGCCAGGGTTCGATCATTCAGCAACCAAGCCAGGCTATCCTTGAAGAATAGTACCCTTCGCTGGTCCTGCCATCCCGAGGTCAGCTTCAAGGGGTCGGAAATTCAAGTAAAAAAGGAATACGGAGAAAGAAAAACTTACGAAGCCAGTAAACCCCGGTTCCGGCCTCATTGGGGGATGCCCCGGCACCGGAAACACAAAATCAAGGACGACACCAGCGGTGTCCTTCAAACGATCCATCGCCTCCTTGATGCACTGCTCCACTTCGGAGGGAGGGAGCGCTTCGTCGACAAGCACCGTCCCTTCGAACAACGCTCCGGGCGCCATCTGGTGCAGGGGAAGCGCGTGCACCATCCGCGGTGCCACCCTCGTCGCATGGTAGGGGCCGATGATCCCCGATCCCTTCACGCCCTGGTCTTTTAGAGTTTAGAGGGCAGCGAGAAGGTCATTGATGTTCTTCTTTTCCTTGACCGGGACACCCCACTTCCATGACCCCAGGGCCTCCTCGATGACGCACCCGAATAAAACTGGCAGGGGGGCGGCGGCGTCATCCTTGACATAGAACCATTGTGAATGCCACCCTTTGTTGGAGGCCAACAGATGCATTAACGAGTATGCTTCTGCCCAGTTGTTGCGGAGGTGAATGCCGACGCATCCCACCGACGCGTGCAGCTCTTGCTACCCGACCCGCTTCTTCAGAAGATTGACGACGAAGAGATGCTACCATAGGTCAAAGTGAGGATCAATTCCCAAGAACCCCTCACACAGGGCGATGAACGCCGCCGTGTGCTGGATCCCGTTGGGTTAAGGTGCTGCAGCTCCACCTGGTAGTAATCCAACATCCCCCGAAGGAACTTGTGAGCAGGTATGGCGAATCCCCGCTCATGGAAGTGAGCGAAGGACACGACATACCCTTCGAGCGGCGACGGCACATCCTCATTACCAGGCAGCCGCCACTCCTCGGTGGCGGTCAGCGGGCGAAGGAGGCCACGACGAACGAGGCCCTCCAGGCGATGAGGCGTGATGCTGGATCCGCACCACGACTCCATTGAAATGATTGAGAGGGGGGCGGATGCGAGTTCAACGGCGGCTGTGATGTGGATGCGAGCTTAACGGCGGCCATGATACGAGTGCGGGAGGAACTGGCGATTGGCGGTGGAGGTTGACAATGTGAAGGCGAAAAGGTGAAGTACAGAACCCTAGGGGCGAACCCTGTGGTTTTATAAGGGCAACGGATGTGAGAAGAGCAACCGTCTACCTCGATCTCTGAGCCCGCCACGACACACCGCCGTGTCATGTCCCAGGATACGCGCCCGCGATCCCTATCCTTTCCCACCAAAATCGCGCCGGACGGTTCGCCTTACCCAAGTAGACCAGGACTCCTTTCCCATCAAGGGAATATGGGTCAAAAGGTCTTTTTCTCCGACCCGCCTGGGCCCAGAAGTCCAAGGGCCGATCTAACAGTCTCGACGGCTGCCCCAATGAGGGATGGGCCCACGAGGTACCAGGACTCAGGTACACGAGCATCAGGGGGGTCTCGATCCACAATCGAGTCCCAGCCAGGCTGACCCTAGACGAAATCCCCATGAACAGGATACCAGGGTTCCCTTAAAACTATCCAGCTGACAAAAACTGAATCCCACAGCCTTGCCCGTGAATGGTCCGAAATTACCCCCGGGCGATTCTATCCAAACCACCCGGGGGCTCTGGGGCTACACCCGACGGGTGTGCTCGCGCGCACCCTCTGGCGAATCGAAATACCCCTCGGGCGATTCTATCCGAATCCCCCGGGGGCTCGGGGGCTACACCCGTTGGGTGCGCTCGCGCGCACCCTTTGGCAAGTCAAAATACCCCTCGGGCGATTCTATCCGAATCACCCGGGGGCTCGGGGGCTACTGTTGGGGACCTAATATCGGGGTACCCAATGAGGTGGAACTAATAACCATCGAACGTTGACGCTTCCGGTCAGACAAGAACACTACTACGCTTCTTGCCCGGACGACGGAAGATTGGTTACGCCTCGCCCAACCCCCGGGGGAAGGCCCTGCCTCGCCCGACCACCGAGGGCCGAGCTTCGCCTCGCCCAATGGCTAAGGACTGGCTCTGCCTCGCCCGACGTCCGAGGGCGGTCTCCGCCTCACCCGACGTCCGAGGGTGGGCTTCGCCTCGCTTGACGGCCGAGGGCTGGCTCCGCCTTGCCTGACGTCCGAGGGTGGGCTTCGCCTCGCCCGATGGCTGAGGGCAGGCTCCACCTCGCCCGACGATTACACCCTGCTCCTTCATGATGACAAGCACAGGGTACGACAGGACATTCGAGTCAACCACGGTACCAAGGACCATGCCCTACATGCCTGCAGGAAGGTACCATCAGGATATGATGGGACGGGCGTTTTAAGCCCTTTTCCGACATAACCGTGCCCGAATAGTGTTGTAGGCGCCGACTTTTGTCCCACAGTATAGTAGGTGCCACCTTCAGCCCTCGGGCGCGGATACTAACAAAGCATACGACAACCGCTACAATCTAAGGGAAAACTCACATCATCTATAGTAACAGGCGTATAGTCATCTCCCCGTCCGCTCCCCGTAGAGTCATGGCTCGGCACCCTGACACCCTGCACCGTCTGTCGGGGAAGATGGGACGTAACCACTCGCTGAAGTAGGGCTAGGGCATGGCCCTGTCAGGGTCAGCGGACGTACCATCTCTGGCACAGTCTGCCATGACAGCGGTACAGGCTCAAGGGAAAAGGAAAGCTCGGTACCTTCGAAGGGCGACCTCCACCTTAGGTTTTTTCCTCTTTCTCCCATCCGTAAACTCCCTGCTCCCCCTTGGTCTATAAAAGGGAGGGCAGGACTGCCCATGAGAGGGGGGATTAGTTCAACACACACAACACATCACGCATACTGCCGAGCAGCGACCAAGCTCTTGGCATCCTTTCGACCATTCCATCAGAGACTTGTGATCTTTTCCTCTCTCGACTGTTTGTACCCCCTACTACGAACCTTTTTCGGTAATGATAACATGAGCAGCAGCAGACTGGACGTAGGGACATTCGGCACAAACTAGTATAAACCTTGTGTCCTTTAGTGCACTATCCAGGCCTAACACGCAACAATTATAAATTTAGTAGCCGGTGTTTGTTCGAAACACCGACAAATATACCTTTGCCTTGCACAATCCATTCCATCTCCTTCGATGTTGATGCAACACATGCACCAATCTTGATTAACAAATGATATGATCCACTTTATATCATCACATGACCATATTGGTTCATCGATCTTGACCTCACTTGCTCTTCACCGTTGCCTCGGTCTGTCGGCGCTAAGTCCTCGACTTGCCCTTCACCTCTTGCAACCGATCCATCAAGCCAAGCCTCATCTAGATCTTCTCCACCTTAGTCATATGACTCCATATCATATCTAATATGCAATGAGCTCCTTCATTACAGGTGTGAACCTTGCAACAAATCTAAGCCATCTTCACCGTGATGGCATGAGTTGCTCACACAAGTGTTCATGTGGACTAATCACCTGTGTATTTTACTTAAACACATATTAGTCCACCTAGGTTGTCACTCAATTACCAAAACCAAACAAGGACCTTTCAATGACCGAACTTTCGAAATGACCAAAAAATCAATTGGTTCGGTTCGGTTAGACCGAACGCCGACGCCTACTTTCCGCAATGTAGTAGCAGGCTCGCATTAGTTCCATATATTCACAAGCATGCGAGGTAGCCCAATTTAGATGTGCAACCCGGCCTACCATAGCATGTAGCTAGCTAGTGCGACGATCCGTCTTGTGCCCCAGGCCACACAATATGTTTTTTTTTTTTTTCTATGCTATTCACGAGATGTTCCATGTTGTATTTTGAATTTTTGGATGGGATGTTCCATGATATCTTATCGATTGTTTCCTCTGTATTAATGAGCTAACTAATGGTTCTGGTCCCACATCAAAATTTCATAGGAGTCAACGGGAATCGTTGAAACAAGTTTGTGTAAAGAATCTGACAAACTGTTGTGTCGCCGTCTTTTGGGCCGTTTGGGCCCTGTAACGTGTTGGGACTCCTTAGGGTCTTTAATAGGGGTTCTTGGACACCCCTTAGACTATATAATCAGTATTCACTGTCCATGTTTTGGGTTTAGGTTTTTTCTTTTGATCAATCTGTCATTGAACAGTCGGCGTCATCGGTTTTGAAACCCCACATTTAAAATCTTAATCATACGTCCACAAATGTCACTATACTTTGTGTTGCGTTTTATCTCGTTCTTGCTTGTGTTCTTTGATTCGTAGTAGGGATTAGCCTTCTCGGCGAGGTTAACCAGATTGTGATATGGTCGATAATAATCAAATGAGACGTGGTGCTAAGGTTGCAGCGTTCGGGTCTTTCAATCTGAAGCCGGATCGGTGTGTCGCTCTACACCAAATCGACAATTATCTTGACCTGACGGAAGATCAGGAACCCTGTCCCCAACAGTCACCAAGTTGGGAAGGTATGTATAAACCCATCCCCAGTAGTCACCAAGTTGGGAAGGTTTGTATAAACTGATCAGATTTGTATTTGGTAATTCTTATATGTTAGAGGCTTTACAGGGTGATTGTCAGCCAGAGCACTTAATGGCGGATACTTGAAGAAATACTTTCCAAGTGTTTGCCAAGAGGCATGAAAAGCCAAGCATGGATGATATGCACATATTGCTCTTAGAATAGAGCAGTTGATATACATATATTGCCCCTCGAACAAAAGCGAGCGATTTTTACATATCACCCTTAGAACAAAAATATAATAGTCGGTAAATTTGACATTGCCTTTAGGCTTTACTGCTATGATGTGTTTTTATATTTGCTATAAATCATTCCTTGCTACCGTTGCTGCGCCTTCCCCCACCTCCACACACCCTGCCTCGTCCTTGATCCACCACTCCATCGTGGAGTCAAGAGGGAGCTCCACCAAATGCATCAGATTCTGACTAGGGAGCGGCGGGAGTAGTGGGAACCGGTTGAGAGTTCTAGTCCCTCGCGTCAAAGAACGAATACAATTCTAGCACGGTGTTATGTCTTACTATCTTAAGTTTTACCAATTATAGATAAAAAGTATCGAACTACAAAATATATTTTCATAATAAATTAATTTAGAGTTATAACACTACTACAGAATTGATTTTGCATGGCGTTGCACTTTAATTAACGGAGGCGGTCACAAAATCTAACCGCCTCGAAAAATTCTGGGTGATTAACGGAGGAGGGCAATTTTATTTACGGAGGCGGTCACTTTTGCCCGCCTCCAAAAATTGATTTATGGAAGCAGGCGTCTTAAGACAATCGCCTCCAAAAATAGACTATTTTCAGAGGCGGTCGTCTCCATAAATTCATTTTCAGAGGCGGGCACACTATAAAGCCCGCCTCCAAAAATACAGGCCCAACTCCCAGCCCATACCAATGCTTCTACTAGGCTCATATATAACCCAGACTTAGGGTTAGCAAACTCTCCCAACCTCTCCCGTCCCCAGCAGACGCGCCCCTCCCCTGCCCTCCCGTTCTTCTCCCAGCGGTGTGACAGAACCGCCTAATTTATACAAGATGAAGTATGGCTGCTCCTGCTAAACACGTTGGCACGCACATACTTTCACTTATATAAACCCGGTAGTCCACCGAGTGTCACGAAAGACCTCGGTAAATCTACATCACAACTAAAACCGTAATAGATTAAGCAAATACACATCATATATACAGAGCTTTACAGCGGAAATAATATTACAATTGAGTTCACAAATAAATAATACATACTGAGTTCAAATCTAATTAGAAGAAACAACATAGCTTTGGAATCATTACAATAACATAAGTTGAAACACACTGCTAGCTCAAATGACATCCTCCAACAAAAGCATGTAGATGAGAAATGAATACGGAGTCGCCGAGCCCATTGACAGTTAGCCACCATCTTCAGTAGACCGAGAACTTCACCTACAATATGGTAGGATAAACCTTGAGTACTCGAATGTACTCAGCTAGACTTACCCGATAGGAGAAAATTAAAAAGACTCTCAAGGATATGCAAGGCTTATTTCGTGGAGCTGTTTTGATAGCATAATTTTGCAAAAAGAGCATTACTATCATGAGTCCTTACTTTCAATATTTTAGTCGAGTTTTATCATCAAGTTTAGTGAAGCTATTATAGCTAGATTTGCACTTATTCTATAGCAATCACTTGATTAATAAGCATTACAATAGTAACCATATCTGATTTATCATATAATCATCATAACCATCATGTTCAATCAAGTGTTACTACGAATGAAGGAAGCCCAGTCAAGTTTCTCACTATTCAGGAGAGACGGCAATTCGAATCGATTGCAACCAGCTAGGCAGAAATCCATAACACAAACCCAGGCATATCGCGTGAAGACAGCCTTAGGTCACCTTTGGTATAATTCGGGAGCAGTCGTGGGTTTGAGCTGAGCCACACACTCAGGGACCAACCGGAAGCCGGGATGTTCAGACAACGATCTGCCCAAGGTCCTATCCATATCCCTGCACATACATCCTCCCCTCTAGTGTGCGTGTCATACATCTCAAATTTCTAGCCCGAATTGAACTACTCGGCTTCATGGTCGGATCGACTTATTTGGCCAGCTAAGTGAAAGGTTGTGTTCAAAATGACCGAGGACCAACAACGATGCGGTCCTTAACCGACACAGACGGGATACAACATGCACACAAGACCTCCATGTCTTGCTGCCTCTCAATCACCAGAGTCCACCTGATCTTGATTTATACAATCATCACATGGTTATTTTTTACGATAGCAAATATAGCCAACCGTGTCAGAGTAAAAGTAACCACCCGATATATGGGTGATAGGAAATCACCTGGCTTCTATCGGTCTAAGCATGGCTAAGCATAGATCGACCTACTCATACTAGTAAGGGTACATGTATTTATATATATAGTGGACAAGATAGGAAATATGCACCAACGGTTTCATCCAACTCCTATCACGTACCTAATGAATCATACAAAAGTTATACTCATGTGCATTTATAAAAAGAGAGGCTAGGAGATTTAGAATGCTCCGGGGCTTGTCTGGGATCCAACACTAGGTCAGTATTTGTTAGATGACACTCACTTGGCAAGCATCTCCTGTCCTAGCACTTGCTTAGTCCTTCCATCTTCAGATTAGGTCCACCAAACACCATCTTCGAGTCCAGCTCCAACATCATGTCTGTCAACTCCTCACATTGTACACCTAGCGTACTAGATGAGATGCCAATGCAGATGTATGAATGCATAGAAAACAACTCAAGATGCATTGCAACAGGGACAAGGTCACACCATATTGACTTAATAAGCACTACAGAGTAAGTTATTTTAATTGGCCATCACACAAGCCTATCATGCTAGGATGATAAGAAGGCAACACTAAGTATCTATTCACAAGGCAACTTAAGTTAAGCTATCATAAGGCACTCAGCTAGCACCAGCTAAATAAGCTTAACATCGCACAACTAGCAGGTTAGAGACGACTTAAGTAAGATACATGTTCATTAGATATTTCAAACAAATTAGCTCTATCAAGCATAACCAAAATTATTGCTACACACAGGTTATGGACAACAGCACATCAGTCAATTGTTTTAGCCATAACCAGAGTTCTAGGCATCCAAAAAGTGTGATCTTAGACTTTATAGAAAGCTTAGAAAATTGTGTACAACTTTCTTATTATCAGCCAGAGCTGATTCAAAGGCTAACAAAGTCAAAACACACCAAGAAGAAGATCTGTACAAACAAGGACAAAAAACTGATATCAAATTTAGAGATGCATAATTGGAGTTCTATTCATCCAACCAACATGATATTTAACTTTCTAGAAAGATTATTAAGTTATCTATAACTTTATTATTATCATCTCAAGATGATTCTATAGTTAACTCGACCAAACATTACAAAGAAGCATTATTGTCCAGATTTGGGCAGATTCTGACATCCAACTTTGAACATCTATATCTAGAGTTCTAGACAACCAAAAGCTATGTCCATTAACATTTTGGAAAGCTTATTAAAAGAAATATATATATTTAATTATCACCAAGAGGTGATTCTACAGCTATCACAGTCAAAAAGTATGACATTACAGATCAGTCTAGAACACAAACAAAACCTGATAGAGACTTTGTAAAATCTATAACTCTCAGACCTATTATCCTAAAATCATGAAATTTTAGGAACAGCAAGATAAGCAAGTTACCTACAACTTTTGTATTCGCCACATCCACAGAAAATACAATTATCACCACGAAATTATCATTACAACTCAAACTGCGTGTGCAGCCATTTTCAGCACACATAGATATCTATCTATCACTTACTTTGTTAGTAACCAAGCACATCCAAGTCATACATATAGCTGCTACCTTATCTTAACATATATTGGCAACATCATACTTGGTCACAAACTAAAAGAGCAACAAGGACCATACATGCTCAACAAGAGTCAAAGAAATTATTAAAAGCTTGCATGGACAACATAAGAGAACAAGCATATATATAAGAGAACTATAACCAAGATAGGCTCTTGCATTCAAGTACCACTAATAGCAATAAGAGTACACTCTAAGCATGTTATAAGAGCTAAACATCAACTTAAGTCATTTTAGGTTACTCAAACAATCACGATGAGCTTTATTATAAAGACAACATATCCATTACTTGTTTTGTCGAAAGAGATCATACTCATGTGTCTTTTGAAGGCTCAACTAAACATTAACATAGCTCAGTCTCATACACTCAAGTTAGTGTAAGCAAAACAGCATCACATGACCTAATTACATGAACCTACTAACAAACTTTCATCATCCAAATCATATAATAGAGCCTATATATTAATTATAGATGATATTGTAAACATCTCATTTGGAGCTGAGATTTTTTTATGTGTGAGAGATGTTATCAAAACATGACTACCGTATAAAGTTTACAAGCTCAGGTTTTATAATTTAATTACTACAAGGAAAACAAGTTTTAATTGCAATTAAACATGTGAGAGCAAGTTAAATATAAGGATCCACATTTTCTATAAAAGCATGGTCATATTAAGTATACTCAGGTCACAACAAAATCATGCAAAGGTAGTGGAACCATATTTTACATTTTTGCACCCGTATATTATTTATAAAATATTTACCAAGCACTAGCAAGGTTAAATCAATAACTCAGACATACATGCACCAACGAAGCTAAATTTTTTTTATCACAAATCGATCATCACCTGAGTAGCATACCATAAAAATTTCACATCAAAAGAAGCACTACAACTACATATATGAATTTAACACTAAAAAACATAGATGTACATCTATAGCAAAAACTTTGCACTAACACATGTCATATTATGCTTCTATTGCATAGATCTACTCACAAGGATTCCAAAACATCTTCATTTGCTATTTTATGTTTTTTCTACAATTTACTATGTATTTTCAAAGTTTTAGCCACATTATGCATAAAACAAAAAGGATTAACAAATAAAGGAAAAATGCATTTGCATCATGAACCCTTCACTTTTTACTAACCAACCAAGCCCAGATCTGAAAAACCTTATCTCTAGTCATTAAGTATCAGGAATCCTAATAAGAGTTTCTAATTCATTTTCTTCCCTTTCTTCTTCCTCAACGAGCAGAGCATGGGCAGAGGACGGCTCGGAGCGTCGGTTCCTGCGGGGTGGTCAACGGCGGTGGAGGAGAAGTGGTGGCGCAGCTTCCTCGCTGCCAGGCGCACTAAACGAGGGGCGCAACCCGGTCGGCGATAGCCTACAGGCTGTCGGCCATGGAGGCGGCGGTCTACAGCGGCAGCGGCTCCAGTGGTGGCGACCGTGGCGATGGATACGGCGGGCAAAGGGGCGCGGCGTGAGCGGCGAGGCGTCAGGAATAAGGAAGGGACCAGCTGGCGTGGAGGAGGAAGAAGGAGGGAGCCGTAGGCAGCAGCGGTGGAGCTTCGATCGCCGGCAATGGCGAGCTGAAGACAGCGCGCGAGAGATAGAGAGCATGAGAGCGAGCAGGATGAATGAGAGGCGAGCGCTAAGGCATTTCCTGTCTCCACACGACGCGAGCGTTGGCGAGGTGGCGAGCATGCAGGCGAGCGCGCGAGGCACGCGGCAGTGACGCGCTGCGGCCGGTCGGCCACATCCGCCCCTAATGGCAATTTCAGCTTCATTGTCAGACTGAATCCTCCAACTTGTCTCCTTTCTATCTCTCAATCGAAGCAATATTAGCTCAAGGCACTGTGGTAAATTTGGTAGAGCTACAAGAGAGGAACAACTTTGGTTAAGAGCTCAAGGCCATATTCTGCATGGTTGAAGAGGTCTGAGGCTCCAAAGATCGATACTTGAAACTGAAATCACGATTCAGAAATTCAGGTCGAGTGCACAAAGTTTAGTGAAACTAGCAGCTTTGGAAACTAATTTTGATAGTCCAAACGTGCTCCAAAAGTGATGAGACTTGTTTTGTCGTTTCCTTCACAAAGGTTACTTCAATTCATATTAGGGAATCCAATTGAGCTGCCATGTGAATTTGGAAGATAAAATGTTGTAAACATGTCTACTCACTGCTATCGATCAGGGACTTAGAAAGATTCTGGAGGGACCAACACAACACTGTATCCAAACTTGAGGCCACTGTTTGAGACACTTATAAGTTGAGTCAGGGCTTGGTCCAAGAACAAAGTTTGTAGCACACAAACTAAACTATAATTTTCATTTAAGGTCAAACTTCATATCTGGTCCTGAAATCATTGTTTCATCTTAGTCAAACTAGCAGCATGATAAAGCTTAAATTGTCCTTTTTGATCCATTGAAACATAATCTTGACACTTGCTCAATATAAACCCTTCATAACTTTTGTTCATGAGTTTAACTAGAGTTGTTTGAACAAGGTTGTAAGGTTTGGTTGAACTCACATATTTCCATTCACTTGACAACGCAATTCAAGCAAGGAGACACTTGTCATTCCATGTAACTTTTTAAATTCCAAACTTTATGAAATTCTTCCAAGATTGTGAACTAGAGCCCATGATTATCATTTAACATAACTTGTTTCAGTCCAAACCCACTACTTAACTGGTGACAAACACCTGGGGTTTTACAAGCGGCACCCTCCCCTCCCCTCACCTCACCTCCCGGCGGCTCCCCTCCCTTCCCTCACCTCCCAGCGGCTCCCCTCCCTTCCCTCACCTCCCGGCGATGCCCCTCCACCCGAGCATGCGGCGCCCTCCCTCCTCATCCACCCCGAGTAGGCCATGAGCGCGCCCCCTCCCGCTCCTCCCTCCCTCACCTCCCAGCGGCTCCCCTCCCTTCCCTCACCTCCCGGTGACGCCCCTCCACCCGAGCATGCGGCGGGCGCCCTCATCCATCCACCCGAGTAGCGCGCCCCAACCCCCCAACGGGCCGGCGCGCGCCCCCGGCCATCTCCTCCTCCCATCGCGACCATGGTGGCCGTGGTCGCACGCCCAGCAATGGTCGGCTAGATCCCCCATCTCCTCCTCCGCGTGGTGGCGGATCTGCCAGATGGTGGCTAGATCCGCGCCCGTGGTGGCCGGATCTGCAACCGTGGTGGTCGGATCCGGCGAAGGTGCGGCAGCCCCTACCCCGGTGGCGGATCTAGCAACCCCGACGACGGCGCATCTGGATCTAGCTGCCCTTCTCCGGCGATGGCGGGGCCAGATCTAGAGTGAGTACTAAGGACCTGTTTGGCAGGGCTTATCTCCAGCTCCGACTCTGGCTCCTCCAATGAAGTCATGCCAAATGTTTTTCTAAAGAAGCTGTTTTTCTAGTAAAAAAGCAGAGGAGTCGGAGAAGTTTTGAAGAAGGCATAAACTGTGGTTTCTTTGACACGGCAAACACGCCCAGAGTTGCCCAAGTACTGCTACCATAGGACTAGACGGGGCAGTAGGCTAGTAGCTGGGCCGGGGCCGGGGCCGGTGTGCCGCGCGCTGGGGGAAAATAAAAGGACGCAGGTCACCGTCAACCTAGTACTAGTTGCATCGGATGTTGTACCAAGGTATGCAGCTGCTGCTATACTGTTGTGTGATCTATCGTCGGGTATGGCCGGACATGCATATGCATATATATATGCACGTCATGCACTGTTATTGTACGTGACGGCACGCGTGTCACACACAGACAGGGATACGTATAATCTGCATGTGATAGATGTGCGTACTAAAATACAGGGGGTCCCTGCGTTGTACTCCCGTACTATGTACTCGATCCATGTATGGTCACATACAGTGGCTAGCTGGAGCCGTACGTACGTGTCCATGCATGGCATGGCATTGCAAGGAAATGCACGATGCATCAAGCTCACGCATGACGTAGTACGTACTGTAGTATACTAATGACAGGTCCTCGTGGCAGTAACCGTAGGTAGCTAAGCTAGCGTACCGGTGTTTGGTTCACCTTTTTAACTTTAAGGCCTATTTGATTAGCTTATAAGTCATAATTTTTCAATCAACGAATAATATTTTTCTCCCACAATAAATTAGTCAACAGTACTTTCAGCCATAGCTTATCAGTCAAGCAAACAGGGCATTAGTCGATGTCCCATTAGATATTTGGACACATGTATGGAGTATTAAATATAGACTATTTATGAAACTAAATACACAGATTGAGACTAATTTACGATATGAATTTATTAAGCCTAATTAGTCCATGATTTGATAATGTGATGCTACAGTAAACATGTGCTAATGAAGAATTAATTAGGCTTAATAAATTCGTCTTGCGTATTACTGACAAGTTCTGTAATTTATTTTTTATTAGTATCCAAATATCCCATGCAACACCTCATATGACATCCGATGTGACACCTCTTAAACTTTTGTCGGTGTTTCGGATCAGCGGCTAGTAAATTTGTATCTGTGCGTCTAGCTCGGATGGTGTGCTCGGAGGACACAAGTGATTTATACTGGTTCGGACGAAATGTCCCTACGTCTAGTCTGTTGTTGCTCGTGTTACCGGCACTAGTTTGTAATAGGGGTTACTAACGGGCGAGATAGAGAAAAGTTCTCAAGTCTCTGGTGAAAAGATCGAATGGAGTTGTGTCTTGTTGAGCTTGTTTTAGCCGTGTGCTCCTTCCCCCTTATTGGGGCATCCTGCTTCTGCTTTTATAGGTGAAGGGGAAGGCGCATGTTACAAAGAGAAAGAAAGATAAAAGCGATGGAGAAGGTCTCCAGGGCTGCCGGGTCCTTCTTCTCCTTCATGCGGGTCCCGCCGACGTTGTAGACGGTG
This sequence comes from Miscanthus lutarioriparius, assembly GCA_904845875.1. Classification (NCBI taxonomy): domain Eukaryota; kingdom Viridiplantae; phylum Streptophyta; class Magnoliopsida; order Poales; family Poaceae; genus Miscanthus; species Miscanthus lutarioriparius. The sequence continues at coordinate 150,524,950 of CAJGYO010000007.1, read as the reverse complement.
ACGGGGACGGCTCCATGTCAGGCTCCTGTTCACCACTGGTGCCATGCCCTGATGTCATCAGCTGGTTGTGGCGTCCCATCCCATCCCGGCAGACGGCGTGGTGAACCGACGTGCCTGTCAGCGGCCGTAAGGGGAGTAGGCAGCACAGCGACCACGCACCCATCACTGTTGGCGATGTGAACCCCCGGGCGTGGCCTGACGTGGCCATGGGTCACGTCGAGACATGCCCGCTTCCCTCCCGGTGTCAGAAATTTGACCACGGGGTCATACCCTCAGACCCGTAGTGGTTGGAGGCTGTCGGGTTCATAAACCCAGGGTCCCTCGCAGACCAGCTTCCCAACAAAGGCTCGGCCCAAGCAGACAACACACAACTCATGGACCGGCCCAAGTGTCTAAACAACAGGCCAGAAGAGCGATCCAATCACCGACCGGAAGGTCAGGCCGAGGAGGAGCGGCGCCCGTTTTTCTGACTCCGGCCCACCTTTCCGATCGGAGGGCTCACTTCGGTCTCCAGCCCACCTCTGGACGGCCTCTCCGATCGAAAGGCCTGGCCAAAGCACTACTTCTGACTCCGACCCCACGTCTTCGACTGGGGTACGCAAAAACCTACTCACTGCTCTTCTCCTACTGGCGCAACCAGAGCCGACTGGGACCAACCGATCGGGGACGCCCGCTCGAAAAGGACTAGGGAACGAACGGAGAAAGCAAGGCAAGGCGCACAAGTCAAACCATGATACCAGGGACCATACCCTATACACCTGCAGAAATAGTACTCTACAACCTCCCTAACACAAACAATGTTGTAGGCGCCGATATTTTCCCTACAGTATTGTGTCGCCATTAACTCCCATACGATAAGGCTCCCCCCCACATGCCTCTGGGCATCAAGAGTGTTGTCGGCGCCAGCATTTACTGTATCGAGTGAACATGGTGAAACTTCTCACATGCCTCTGGACATCAACAGTATAGCAGATACCGACATCTGCCATACCCGAATAAAATGACGCAGCCTCCCACATGCATCCGACATCCAATAATGCTGTGGGCGCCTACCATCATTCTGTACCCGCCGGCGTGGGCAACAAGGCTTAGAAGCATACGTACTCTCTTCCTCTCACTTGTAAGGACATCTCCTTCATCTATATAAGGGGATGCGCTCTCTCCCAACATTGAAGTGATTCTAGATTCATTAGATCGATCAAGTTCATTAGTTCACAACCACAGAACCACCAGGTTCGAACCTCAAGCACACGCTTGAACACTTAGCCCATAGCGGGGCTCCCGTCACTCTCGGCCCTTCCGACCGGAGTCCGACCGGACCTCTTGTACCCCCCCATCTTTCTCCTTCTCGTTTGTAACCCCACTGCAAACTTCGAGCAGCTGGGCTCAGGAATAAAGTCACCGACCGACTCAAACTGGACGTAGGGCACGTTGCCTGAACTAGTATAAACCATGTGTCATTGAGTGCTAGGCCACATCCGATCACAACGTACGGCAAAACTACAAATATTTACTTGTTGGTCACTTTCTGCACCGACAGAGGCGGTATGGGCCCCCGTCGAAGAGACGGATCCCGCGCCCCAGGGGTCGGGCGAGACGGAGCCCGTGCCCTCAGGGTCGGGCGAGACGGCTCCCATACCCTTGGGGTCGGGCGACACGGGGCCCATGCCCGAGGGGTCGAGCGAGACGGAGCCCGTGCCCAAAGGATCAGGCGAGATGGCTCTCGTACCATCGGGGTCGGGTGACACGGGGCCGTGCCCTCAGGGTCGGGCGAGACAGAGACCGTCCCTTCGAGGTCGGTCGAGACTGAAGTACGTCCTTGATTATCTAGACGAGTCATCGTCCACGGTCCTCAGGTCCCTTCTTCGGGTATCGCTGATACCGATACCCAACACTTTAGTCCTTGCATCGACGGCATGAACGTCGTGTCATTCAGACTTTGAGTTGTACAACCTTGCAAATTGCAGGCTGCAACTGCATGCAATGCAAGGCATGCGTATCTACCCTACCCTATAATACACCAGTTAGAATAAAACTACAACCACACAACAAATGCCTGCTCCACAGTCATGACCTATACTACATCCACACCCATGAATGCACCCAGAAAATATAACACCATCAAAACGGATGCACCAGATTATCTGTTAGCCATTCTCTCTCATTACTCATCCAAATCTGACGGCTCATGTTTAGTGTGTCTGCCCTCCATCGCTCTCCAGCGGCCCTCCCACCCTGTGTCCAATTTTATTCTCTTCTGAAAAAGGAAATGTCTGGCTGCCACCGACTCCACCTTGCACGTGGGCTCCTTCCCCAACGCGGGCTGCCGCATCCGCCTGCCGGCCCTCGCCGCGTGCCACCGGCGCCGACACCCGCAGTCTCGCCTTCACCCGCACCGGCGCCGGTGATCCCCCGCTCATCTCCTCTCCATCCTACGCGGCGCCCCTCCCACACCGAGATCTGCGACGGACGGTGGCGATGGCCCATGACCCCAGGAGGAGGCATACGCGGTTTTGGCGATGGCGGTCCGGCTCAGTACCTCCCCCACCTACGGTTTGTTCCTATACGTCCACCACCGAAGCTGATCCAGCGCGCAGCCAGCCAGGCTTCTCTTTTTTTTTTCCTTCCGATTGACCTTGATCATGCTTTATTTTTTGTTTCATTAATTTTGGTATTGATTTCTCAGTGATGGAAGATGCTAATAATTCGTTTGCTACTGCCTACTCGGGGTAAAGGCTTTCGGCCGTCTATATTATGGTACACTGCTACTCTGCTAGGTAAATTGAAGCCCCTCAGATCTGTACAAAATTGGTGAAAAGAAGCTATGGACTGAGATGAATCTTTTTACAGCATATATTTTGTAAGGTTCATGTACTTGTCACTGCCTAAGTTAGATGATTCCACATGTTTGATTATTGATTGATATATTCAGTTTCATTTATTTTTTTTAAAAATCTCATTTCGTTAAGGTTGGGATATAGATTGTTGTTATGCCCGTTTGGGTTACGGTTGTTGGGCTTCTTCATCTGATTTTAGCATGTTGATGATGCCAATGTGCTGTATTCAATTTCGGCACTAGGAGACTACATGTACGCATGGATGGTGGCTGCAGGTACAGGGATACAAGAGGCAGCGACAGGTTTGAGTCAACCTCATTTTATTTTCCTTCCATCGGTTAAGCAATTAATGTGTTCATATTTCATGACATACTATTTGCCCATCATATAAAAACATTGGTTGCTTCTGTTGAATGAATGGTTCTCTGATGCAATAATTATCTGATAGGGTAGATAGGGCACTAAAATTAATTGTAGGGTTTACTTTTCTTAGAGAATCTTCCATATTATAAAGTTGAAATAACAGAGCAGCTGCATGAAAAGGTTTACTTTCTCTTCTAATTGTTTCTGGGTCTTTTAACATAACATAGTTCAAAATATATTTTTGTCAATTATGTGAACTTGAATATCGCAATTATAAGACCACTCAAAGACATGTTTACAGTGCTTTGACAGAGTCTGTTAACAAAGTATTTGATCATTTGGAATGTTTCGGGTTTGTTTTGCGAGTATTTGTGCTGACATGTGGTTTAAATGGGGATTTTTGTTTGCATTGTGTTGTGCAGAGGATTCATATCCAAACGAGATGATGCAGGCCGAGCTGTCCTTGCAGTTGGGGCTCACAGATAGGCAACTGCAGATGTGGTTCTGCCATTGCCGGCTCAAGGACTGCAAAAATCTGCTGGCCAAGATTTCTCAGCCGGCTGAAGGACTACAGTTGTGTTACTGGCAAACATACATGTATGCTTTCTTTCTTCTTAAGCTGCAGATCTTTTATGCCGAGGCTGATAAGCTTTGCTGAAGTGCAAGATATAGTACCGTTTCTATTGAATACTCTTGCTGAGCATAATATTTTATTTTATTTATTAATGAGTTAGCAGTAGAGTCTTACCCCCTTTGACTGGAAGGTCTCGGGTTCGAGTCGCGGTCTCCTCGCATTGCACAGGCGAGAGTAAGGCTTGCCATTGACACCCTTCCCCAGACCCCGCATAGAGCAGGAGCTCTCTGCACTGGTACACCCTTTTTTTAATGAGTTAGCAGTATATGATATTATTTGATATTTACACTCAAATGTTTGTTGTTGTTGTTTCCTTCTCTTTCTATCTTTCTATATCAAATTTCATGGTTGCGGAGTGGGCATACACAAAACTTAGGAATGCATAGGTTACCAATCCGTCAGGGTGCAACATGTAAATTCTCGGAGTTTGCCAAACTATTTTTGTTGTACGTAAAAAACTGGAAGGTTATGTATTTATGCACTATATTATGGTATCATTGTTGTCACGCAAGTAATCTTTATTTGGTATACCAGTTTGTCATCAGAGTCATGTTTTTAATTCTAATAGTAATATTATAATATGTGATCGATGATTTTCAAAAACACCAAAGCATATATGTCATTTTGGTGGTTAATATGTGTTGTCTTAAATGTTACCGTAGCGTTAGCACGGGCAATATACTAGTGTACAAATAAATAATGCAGATTTCGTATAATGAAATGGTACGTAGGAGACGTTGTGTTTAATTTAATTAATTATAAATACAGTACCGTAGTTAGTCATATACGAGTACGTACGTATTTTGGACCGGCCGGACGACCTGGAGTCCTGGACCTTGCTGTGAGCTTGCATTGCATGGCTTGGCTCCCGCCATACATCCATTGCATTGCATCCCTCCTCAGTCCTCACGCCAGGCGCGCAGCTAGGCCAGAAGAGGCCGGTGAAGTGAACTCCACTGCGGCCCGCCCCGGCGGCACTGCAATCCTCGCTAGCTCCTCTGCGCGTGCATGCGGTTCAGTCGAGTCGAGTCGTCGTCGTCGTCGTCGTCGTCGTATCGTATCATATCATATCATATCGACACACGTACAACACAGATGAGATGAGAGGCCACATGTCAGGACTCAGAACTCACGAGGGCACAGCAAACTAGAAGCACCTTTGCTTGCTGTGACTGGCTAGACGCATGCAGACGCTGACGCTGACGCATGCACACGTACTGTAGCAGGTACCAAACCCATGAGCTAATAGCTAGCTTCAATTCTGTAGCTGTGCCACTGCGCTACTGTGTGTTGTCATCTACAGTATGGCTAGCTAGCTGCTGGGGGCTCGACGGCTGGCACCTGGCAGACTGGCAGTGGCACCCGGGCCCGCCCAAGCTAGGCAAGGCAGGCGGCATCGTCGCCAGGGCATCCATCGCCCCACCAGCGGCCGGGACCCGGACGGACGACGCATGCACGTACGGCATGCAGGCCGGACTCTCTACCACACATTATTGGTTAACGTTGTTATTATATACTCCACACAACGGTCGCTTCGGTTTCTCTTACAGTTTTCGTTAATTTTAATCGAGGATAATCCATTTTAGAAATAGGTTTCTAACTGGCACTCCTCTTTCCTCACTCATGTCATCAGTAGCCTCGTTCTCTTGTTCCCTTTGACGGCCCATTCCAACAATGGTTTTCCATACTTTCCGCATATATAGCCAGGGGCCTGTTTGGTTTGCCTAAGCCTAGGCAAAGATAACCTAGATAACCAAAACCGAAATAACAAAAACCGAAAACTTCGGTTCCCACTTCTCAGGAACCAAAATTTGCTAGGTTAATTCGGTTTCTAGGCTCGGTAAACCAAAATAACCGAAGTTTACAAAGGCCTAGCAAAAAAACGTTGTAGCCCAGTCCACTACTTGTTGGTATAGGTATATATTGTTCCTCCTCACTCCTCAAACCCTAAGGTCCAGCCGACCCCATCCTTTTCCTCTCCCCAGCTGCCAGGCACCTGTGGGTGTGGCGCGTCCGCTCTCCCTTCCTCTTCCACCAACAGCCCCAAGCAGCGTGTAGGAAGGCACGGCGCGGCAGCCCCATCAGGCGAGTGCGGCGGTAGCTGTCGGCCCCCCAGAGCGTGCAGCCGTGGCGCCCCCTTGCGAAGCAGGAGCGGCGGATCTAAGCAGGAGAGCCGAGAGCGGCGGTGGTCGGCGCCTGTAGTAGAACCGTCTAATCTAATGCCTCCAAGGAGTGCTCGTCTTCCATTAGATACTAAGCACCCAAGGGAGAACACAAAATTACTCGGTTCCGTCGCGCACACCCCAGGGGAGAACCCGAAAATCCACATTTTCGCCATCAGGATCACAAATAAGAGAATAAAGCTTACATTATTCTTAACCATTTCTTACATAACTTTTAATACAACAGCAGATAGTATAATATTTATTATTGTAACAGCGGAATATAATCATATTATCAGAGTTATGAAACAATTTAATGTAACAGCGGAATATAAACATGTGATCAGAATTACATCGAAAATAATGAATATCTAATCATGACATGCACTACTACACAAACTTTAACCGCGGCGGGCGTTTTCGGTTTTCCGCGGCGGGCAAAGCCGTCCGCCGTGGCCTAGAGGCCACGGTAAATCGTGGCTTAACCGCGGCGGGCGGCCTTGCCCGCCGCCGTTAATGTTTTTAAAAACAAAAAAAACCAGAGCCCACCAACGAGCCCATTCTTAGCCCACCGGCGAGCCCGTTTCTAGCCCAATAGTCTAAAACCCTACCGAAACCCTACGCGCCACCGGGATCCGATGCGAGCTCGCCTTGAGCTCCACCTCGCCGGATCCACCTTCGACAGGCCCACCAGCCGCCGGGAGAGGGGCGCCAGATGTGGATTCACGCCGTGGAGCCACCGGTGGCCGGATCGACGCCGTGGAGCCGCTGGTGGCCGGATCGATGCCGTGGAGCCGCCGGGTCCGGATCCACCCTCGCCGGGGCCGGATACGCCCTCGCCGGGGCAGATCCGCCGCCGTGGCCATCGCAGGAGGTGGATCGAGACGACGCCGCGCCGCTGTAGCCTGGTGGAGGACGGGCCGCTGCGACAACCTCCGCCCACGCGAGCCGCCTCAACACGCCATCCTCCCTCCACGCGAGCCACGCCACCGCGCCGCCCTCCCTCCGCGCGAGCCGCGCCACGACACCGCCCTTTGCCCACGCACGAGCAGGGCCACCACGCCGCCCTCCGCCCGCGCGAGCGGCGCCACCACGGCCGAGAAGAGCGCGCCGCCGCCGGGAGAGATAGATGATGGGGACTGTAGGGATGGGGGTCGAGGGAGAGGGGCTCGTCTCTCAGGATGCAGCGCGTGGGAAGGGAGTGCGGCCGCGTCTGAGAAGAGTGAGAGGGAGGGCGAGGGGGTGAGAGGAGTGAAAGGGAACCCTAAGTGCTGGCTTATATATGAAGACAACTATCGGGCCGACGCTGGGCCATTTGGGCCTTGCCTTTTTCCGTGGCGGGCCTTTTAGTGTGCCCGCCACGGTAAATCAATTTACCATGGTGGACGCGTTAAGATGTCCACCGTGGTAAATGGGGATTTACCACAGCGGGCAAATAAGGTTGCCCGCTGCCGTAAATCATTTACCGCAGCGGGTGTCTCAGTGGCCGCCGGCCACCGAATTACCGTGGCGGGCAAAAACAGTGCCCGCCACGGAGGCCAATTATGCAACGCTGCGCAAGTTCATTTCTGTAGTAGTGATGATGAAGTGTTGATATATGAACTACGACAACAGATTATGAAACTTTCATTTATAAAATTATTTGGTGAGAGTTATAAATAACAACTACGATCGCAGCATAAAGAAATCCTCGTTGAGCCCACCAGGAGGTATCCACACACAAGAGTCAGCTCTAGCATCCACCTGTCACCTGCAACGGGGGAAATAAAACCCTGAGTACTCAATTGTACTCAGCAAGACTTACCCGACAGGAGAAAAGAAAAGACTCCAAGGATATGCAAGGCTATCTGACTTGTGGGTTTATTGCATTTGCAGGAAGCATTACTAAGCGTGCGACCTTATATTCGATTTTTATTAATAGCCGTATTGGTTTATTAACTAACAATTCTATGTAAGCACCTGTGCTACTTTCAAGCAGGTGGTAAGCAATCAGAGTTCCTTTTTCCATTCCATTTTTCATCTTTCGGTTCTTACTACGATGCTAGGCATGAAACAAGCCGTACCGGATCGCCTGGCGATTCGTGAATCAATGCCCCTAGCTGGGTACCCCGAAAACACATGACCCGCTTGTACCCAAGGCACAAGCAGGACCAACCCATCACTCTCCTGTCCTAGGGTCCTAGGTCCCCATCCAAACTGGGACTCCAAGCCCCCGCACCTGAGTCCTAGACTCAGTGCGGTGCAAGGACCTCCTCCACCAAAAAGAAACCCTGACAGTCGGTCCGGAAAGAGCCGGAACCCACGACAAGAGAGCAACAAGTCTTCCAAGCGCCCATACCCAAGTATGTGCTTGGAATAATAAGTCTGTGACTTGCCTCGATGGCTCATGCAACGATTGGTCCTTAACCGAAACAGATAGGGAAAGCAGTGTAACCAAGCCATGCCCCGCGTCCACGGCGACACAACCTCTTACACCCACCAATACCCAAACCATATCCCTGTTCGGTCACCATTTTTTCCTTTCCACCATTTATATTTTCCAAGTGATAGTAATATATTTCCTATCTCTCGCGAGTGATAGGCAATCACTCGACTTCTACCGGAATCCTGTAGCATAGCAATCTACACGATCCTGCCGTACTAGTAAGACTCATAGGATAAAGATATATATATATATATATGCAAGTGGATTTCATTCAACTCCTTAAAACTTAATGCACAAATATAATTTAAACTGTAGAAAAGTAGGGGTTATGCACCGGGGCTTGCTGGGCAAGATATATATTAAAAGGTTGGTATCTACAGCTTTAGATCATCCACCATCAACTGAATAGAAATCTCATTGTGTCATCTCCTGGAGAAAATACCATTACACTCATCTTCGGATTACCAATCATCCTTCAATTGATCCGTTGATCCATCATCGTACCTATCTGACATGCATTGATGCAGACGCATAGACGTAATTAATCGACTGCAATCGTGACTTGTAAAATACGATTTACACCTCTCAAGCTAACGAGCTAGTTCTAACGACAATCGTACTTATCTACGTATCCATGTTGTCGAATCAGGCGTTACTTCCCAAACAAAGTTTTAGTTATACAAACTCAAGTCGTTTCTTTATTCCGTTCTATCAATTTAATCTTTATTCGAAATAGGACATCATTATCTATCTAGCTAACTAATTGTCCTGGAGCTACAACAATTACAATGAGTACCTAATATTACAAGGAATCTACTGTAGAAATTTTAGATCCAACGCTATTACCAATTTAACATAGAAATTCCTACAAGTTCTCCTTTTAACAAGATTAAGCATTTAAAATAATTAGAGCAACCCTAAAAATATACCGAGTCTATGTGAACACCATACACTACTTGGTAGATCATGGTTTTAGAAACTTAACCAAATTAGTTTCATAATTTTTGGACTCCTAAATGATTTTATATTTAAATAACAAAATCCGCTCAGAATTTATATTAGGAAATCTATTCCAATTCACTGGAAACGAAACGATCACCGCGGCCCAAAAGGCCCACGGCGAGCGCGGTTCTAGCGCGGCCCATGGTCGGCGATTTAGCGCAGCCCGTAGGCGCGCACTGCAACCTAAAGCGGGGGGCTACCACAGCAGCCTAGGCACAGCAAAACATAGGCTGCCCACCGGGAAAGCCCAGGGCGGGATGGCTAACTAGCAGCGCGGGAACAGGCCGGCCAGAGACCCAGGCGGCGTGGAAGTGACACCCGACCGGCCCAGATGCAAGCGGACCAAGGCCGGCCTAGGCGGGCAGGTGGCGCGGCACATATGCAAAACGGCCCCTGAGTTTTCCTTAAATTATGACAAGGTCCAACTACTATTTTGTACACCCACTAACAACTTCATTTACCCCCCTGGCTTCCACCTAAATCATGTTTTCTCACCTTCTCTTTCTCCCCAATAGCAGAGCACGGAGTAGAGTAACGGAGGAGGGCCTGCTCCGGCCGAATCCCGTCGGTGGAGCAGCGACCAGGTGGCACAGGGGCAGCACCAGACCCAGCCATGGTAGCTGGTGACTGTAGGCGAACACGGCAGGCGGCAGCGGCGCACACGGAGGCGGAGGGGCAACGTGGGCTCGGGCGCGGACGGCGGCGGTGGAAGCAGAGACGGAGTGGCACGAGGAGGTGAGCGAACCATGAATGGGGAAACAGGCCGGCCACGGTGGGGTCGGTGGTGACGCGACGATGAGGCAGAGCTGCGGCACGAGCATGGCGGGCGCCAGCGCAGCAGAGCCAAGCAGAGTGAGAGGGTCGCGCGTGGGCTAGGCGCGGGACGACACGCCAAGCGCAGCGTGGAGCTCGCGCACGGAGGTGGGGGTGGCGTGGACGCCGGCGAGGCGCTGCGGCTGCGGTCCAGCGTGGTACATGGCGGGGGCGCTGCGGCTCCAGTGGCGGGAGCTCGAGGCGGCAACGGTAGCGGCCTCGCTGCACCGGAGGTGGCGCACGGCGGTCGGATCCGGGCGACGCGGCGCCGACGGAGGAGGTGCGGGCGAATCAGTCGGCGATGCGCGGCCTTGGCAGGTGCTGTGGGCAAGCGGCACCGGAGATGGAGCGGCGCGGCAACCGATGTGACGGCCGTGGAGCAGCAGGCCTGGCACGGACGGACCGGCAAGGCGATGCAGCTCAGCGGGGAGGCGTGCCGACGGTGGGGCACAGGGGTTGCTTCGGGTGGGAGAGGGCAGCGCCGACAGCTGCGGTCCGAAGCGGACCAAGGGCTCGGGGGTGGCTGCTCGCGCGCGTTGGGAAGGAGCGGCTACGACAGCGTTGGTGCGAGGAAAGCAGAAGAGGGGAAGCAGCTCAGGCGCGCGAGAGGAAGACGAGGAGGACGAGTAGAGCTGGGATGGACGGGGCAAAGAAAAAGGCAGGCATGCGAAAGAGCTAAGAGCGAGCTCGCCGGCTAGGAGCGGAGCAGACCAACCGGCAGCGACCACGAGCACGTGGCGCAGCAGGCGAACAAACAAGGAAGGACTGCGCGATGCATCAAATCGAAGCAAGCAGCCAACGCAGCCAGGCCGGCAGGCCCACGCGCGCGAGGTCGCGAGGAAGCAACGTCCAGTATGGCAGCAGTAGCAGGCAGACGAGCAGAGAAAAAGAAAGAGCGAGGAGCACTCGGTCAACTTGTATAGTCCATTGCTACAAGTATATGTTTGCCCTTTCTTCTAATTCTTTGTTTTAGAGTACCGTCATAACGTATATATATATATCTATCTATCTATATATATATATATATATATATCTTTAACGGTTTACTAATTTAGATAATTTACAACGTCTAGGCACAGGAAAATTTCAGCAAAGCTCGAATTTAAATTTGATTCAAAAGCTATATATATGTATATCGTTCTATTTATTAATAGATTTTATTTTATTTATAAACGTTGCTTTTCAGGCTTAATCTAATAGAATGAACCATTTGCTATCGATTGGTCAGAATTGTCGTTCAACATTGCTAAATATTTCTACGCACTGCGTAATTTAACTTGAGCGCTTAATTGAGTCCACGAAACTAAGTCACATAGGATTCGCTTATCGCTTCAAGTATGTTTTAAATAAAAAATTCGAGAAACTCATTTCGAAAGTTTTACTTAGGCCTAAATCGCGGTGCTAAATAAGATCGTAACACCAGAGTGTTAGAACCAACGCCCCTTAAAAAGAATCTCGTCCTGAGATTCGAAGCAAGAACCAGAAGAGGGGACACGTGATTACCTTACGTAGATCAGGGATTACACGGAAAATTACATGGCTTCGAATACTAAACCACACGGGGATATAGGGATACATAGTTAAGAGCAACCTGGTACAACCAAGACTTAATCCAGAAGTCGAGATAGACGAGGACAATGAAGAAACAACAAGATAATGAGTATCCAAAACATGGTGTAGGCCCAACAAATCCAGAAACAGTCGACTGAGAAGTAAAACATCAGAACCTTAAGATCAAACTAACCAAGGGAACTTGAACTTCTTCGATGGATCAAATCTTTCTTCTTCTCAGATTACACCATCACCTCAGACTGACGAATCTCGCTTCACAATGGCGACTAGATCTCGTAGCTCTGCTCCGAATGCACGGAATGGGATGAAGAAGAAGAACAAGGATGAAGGGTATTTTATAGCAGCGAATGGAGGTGGGGCACAACACAACGGAAGCAAATGCGGCGAGGATGGGATACACAGACGGTTCATGCTGTGAAGATAAGATCGGACATGGTGCGCTTCCTGTGCGAGCGGCAGGGGAAATAAAGGAGAGGAGAGGGGAGGTCCGCTCGACGAGGGAGGCGTGCGGGCGGCCGTGTCTCCCAAAAGAAGAAAAAGAGAAAGGGGAAGGGGGGTCCGGTATGAGGGACAAGGCGTGAGAGTCGAGAGCCGACCGGATGCCAGGAAAAGAAAAAGCGCACAGTGCACAAGGACGGCGAGTGCGGCATGATGCTGCGGCCACGCGAAAATTGGGAGCTAAGAGCCCGATACAGACAACGTTCGTAGGGCACACAGTGAAATGACCCAGCATGCGAAGCGCGGTCAACTAAACACAGGGCTTGGGACATGACATCCACTCAGACTTTTACAATTACTCCCGACTATCCAAGGCTAACTTCCCTTACTACTCTTCTTTTTCTTTCCTTTACTCGACCACATCCATCTTTCATGTAGACTAAGACCATGTCATATGTTCTTCATCCCAAAACCACCTCCTCTTGCTTACCTTGAGAGAACACTATGTCATCAACCGGTTGTGGATTTCTCGTTTGAACACCCGAATATTTTCAAGGAGAATATTTGTAGCAAAAATGGTACGGCGGTGTAACTTGGTAAAGGTACTTGGTCAACAACCTCGATACCAAAGCATACCGAGCAGCGTCACCATGTGGTAGCTGTTCCACAAGGAGCCCTCGGTGTCGTCGCGGCACCATAAGCTATTAACCAGGCAACTACTACCAATTTACACACCATGAAGGCGGTGGGGTCATAGACCACAGAATAAAGGGAGTATTGCAAGGGAAAATTCAACAACAAAGGTTTCCTTCACAACAAGGGACAATGAATTCAAATCCAATGGCGGATTTGTTTTAAAGAGATTCAAGTGTTTTGCTAGAACATCCATAATTAGTCGATACAGTGTTCTATGTTCTCCAATCACAACTGGTTTGCTGATATCTGAATGGCAACTTCTCTTGTAATCCACCTAACATCTACCTTGAAAACTCTTAAGCACATCTAACGAACTTAAGGTAGATGAACGCAATAAACACAACGAAATAAACAAAATGCACATTCCAACGGTCTTATACGGGTACAACGTACAGGCATTCAGGCTCCCATTCACGACACAGCATTCACCTACGGTCGGATGATCTCAACTACTACGGATGACAACGACGGCAAGAGCACAATACCGGAGGACAGCGACAAAAAGCACTACTACTATGGGTACAGCATCCCAATGCAACTAATCTACATCTTCTCGTGGCAATGGCTGAGTAAGAGGAATTAAGGGCTCGACTTCTGACACTTCCGAGGGTGGAGGTGCTGGCAGTGCTACAACACCAGTTCTTCTTCTTTCTAGCGGGTGGATAGGGATCCCTTCCAAGATCGGAGCATCCTGCCTTTCAGCAGCCAGTGTCCTCCACTTGGCCCTAGTGACAAGATAGGCAGCACGTAGCTGATGAACATGTCGGTCTTCAGCCTCCTTCAGAGCTTCTGACATGGCAGTCTCCTGGCTCTCAGCAGCTGCGGTACTGGCATAAGCTTCAGTGAGCTGCACCTAGAGCATCCGGTTGAAGACCTTGGCTTCCTCGGCGCACCGAAGGCATGCCCTCAGCTCCAAGGCTTGCCGGTCATATTGCTCATCCAGAGCAAGCAGGTACGTGGTCAAGTGCACCACGGTGGGACTGTCCTCTTGAGCATCCCGCCCTTGCAAGGCCTCCATGCGAGCCCTCCATGCCCGCCGATTCCTATCCAAAGGTGGACAGAATCGCATGGGGGTACGGGCAATGGGCTCTTCATAGATCTGGCAAAGGTACCGCAAGGCTTTGCAGGCCACAACCTGGTAAGTGTCGACGAAGCAGAACCCGGTGTGGTCACACTCCAGGCTTCAGTGAGGTCGGAGAACTCTTCACTCTTCCCGATGTAGACGGTAACCTCACACCGCTCGGTGCCATGCTCCTCATACTCACGGCCCTCATACTCAGGACGATCTTTGACTCCGAGCTTTTGTAGGGTGGCATACAAGATTATGGGAAAACCCTCAATGTTCAGGCAGTAGGTACTAACCCATGCTCCTGCCATCTCTGGCGGTGGTTGCAAGGAAGGCTAAGCGAAAAGCTGGCTCAAAGGAAAAGCTAAGCGAGCTAAAGTGCGCCGAGTGGTGATACCAATGGCTAAGTCAGGCTCTACTTATAAAGGCGGAGCGCTCAGTGGTCCTGGCGTGGTTCACTAGGGTTCCTGCATGGGGTCACCACGAATGAATCGACCAAATTTTTCACGCGTTTGGGGCGAGCGAGGTCCGAGGCCATTACTGACTGGTACGACTGCAGGGTAAGGGTTCGACAAGAGCGTAGAAAAGGGGTACGAGGACACATGGGTCACAACCAACATGAACCACAGGTGAATGCGGAGCACGAAGCCACAGTGCAAACCTAACTCTAGAACAGGAATAAGTCCGTCGTGCACAATACGACACGCGTGACACCTATGGATAGCGTATGTGCCAGCAATACGAGCGCTACAATGCACAAAGAAGATATGCATGAATGCACATCCTATACGTCCTTCCACTGTTGCCAACATATAGGACAACTGTTCTTAGATTTTTGGCACATCGTTCTCTCCCTGTAACTAGTCGATACTATCAGACTATGCTCGAGTCAGTGTACCTGCAGAAAAATTGATTAAGTCTACCTAAGTTAGCAAAGTGCCATCTATCCTGGATACATAACTATAGTAATAGGGCTACTTATATAACTTCGTAGTTGAACGCCCTAACTTTTTGCAAAAATAGGTTGTCAAATTTTAATTTAGAAAAGGTTTTTGAAGCCTTATTTCCTCATTTGTGCTCTGATACCACCTGTGGTAGAACCGCCTAATCTAATGCCTCCCAGGAGTGCTTATCTTCCATTAGACACTAAGCACCCAAGGGAGAATACCAAATTACTCGGTTCCGTCGGGCACACCCTAGGAGAGAACCCAAAAATCCACATTTTCGCCATCAGGATCATAAATGAGAGAATAAAGCTTACATCATTCTTAACCATTTCTTACATCACTTTTA
Source organism: Miscanthus lutarioriparius (assembly GCA_904845875.1). Lineage (NCBI taxonomy): Eukaryota > Viridiplantae > Streptophyta > Magnoliopsida > Poales > Poaceae > Miscanthus > Miscanthus lutarioriparius. The sequence goes on along the minus strand of CAJGYO010000007.1, from coordinate 150,509,649 downwards.
ATACAATAGCATAGTATAATATTTATTATTATAACAACGGAATATAATCATATTATCAGAGTTATGAAACAATTTAATGTAACAGCAAAATATAAACATGTGATCAGAATTACATCGAAAATAATGAATATCTAATCATGACATGATGAAGTGTTGTATATGAACTACAACAACAGATTATGAAACTTTCATTTATAAAATCATTTGGTGAGAGTTATAAATAACAACTATGATTGCAGCGTAAAGGAATCCTCGCTGAGCCCACCAGGAGGTATCCACACACAAGTGTCAGCTCTAGCATCCACCTGTCACCTACAATAGGGGGAGTAAAACCCTAAGTACTCAATTGTACTCAGCAAGACTTACCCGACAGGAGAAAAGAAAAGACTCCAAGAATATGCAAGGCTATCTGGCTTGTGGGTTTATTGCATTTGTAGGAAGCATTACTAAGCGTGCGTCCTTATATTCGATTTTTATTAATAGCCGCATTGGTTTATTAACTAACAATTCTATGTAAGCACCTGTGCTACTTTTAAGCAGGTGGTAAGCAATCAGAGTTCTTTTTTCCATTCCATCTTTCATCTTTCAGTTCTTACTATGATGCTAGGCATGAAACAAGTCATACCGGATCGCCCGACGATTCACGAATCAATACCCCCAGCTGGGTACCCCGAAAACACATGCGCTGCTTGTACCCAATTCACAAGCAGGACCAACCCATCACTCTCCTGTCCTGGGGTCCTAGGTCCCCATCCAAACTAGGACTCCAAGCCCCTGCATCTGAGTCCCGGACTCAGTGCGGTGTAAGGACCTCCTCCACCAAAAAGAAACCCTAACAGTCGGTCCAGAAAGAGCCAAAACTCACGACAAGAGAGCAACAAGTCTTTCAAGCGCCCATACCCAAGTATGTGCTCAGGATAATAAGTCTGTGACTTGCCTCAATGGCTTATGCAACGATCGGTCCTTAACCAACATAGACAGGGAAAGTAGTGTAACCAAGCCATGCCCCGCATCCACGGCGATACAACCTCTCACACCCACCAATACCCAAACCATATCCCTGTCCGGTCACCATTTTTTCTTTCCACCATTTATATTTTCCAAGTGATAGTAATATATTTTCTATCTCTCGCGAGTGACAGACAATCACTCGACTTCTATCGAAATCCTATAGAATAGCAATCTACACGATCCTATCATACTAGTAAGACTCAAAGGATAAAGATATATATATGCAAGTGGGTTTTATTCAACTCCTTAAAACTTAATGCACAAATATAATTTAAACTGAAAAAAAAGTAGGGGTATGTGCCCGGGACTTGCCTAGGTAAGATATATATTAAAAGGTTAGTATCTGCAGCTTCAGATCATCCACCATCAACTGAATAGAAATCCCATTACATCATCTCCTGGAAGAGAATACCATTACACCATCTTCGGATTCCCAATCATCCTTTAATTGATCCGTTGATCCATCATCGTACCTATATGACATGCATTGATGCAGATGCATAGACGTATTTAATTGACTGCAATCGTGACTTATAAAATACGATTTACGCCTCTCAAGCTAACGAGCTAGTTCTAACGACAACCGTACTTATCTACGTATCCATGTTGTCAAATCAGGTGTTACTTCCCAAACGAAGTTTTAGTTATACAAACCCAAGTCGTTTCTTTATTCCGTTCTATCAATTTAATCTTTATTGGAAATATGACATCATTATCTATCTAGCTAACTAATTGTCCTGGAGCTACAACAATTACAATGAGTACCTAATATTGCTAGGAATCTACTATAGAAATTTTAGATCCAACACTATTACCAATTTACCACAGAAATTCCTACAAGTTCTCCTTTTAATAAGATTAAGCATTTAAAATAATTAGAGCAACCCTAAAAACATACCGAGTCTATGTGAACAAAATACACTACTAGGTAGGTCATGATTTTAGAAACTTAACCAAATTAGTTTTATAATTTTTGGACTCCTAAATGATTTTATATTTAAATAACAAAATCCGCTCAGAATTTATATTAGAAAATCTACTCCAATTCACTGGAAACGGAAAAGATCACCGCGGCCCAAAAGGCCCACGGCGAGCGTGGCCCGTAGGCGCACAATGTGGCCCAGCGGGGGCCAGCCAGCCGAGCCTGCACCGCAGCCCAGCAGCAAAAACAGTAAGCCGCCCACAGGAAAGCCTAGGCGGGGAGACGGCTAACCAAAGATCTTGAGAAACAGCCGCCAGAGACCAGTGTGGCGCGGAAGTGACACCCGACCGGCCCAGGCGCAAGCGGACCAAGGCCGGCCCAGGCGGGCCGGTGGCGCGGCACATATGCAAAACGACCCCTGAGTTTTCCTTAAATTATGACAAGGTCCAACTACTATTTCGTACACCCACTGACAACTTCATTTACCCCCCTGGCTTCCACCTAAATCATGTTTTCTCACCTTCTCTTTCTCCCCAATAGTAGAGCATGGAGTAGAGTAACGGAGGAGGGACGGCTCCGGTCGAATCTCGTTAGTGGACCGGCGACCAGGCGACATAGGGGCAGCACCGGACCTGGCCACAGCAGCTGGCGACTGTAGGTGAACACGGCAGGCGACAACGGTGCACACGGAGGCGGAGCAGCAATGTGGGCTCGGGCGTGGACGGCGGCGATGGCAGCGGAGACGGAGTGGCGCGAGGAGGTGAGCGAACCATGACCAGGGAGACAGGTCGGCCATGGCAGGGTCGGTGGTGACGCGGCGAGGAGGCAGAGCGGTGGCACGAGCATGGCGTGCGCCGGCGCAGCAGAGCCAAGTAGAGTGAGAGGGGCGCGCGCGGGCTCGACGCGGGACGGCGCTCTAGGTGCAGCGTGGAGCTCGCGCTCGGAGGTGGGGGCGGCACGAACGCCGGCGAGGCGCTGCGGCTGCGGTCCAGCGTGGGACATGGCGGGGCCGCTGTGGCTCCGGTGGTGGGAGCTCGAGGCGGCAACGGCAGCGGCCTCGCTACACCGGAGGTGGCGCACGCGGCCCGCTCCGCGCGACGCGGCGCCGACGGAGGAGGCGCGGGTGAATCAGCCGGCTATGCGCGGCCTTGGCAGGTGCTGCGGGGAAGCGGCACCGGAGATGGAGCGGCGCGGCAACCGATGTGACGGCCGTGGAGCAGCAGGCCCGGCACGGACGGACCGGCGAGGCGATGCGGCTCAGCGGGGAGGCGTGCCGACGGTGGGGCACAGGGGCTGCTGCGGGTGGGAGAGGGCAGTGCCGACAGCTGCGGTCCGAAGCGGACCAGGGGCTCGGGGGTGGCTGCTCGCGCACGTTGGGAAGGAGCGGCTACGGTGGCGCTGGTGCGAGGCAAGCAGAGGAGGGGAAGCAACTCAGGCGCGCGAGAGGAAGGCGAGGAGGACGAGCAGAGCTGGGACGGATGGGGCAAAGAAAAAGGCAAGCACGCGAAAGAGCTGAGAGCGAGCTCACCGACTGGGAGCGGAGCAGACCGACCGGCAGCGACCACGAGCACGTGGCGCAACAGGCGAACAAACATGGAAGGACTGCGTGATACATCAAATCGAAGCAAGCAGCCAGCATAGCTAGGCCAGTAGGCCCACGCGCGCGATGTCGCGAGGAAGCAACGTCCAGTACGGCAGCAGTAGCAGGCAGACGAAAGAGCGAGGAGTAGTCGGTCAACTTGTATAGTCCATCGTTACAGGTATACGTTTGCCCTTTCTTCTAATTCTTTGTTTTAGAGTACCGTCGTAACGTATATATATATATATATATATATATATATATATATATATATCTTTAACGGTTTACTAATTTAGATAATTTACAACGTTTAGGCACAGGAAAATTTCAGCAAAGCTCGATTTTAAATTTGATTCAAAAGCTATATATATATAAATGTTGATTTTCAGGCTTAATCTAATAGAACGAACCGTTTGCTATCGATTGGCCAGAATTGTCGTTCAACATTGCTAAATATTTCTACGCACTGCGTAATTTAACTTGAGCGCTTAATTGAGTCCACGAAACTAAGTCACATAGGATTCGCTTATCGCTTCAAGTATGTTTTAAATCAAAAATTCGAGAAACTCGTTTCGAAAGTTTTACTTAGACCTAAATCACGGTGCTAAATAAGATCGTAACACCGGGATGTTACAGGCGCCCAGCTTGAGCGAGGCCGAGGCGCCGACGGTGGCTCCCCTACCCGGAGCAACGCGCGTGGCGAGGTGCAGAGAGGCGCACAGCGATGACTTTTTTCTTGGCTTGGTGAACATGTAAACGGGTTAGTTCAGTTATAACCGGAACCGAACCGAATTTTTAGAGAGAACCGATCGGTCCCTAGTTTTGATAGAACCGAATTTCCTAAGTAACCGAGGAACCGATCGAACGATTTCGATTAACCGAATGCCCAGGTTGAGTTTCCCCTGCTACTAAACTTTAGTCACTTTAGCTACTAAACTACCAAATAAACTAACTAAGAGGGGACTAAAGTAGTTTAGTCGCATTTAGTACCTAAGGAGGTGCTAAAGTGGGTTAAAGTACCCAGTGGATGCCCCTCATTATTGCTGGCCCCCAACCCTGATTTGTACATTCATTAGGGATAGTTTGGTCTTGGTTGAACTTCTTTAATGGCTTTTAGTCACTAGAACCAAATATGAATGATTAAAGTTTAGTCATTGATTTTAGTAGCTAAATTTTAGTCATAAAAATCAAACAGGATCCTAATGCTGCACCCTCCTAGTTAGGCTCAGGCTAGCATAAGGCCAGTCTCAATGGGTTGTAACAAGAGTTTTATGGACATGAAAAAAAGTACTGTTTTGCATGTATATATCGAGGAAGAGAAAGAGGTTTGGAGTTTCCTGGCATAGCTAGCGTTATTTCCCACGCGTTGGAAAACATACGAAACTTGCACTGAGCCGGTTTGTTTCGTGTCATCGGATCTGCTGTGCCCATATGTGGCAATGCTGGCACGCTCACGAAGAAGCCATCGCGTCAAATCTCATTTTCCCCTTGCGTTAAATCTCTATGGCCCACCTGCTCCCCTTCATGTTTCTCTATTCCGTCAAATATCCATGGCCAACCTGCTCCTCTTCTCTCCATTTCTCTGGTTTTTTTCTTTTTGCATTTGTTCATTTTGTCTCTATAGGCTACATGTCGACGAATACAAGAAAAAATACACCATATAATATAATATGTTGTGTAAAGTGTAATATTTTGGATGTCGATAAATATGACAATAATATATATAATATAATATGTGTGAAAGTGTAATATTCTAATGTGTTAATTTTTTTAAAAAAAAATATAAAAATAGCTACATAGTTCACATGATACAACGGATCACAACACCTTACAGAAATTAAATGTTGTAAGTATCCTATGAAATAGTGAGATGAAAGTGTGTACTGAGAGAGCCTTTTTCATTCACGGTTAGCATGTTGCCATGTTTTGGGAACAATGGAATGAAACCTCCCATTGAGACTGGCCTAACAAATATGTATCCCTTCCACCCCCTTATTAATGGAATGTTCTAAACTATTTGACAAAAATGAATTGTGGAAAATGAATGGTTACTAGAATTTTTAACAATCAAGTGTTCCAAGCGCAACCATCACTTGGTTTTTTTACCATCAGGTATAAAATGGAGGGCACAGATCAAATCTCTCTCCACATGATCTTCTTCCTCTACGCACTCGCACCTGACCCCACCGCCTTCGCCTCCCTGCCCGGCTCCAACGGCTCCCGTGCCATCGGATCCGTTGCCACCTCCTTACCGTCTTCTTCATGTCTGACCGAGCTCCCCCGCTGCCACTGCCTCTCTGGCCCAACTTTGGCGACGCCCCGTAGTCTCCGCCATAGCCATGCTAACCCAGTGGAGGTCGATGGGTTATCTATGCCCCGTCCCCATCTTTGGCCCGCTCAAGCGCCTTCCCCCACTCAGCTAGTGGCATTGTGAGAGAGAAAGAGAGAGGCAGAGAGCTAGCTGCCAGGGCGATGAGAAGGAATGACATATATTGGTCTAGGTTCTATTTTCTTATTATGCGTCCATACTATTTTGTCTAACTCAGTTACTTTAGTTATATATGCTCAAAACTGAAGCACACTGAATTGTGCCTAAACTTTTTGGTTTTGGGTAGTTTGGTTTCAGTCTCAGGTATTTTGGTTCAGTTTTTTATCCTCAGCTAATTATCCCCACCTCTAAGCTCTCCATCCATCCAACAATCCATCTATCTTTTTGTTCGATAGGAGGGGCACGTGTTCATATGTCCATATACATAGTTGCATGCTTTATGGATGGAAGGAGTAATATACATCTCATTTTGAGAACAAATATAAAAAAGTACTCAAGGTAGGCCCGTTCGGTTTACCTTAAATCCGGCTTATTCGACTTCTTTTTTCAACCGAAATAGTATTTTTCTCTCACAATATTTCAGCCAGAATAGTGTTTTTCAACCAATTTTAGTTAAGTTTCAGCAAGCCGAACGGAACCGTAGAAAAAACCTTCAATCGAATGTACTCCTTCGATTTTGGACCTATGGGGTTGTCATGGCTACATGGGAGAACTCCATTAAAAAGGCCCGCATACACATTGGGCGCACATAGATAAATATACAACCACAAGTTTAGAGACTGTAGTGCACCTTTTGCACTGTCATTGTGACAACTGACAATATTAAAAACAGGACCATTTGTTCTGTATGCTGTCCCTTCCGCCTAATGACATGTGGGTCCGATTAACTCCTATGCTTGTCCGGCTAGTCAGTTAGGACTCCACCAATACTACTATTATTACTAAAAAAAATATTACTATTAGATCATAACAAATAAGACAAAGCCTGATGATTGTGTTTGTGGTTCGCCGAGTGTCATCCGTTTAGGATCGAATACTTAGCTTGAGTTGGCTGTCATCACAGGCCGCGCATCACGACAAGTTCGCAACCTCTTTTTTCTTTTTGTTTTTTTTGTTTTGAGAAAGGGATTGGATTCCATTAAATTAAAACCCCTTTTACAATTACGACCTCAACATAAAATAAAATTATATTGAAGCACATCACTAGGTCCCTATACTTCATCTTCCTTGCGTCCGGCGGCGTACATCCCTTCAGGAGGCTCCATCGCGACCATGGAAGTACACCAGATCTAGACCCGAGAACCATAGTCCCTACCAACAGAAGACTCCACGAACATGGAGACGGCAAAAGAGGCACGGTAAGCTCAACCACTATGGGGAGTAAAGGACGCCGAGAGCACATTGGCCATATCTTCTGAAGGTTGAACCGAACATAAGATCCGACGTTGCTAGCATCACCACCAGGAACCGAAAGGGCAGATCCGCTGCCGCCAGTAGCATCACCGGCGGCCGGAAAGACGATCCCGTAGAAGGGGAAAAATAGATCCAATCCCTCCTCGAGAAGGACTATGCCAACATACCTCGATCTCTCCAGGAAGAGCATGCCATCACCGAAGACGATGACGCATCCACTAGCGACCCAGTATGAAATAGAAAGCCGGATCGAAAACATCGAAACGGCCAACCAAAACCTAGCCGAAATTATTATGGAGGAAAGAAAAATAAAAGGAGAAAAACCTAAGAAAACAGTAGATTTGCTAAAGGATGGACCCCCGCTTCTCCTCACCACCGGCAGGGAGGCCGGAGGCGAGGGGAACGGGGGCCGAAGAAGGTGGCAGCGGCGGAGTCGCCCCTGGGGGAGGGGGCGGAGGCGAGGCTGCTTTTTTTGCGTGTGCAGCTAATGCCAAACGTTACCCCACAATCCCCTGTTGTTTGACAAGTTCGCAACCTTGGTCATAGGTTTTTGTACTTACTCCCTCCATCCAAAAAGATGCAATTCTTGATTTTTGGGAAACCAAATGCTTTTAAATTTGACTAAATTATATGAAAAATACTAACATTTATGATACAAAATAAATTCATTAGTTTAATTATAAAATATATTTTCATAATTAAACCGTTTCATAGACATAAATGTGAATACTATTCACTATAAATTTAATCAAACTTGAACTATTTTAATGGATATGGATACCATAGTTATATTCTTTTGTGGACGGACGGAGTATAAGGTTTGTGTACGATGCACGTGTCACTAGGTTAATTTGCATAGTTGTCTTTTGTATTATTTTAATATGAGCTGTTGGGTTTGTATAGGAATGGACCGAAGGAAGAGTTTTCGCCAGCAAATTAAGTTGAAGTTATAGGCTTAATTAGACAATAAGGATTATTGACTTATATTAAGCTTTAGACTAATGTCTATTGGAGAATTTGATCATGCTAGGATATTTTTATATGTTTATATATTGGATTTGATCAAGCTAGGATTTTTTTCCAGCTGTAACACAAGATACTCCAGCTTTTTTGTTGTGCTGTCGACCGTATGCTACTACGTACCTATGTCCATGTGTGCTAGTAGGCTAGTAGCAAACTGCTGTTCACAACTTCACACGTATAGGAGTGTTCTCTCGGCTAGTCGGCTCCCTCAAGGGCAGGGCAGCTTCGCACCCCACACGTATGTGAGTGCGAGTGTGAGAGAGAGACTGAGGATGCACTACACTACTGGCCGGTATATAATAGGAGAGGAGTTCACCGCCCACCCACACCAGCACAGTAAGTAGTGTAGCGGTGTCATCTGCTGACTAGCTAGCCATTCTGCCTGCCTGCCATGGAGGAGGTGTGGAAGGACTACATGTCCCTACAGCCATCCCTTATCAGTATCACACCCGCCGCCGCCGCCGCCGGCGGCGGCGGCGGCGCACTGTACAACCACCGTCACCACCAGCATCTGTCGCCTTCTGGTGCTGGTGCCTCCCATTCACCGCCCTCTTTCTCGTCGCCGCTGCAGCCCCCCACGCCACCTCCGCCCACGACGCTGAGCCTGAGCTCCACCCTCGAGTTCACCTACCTCGGTGGGGCAGGGGCAGGAGGTGGCGGCGGGTCCTCCACCTCCGGCGACGACTCCCGCGACCTGATGGCCTTCTCCTTCGCGCCGGCCGATCAGTATCAGTACCGGTACCAGACCATCATGAAGCAGAGCAGCAGCTCCGCCGCCGCCGCTGGAGATAGCAGGCGGCAGCGGCGCATGATCAAGAACCGTGAGTCGGCGGCCAGGTCGCGTGCCCGGAGGCAGGCCTACACCAACGAGCTGGAGCTGGAGCTGGAGCAGCTGCGCCGGGAGAACGAGATGCTCATCAAGCGCCACCAGGAGCTCAGTGTATGCACGCGTTCGTATGCATCATTCCATCCATGAGACCATCGCTGGCTCCAATGTATCCATGGTGTTTTGTTTTGTTTGCTACCTGGATGCTGCAGGTTCGTCTGGCCACGTCGTCGTCAGCGCAGGTCCCTGCACACTACAGCTCCACTCTCCACAGATGCCGCTCCGCACCACCCTGAACCTGAAGACAAGCTAGCTAGAGGATCCATTCGAGCAGAGGCCGGATTCCATCTGAATGATTCAACGTCTGGCTGCCAAGCTGCTGTGTACTACTCCTACTCCTACATAACACAGCAGACAGCAGTAGTTTACAGGCTAGGATGGTCCGCTCAAAAAAAAAAAAAAATCCATCCATTTGTGTGTGTGTCTGTCTTGTCTATGTATAACATAGCATGGTAGCCAACCAGAAGAATGCAACTATATTCGTCACAATGCTTTCCCGGCTACCTATATACGTAGTACAGATTATATATTTTTCCACTTTTGTGTGCCGTAGCACACTATATATACCCAACGGCCAAACGGGCTAAAATTGTTCAGTGCCAAGTGAATCTGAGTGGTCCAAAGGTAAGCCTAACTCAATTGGTTGGGGATTGAAACACGATCATGCATAAATCTAAACACTAATGTTTGAGTTCTATATTCAGTTCAAGTTTAGGTACATATTTTCTTGAATTCTTAATGAAAAATCATCTATTTGTTTTACCCAAGTGGTTTATTTGTAGAGCAGCTAAGTGGTTAGGAGAGGGAGCTGAGTGGGCCTAACACATGAATCTTGATTCTCGAAGCACGTCTAGATTGTGGTAGATAAAGTTTGCCACCACACACACAAATAAACCCCCAATCCACAACCAACATTATATTGACCTAGCAAGAAAGCAGTAACATTTGAAACTGGGATCTACTCACCGGACAATCAAAGGATAAGTAGTCTATACTATCATATTTGCTGCAAAAGTAACACACATTGGACTCCCTTGCCAATTTGTTATAATCATACTAACCTGAATTTTCCATCAGCCATGTTCCAACAAATTTTCATCCTCGTCAATTATACAGGCAGATAATGTTGTTTCTTTTTTTTCCCCATTAGCTAGCTACTCTATGGAAGGATTCTGCATTGCTATGTGTCCTTTCAAATGACATGTTTCATTGATTCTCCTAAACCAATACAACTGACTTGTCCTCCAAAATTTTCATCAACCCAACTTGTTGGTTCACCTCTCTTTCCATAATATCACTACTCAAAGGGCCATCCTCTTCTAACTACTCTAGGTCATGAAGTCCCTCTTGTTAAGATTTTTTATTATTTTATATTCTCCCATAAGGTTATTATAACCCCATCCCTTAAAAAAGTTTAGGGGTGGAGGAGGGGGTTTACTTTGTTTGATTCTTCATAATAACAAATGCAAGGTATTTTTTTATAAAGGAGAATAGATCCAATGTCTATTATTGTCAATGATTATCATAGTTTAGCTGGCTAGATGTTTCTAAATTTTGTGAGAATTTGTAGGATTCACATTTCTCCTATTGCATCTCATGAGAACTAACGTGAAGGCTCTTTTAGGCGCTAAATGAGACATATAGGAGAACTGCATAGTGTTGAGCTATGATCCAAATTCAAGCTTGGGCCGAAGCAAAGCAGCCCATTAGCGTTAAGAGGGACTACACCATCTATTAGTTCCGTATTGCTAATAGACGAGGGTGTGGGGTTTTTCCTCCCTATATATACGGACCACCTCCCTCATGGAAAAAGATGTATCATAGACTTTTATACGAGAAGGCCCCCAGGTTAGGGTATCCCCAAGTTGTAAATCTCCGACGTTTGTAACCTCACCCGATATAGTGAAGATTTGCTGGCTGATGCCCGTGGTTTTTTCCTTCCACCTTGGGAGGGTTTTCCACGTTAAAATCTTATGTCCCCTGTGTTTGATCTACTGTTCTTCGTCGTTCATATTGCCTATCGTTTCTAACAAGTGGTACCAAAGCTTGGTTTGACCTTAGGGTTTCGCGATGGCATCGATGACGTTTGATCTACCGCTGCTGGATTACAAGACGAGATTTGCACTGTGTCAAGTCAAGATGCGGGCGATTCTGGCATAATCTTCGGATCTTGATGAGGCGTTGGATGGTTTCGGAGGAAATGGGTAGAAGTCATGGACCGCTGAAGAGAAGCGGAAGGATCATAAGGCCCTGTCTCTAATTCAACTTCATCTACATAATGATATTTTGCAAGAAGTGCTGCAAGAGAAAACTGCCGCAGAACTTTGGCTCAAGCTAGAATCGATCTGCATGTCCAAGGATCTAACCAGTAAGATGCACGTGAAGATGAAGTTGTTTACGCACAAGCTGCAAGAAGGTGGTTCGGTGATGAACCACTTATCGATCTTTAAGGAGATCGTTGCCAACCTAGTGTCGATGGAGGTAAAATATGATGATGAAGATTTAGCTCTTCTACTGTTATGCTCATTGCCTACTTCGTTTGCAAATTTCTGAGATACCATACTATTAAGCCGTGATGAACTAACCCTTGCGGAAGTATATGAGGCCCTCTAGACGAGGGAGAAGATGAAAGGTATGGTTCAGTCTGACATGTCGTCCTCCAAGGGCGAAGTGTTGCAGGTTAGAGGCAGGCCCGAGCAGAAAACCTACAACAACAACAATAATCGAGACAAAGAGCAAGAACGGTAAAGGCCGTTCCAAGTCCAGAGGCAGGGATAAGTTCTACAGGCATTGGAAGAAAGATACTCATGTCATTGAGGATTGTTGGAAGCTGCAGAATAAGGAGAAAAGAAACGGTACCTATAAACCAAAAAATAAATCCGATGGTGATGGTAATGCCTCTGTTGTCTCCGCTGTTGATACTTCTGATTCAGGAGACATTCTTGTTGTCTTTGCTGGTTGTGTTGCTGGTCGTGATGAATGGATACTTGATTTTGCATGCTCGTTTCATATATGCTCTAACAGAGATTGGTTCAGTTCTTACGAGTCTGTGCAGAGTGGAGATGTCGTACGTATGGGAGATAACAACCCACGTGAGATCGTGGGCATTGGCTCCATTCAGATCAAGATGCATGATGGTATGATACGCACACTGAAAGATGTGAGACACATACCAGGGATGGCCAGAAATCTTGTCTCCCTCAGCACACTTGATGCTGAGGGGGTACAGACACTCCGGTTCAGGTGGAGTGTGTAAGGTATCAAAAGGCTCTCTCGTTCATATGATAGGTGATATGAATTATGCAAAGTTATATGCTCTTAGAGGAAGTACTTTACATGGTTCTGTCATTGCTGCTACTGTTTCTAATGATGAACCAAGTAAAACTAATCTCTGGCATATGCGTCTTGGGCATATGAATGAACTTGGTATGGCAGAATTGATTAAGAGAGACCTGCTGGATGGCTGCACTTGGGTAAGATGAAGTTCTGTGAGCACTGTGTTTTTGGTAAGCACAAAAGGATAAAATTTAATGCATCTATTCATACCACCAAAGGTACACTTGATTATGTACATGCTGATTTGTGGGGGCCGTCTCATAAGCCTTCTTATGGTGGTGCTCGTTACATGCTTACCATTATTGATGATTACTCTAGAAAAGTGTGGCCTTATTTTCTAAAAAATAAAGATGATACTTTTGCTACTTTTAAAGAGTGAAAGTTATGATAGAAAGTCAAACTGAAAAGAAGGTAAAATTGCTTTGTACTAACAGTGGCGGTGAATTCTGTTCGGATGCTTTTAATGATTACTGCAGGGAAGAAGGCATTGTTAGGCATCACACCATCCCGTACACTCCTCAGCAGAATGGTGTGGCTAAGTGCATGAACCGAACCATCATTGCGAGGGCTCATTGCATGCTGTCCAATGCTCGTATGAACAGGCGTTTTTGGGCTGAGGCTGCTAACACTGCCTGTTACTTGATCAACCGATCATCTTCTATCCCACTTAATAAGAAAACCCCCATTGAGGTATGGTCTGGTATGCCTGCCGATTATTCACAGTTGAGAGTTTTCGGTTGCACTGCTTATGCTCATGTTGATAATGTAAAGCTAGAACCTAGAGCCATTAAGTGTCTGTTTCTTAGTTATGGTTCTGGAGTTAAAGGATATAAGTTATGGAATCCTGAAACTAAAAAGACTTTTATGAGCAGGAGCGTTGTTTTCAATGAATCTGTTATGTTTAATGATAGCTTGTCCACAGATGTTTCACCAGTTGGTTCTGATGAGGAGCAGGAACATGTTAGCGTGCAGGTGGAGCACGTAGATGATCAGGAAACTGAAATTGTTGATAATAATGTTCATGATATTGTTCAGCACTCACCTCCTGTTTTACAGCCTCAAAATCAGTCTATTGCAGATCGCAAAACAAAGAGGAATTGTGGACTTCATTCACGTTTAATTGAGGAATGTGATATTGTTCATTATGCCTTTAGTTGTGCTGAACAGGTGGAGAACATTCATGAGCCGGCTACATACACTGAAGCTGTTGTTTCTGGTGACCTCGAGAAGTGGATTTCCGCTATGCAAGAAGAGATGCAGTCACTTGAGAAAAATGGCACATGGGATGTTGTGCGCTTGCCTAAACACAAGAAGGCCGTTCGTTGCAAATGGATCTTCAAAAGAAAAGAAAGTTTGTCTCCTAGTGAGCCTCCAAGATTTAAGGAAAGGTTAGTTACAAAAGGTTTCAGTCAGATTCCTGGCGTTGATTATAATGATGTGTTCTCTTCAGTTGTAAAGCATAGTTCAATTTGTATATTTTTCGGTATTGTTGCTATGCGAGATCTTGAGCTTGAGCAGTTAGATGTAAAGACTGTGTTTCTACATGGAGAGCTCGAGGAGAAGATATACATGGACCAGCCAGAAGGGTTCATAGTACCTGGTAAGGAGGATCATGTTTGCAAATTAAAGAGGTCCTTATATGGTTTGAAACAGTCTCCTCGTCAATGATATAAAATGTTTGATTCTTTTATAATGTCACATGATTTTAAGAGGTCTGAATTTGATAGCTGTGTGTACATTAAATTTGTTGATGGATCACCTATATATTTGTTGTTATATGTTGATGATATGTTGATTGTTGTCAAGAGCAAGAAAGAAATCACTACGTTGAAGAAACTGTTGAGTAGTGAGTTTGAGATGAAGGATCTTGGTGCTGCTAAGAAGATTCTAGGTATAGAAATTACAAGAGACAGAAATTCTGGTTTGTTATTTTTTAGTTAGCAAAGTTACATTAAGAAAGTTCTTCATCGTTTCAACATGCATGATGCAAAGTCTGTTAGTACTCCTATTGCTCCTCATTTCAAATTATCAGCTTTATAATGTGCTAGTACTGATGAGGATTTTGAGTACATGTCAAGAGTTCCATATTCTAGTGTTGTTGGTTCTTTGATGTATGCCATGGTTTGCTCTCGTCCTGATTTATCATATGCTATGAGTTTGGTTAGTAGATACATGACTAATCCTGATAAAAAAATACTAGAAGGCTGTTCAGTGGATTTTCAGATACCTTTGTGGCACAACAAATGCTTATTTGAAGTGTGGTAGGACTGATAAGAGACTTACTGGCTACGTGGATTTAGATTTTGCTGTTGATTTGGATAAGAGGAGATCTCTCATAGGTTATGTGTTCACTATTGGTGGTTGTGCTGTGAGTTGGAGGGCAACATTGCAGCCCGTTGTTGCCCTATCTACCACTGAAGCAGAATACATGGCTATTGCTGAAGCATGTAAAGAATCAGTTTGGTTGAAAGATTTGCATGCTGAGCTTTGTGGAGATGATTTTTGCATTAATTTATTTTGTGACAGTCAAAGTGCTATATGTCTCACTAAAGATCAGATGTTCCATGAGAGAACGAAGCACATTGATGTCAAATACCATTATGTTCGTGATGTGGTCACGCAAGGTAAGCTGAAGGTATGCAAGATAAGCACACATGATAATCCTGCTGATATGTTGACAAAGCCAGTTCCTGTTGATAAGTTTGAGCTTTGCTCAAGCTTAGTTGGTATAACTGTTTAGCCCAAGAGGCTATTTGGCACCGGAAGTATTTCTTTGTTGTTTCAGGGTGAAGGTTCATTTTATGCTATAAGAAGGAATTTTTCTCAAGGTGGAGTTTGTTGAGCTATGATCCAAATTCAAGCTTAGGCTGAAGCGAAGTAGCCCATTAGCGTTAAGAGGGACTACACCATCTATTAGTTCCGTATTGCTAATAGACGAGGGTGTGGGGTTTTTCCTCCCTATATATACGGACCACCTCCCTCATGGAAAAGATGTATCATAGACTTCTATACGGGAAGGCTCTCCTCAAGTTGTAAATCTCCGACGTTTGTAACCTCACCCGATATAGTGAAGATTTACTGGCTGGTGTCCATGGTTTTTTCCCTTCCACCTTGGAAGGGTTTTCCACGTTAAAATCTCGTGTCCCCTATGTTTGATCTACTGCTCTTCATCGTTCATATTACCTATCGTTTATAACACACATGTGGCAAAGGATGTGTGATATGTTAGCTATAAGAGAAGAGGGCGAGAGGAGAATATATATGCTTACAAGATAAGTGAAGGACCGAAAAGGGGACTGCAAGGGATTGGAGTGGGAGCCTCAATTTTCTCTCTCCAAGAGATGAGTGATATGTTAGCTATGTCCCAAGGGTGAACTCGAGCCTTTCTTGTAGCTCACGTTAAGAACATGTAGCCACAACAGGCGTGTTTGGTTAGGTGGTTTACACCCAACCAGGCTCCCGATGGACAGGTAGAGACATGTTTGGTTGCCTGTTTTCTGCTGGAGCCAGGCTTCCTCTGAGCACCGACACCTCCTTAGCCAAGCTTCATGGAAATGTGTTGGAGATCTGTTTCCAGGAAGCCAGGCTTGGCTAGCCCGTCAGTGGCTTCGCTCTGAATCGCGTCACCTCCACTCGTCTTGCACTTCACCGCGGCCCGTTCCTCACCGTCGTCGATGGTTCCCTGGCATCGAGGTCACGCGGCCGCGGCCACGTCCTGCATCCTGCCGCCGCTCCTAGCTCCCATCACGCCGCCAGCGCTGAGGCCCCACGGTCGCGTCCTTCTCCCACCGTCGGACCAAGCTCTTGTCTCGCGAGGAAGAGGACGGGGAGGAGGGTGCCTGAGGAAGGGGAGAAGGACGTCCTCCACGCTCGCGCGAGGCCTAGACGGTGGCAGAGGAGCGCCGAGTCCCTGATTGCATTGCCTTCTAGGCACAGATGCCGCAGCGCCTTCGGCCTCCTCCTGGCCGGCGGCAGGCGCGCTCCCCTTCGGCCTCCTCCTCGTCGGCGGCAGGTGTGCTCCCCTTCAGCCTCCTCCTCGCCGACGACAGGCGCGCTCCCCTTCGACCTCCTCCTCGCCGGCGGTAGGTGCTCTCCTCCTCGCCAGCAATTCATGTCGGTAGGGGCACACCAACTGGTCGACAAAATATTTCACAAGAAGTGATGGAGGTAAACTCAATGAGGTGATTGTACCATATCAAGCCAGGCAACCAAACAAAACTCAACCTAGTACAAGCTTAGCTACTACAGCAACCAAACAAAACGGGTCTTCCATTGGGCAAGCCTGGCTTGATCTAACCTGGCTTATTTTCTAGCTAGGCTTGGGCTGGAGAAGTGAACCAAACAGACCCAATGTGCTTCCTGATTAGAGGAATGAGGCTAGAAAGGTGCAAAAAGTCAAACAGGCAAAGAACTGGAGAACACCAAAACACACTAAAAATGGGGTTTTGGAGGAAACACAAAAAACCAATCAATCTAAAAATGTGGAATTTTAACCAAAGCTTCACAACATCACGATAAATCTATCCCCACAACGAATAAGGAGAACTGATCGGACAGAGGGAGCGGGTGGGGATGATGTTGCCCCGTCACCACCTTAATTCATTGCCGCCATCCGGATTGGAGTTTCCATTTGTTCAATGCAACCACGAGGTTGGTTGCTGTTCAGTAGATCACCAAATGAAATGACTTGTCTAGATCTTCACCTTGTAAAAAAATGAATACCAGAACATCCCTTTTTTTAAATGGTATCTGCTGGGGACTCTTTTTTTTCCCATCAAATCCCCTTTACCATAAATATAGGAAAAATGGATCTTTTTTTTGTTAATCTGGTGGAGTTGCTCTAAGCCTGCATTAGGCCTCTTTATTTCCAAATCCCCTGTTCATTTCGCTGAAATTTTGTTGATGCCGCTGCTGATGTTGATTTCTTGTGTGAGAGAAAAACATTGTTTATTCGCTGGAAAGTACTGTAAAGAACAGGGCAGAATTCCGTTTCCATTTGTTCAATCCAACCACGAGGTTGGTATGCTGGTTGTTGTTCAGTCGATTTGATCACCAAAGGAAATGACTTGTCCAGATTTTCATTATGTAAAAATGAATACCAGAATGGCCTACAAGAACTAACACCTCGTGTGTCCATAGATGTCCACCTAATAATTCCAAACACATATGGCACAGGGACCGAAAATGTATGTTGGGCTGCGGCCTAGGTATGAAATCTGGTCCATATCTAGGATGGGCCGGGCGGGAGCACAAGTCATTGTTTGGCCCAGTCTGTGCAGGAAGCAGCCACAGTAAAGAGTAAGAGCAAGTGAGACAGAGACAATGATTGAATGACACAGCACTGTATGCCAGCCATGTGCATGTGCATATTTGCCGTTTTGCTAAGCCAGCATTGGCAACCAAGTCAAGGAATCGATCGAGAAAGCAAATCTGCACTCACTATCATCACCAGTTTAATAATTATTATACTCCTATGAATTAATAATGTATCTACTAGGCTAGAAGAAGCAAAGCAAATATGAATCTATCATCACCAGTTTAATAATTTCATTATACTCCTAATGTAGGTAAAAAAATAATTAATTAATAATGTTATCTACTAAAGTTTGGCTAAACGAAGAAGAAAGCAAATATGAATCTGACATCCATCCAGGCGTTGCCTTGGCTTGAGATTTCAGATCCAGCCTCACACTCAGTGGAAGGGAATAAGGGATGGGATGGGATCAGATCAGAATAACTGAATAATTAAGAATACGTCTCAATCAGATGATGCATGATGAGAAGATGTTGAGATGAGATCGTGTTCGTCTCAGTCCTGCCTGCCTCCCTCCTTGCTAAAATGCAGCAGAACTGTATCTACATGTTGCCATGTTGGTGGGGTAGCCAAGTGGGTGGTGAGATGGCCCTTGTGTTCTTGTCGTCTTGCTGCATTTTATTATTTTATATGTGTAGTGTATATAAGAGATCGACCAACCAGCGAATACTCCGTAGCTCGGAGCTTGGAGGTTGGACTTTTGGACTGCTGGCGTGGAGTGGACGAGTGGTGTTGCCCACGCAGAAGCAGGCTCCTTTTCATCAGGTCCGGAGGGAGAGAGGGACTGAGGCCTGAGGGGAGAGAGAGCAAGGGGAAGCAGAGAGCAGCCGTGGAGTGGAGTAGACAGATTGAGGCCCCAAGATGAGGAGCTCCGTGTCTGAGCGCAGCCTCATCATCGAGAGCGACGACGACGACGACCGTCCCCAAACCCAGCCATCCGCCGCCGCCGCCCGCAGCAGAAGACGTCACCGCCACGAGGACGAGGAGCGCTCCGGCTCAGGCTCCGACACCGATTCCGGCTCCTCCTCGTCGTCCTGCGCCACCCCGCGCGGTCCGGCCACCGCCTCCTCCTACACCCAGCAATGGCCACAGAGCTACAGGTCAATCTCTTGCCATTTGCCATTACGGTCTTGTTTAGATACCCTCAAAATTCAAGTTTTTTCACTCTCTCTCCATCACATCAATTTTTAGCCGTTTGCATGGAACATTAAATATAGGTAAAAAAAATAACTAATTACACAGTTTAGTTGGAAATCACGAGATGAATCTTTTGAGCTTAGTTGGTCCACGATCGGACAATATTTACCAAATAAGACGAAAATGCTACTATTTATCGGGTTGAATTTTTTTTTAATCTAAACAAGGCCTACATTTTATACATACTCCTTCCGTCCAAAAGAATGCAATTCTTGAGTCAAACAATTTAACTTTAATCAAATATATATAAAAAACTACAAACATTTATGATACCGAATACATATTATCTGATTGATTATATAATTTATTTTCATAGTAAATTTAACCGGAAATATTGATCTTTTTTTTTAAAAAAAATTGGTCAAACTTAAACAAAAAGCTGGACTTATTCATACCTAGAATACTCCTACTTAATTAGTAGCACTGCAATCCACATATCCACTGATAAGGCTAATACCATCTCTGCTCTGCATATCCTACACCCATGATCCATCATTTCCCTTTTCCCCTGCTTATGTAGTAGGCAGTGGCGGAGCCAGGATTTCACAGCTGGGTATTCCGCGTATAAAAAAAAAATCGATGTAAATGTGCAATAGTAATAATCAAAGTACAAGATCTAAACATAGTAGCATAGTGCCATTGTCTATAATAATTAAGAAAGATTACAAAACATCAAAAGCTCAAAACTACTAAAATTGAACTCTATGATCCTCTTTTTGGAATTCATTAATGATATTATCATCTTTCACTTGACTGAAGAATTCTCCCTCAATAAATGTGACCAAACAATTGTTCAAAATATTCATCACCCATTTTATTCCTTTGCTTGTTCTTTACATAATTCATGGTGGAAAAAAACTCTCCCAACACTAGCGGTGGCTATAGGAAGAATTATAGAAAGAATTAGCATCAATTTAAGAAGCTTGTAGACAACATAATACTGCTCATGTCTTTACGTGCTAACAAGCATGACTGAAAGCTCGCGTAGGTTCTTTAAAATTTTAAACCTTTCGTTTCTACGCACCTAAGAAATGTACACATTGAGCTGATATGCAAGTTGGGAAACTAGGAGCGGCGACCCTTTTTTGTTTGGTGGGTTGCTCGTTGCTTTCTATCTGTTGGGCTTTGGGGCTTTGGTCCAGTCGGCCAGATTTACAAATGTAGCAAATATACAAGCGTATACATGTATATGTATTGTGTTTGTTTGCAGAATCTTGGGTATTCCATGGCATACAGGGGAATACCCCTGGCGCCGCCCATGGTAGTAGGCATTTCCATTTATTTGACTCACCTGCTAAGTTCCATTCTGCTTTCCGTTTATTTGACCCACCACCATATCCGGATACAGCAACACTGAATTTCATTTCGTTTTCGTATCCGATCCATTGAGCCCTCACCAGGTATCAGCTCAGTCCACTGTCATAGTAGCCAGAATAGATAATCCACCTCAGCACAACACATGCAGACACCTGTTACATCTTCATTTTCAAAGCATTCTGTCCTCATGACCTTTTCCAAAACTGTACATAGTTTTGTTCGTTTTCTAAAATTTAAATAGAAAACGGAATTCTGAAACTAGAAGAAAATAAGTGTTCCACCAGCAGAATCAGATTCTTTTTTTTTTCTTGAACACGCTGGCACAATCAGATTCTTATACAAAATAAAATAGTTGGCCTCTTTTGTGTTATCATGGTACCAAATGATAAGGCATGGGCAGAGCAGGACGAGTTTACTCCACAGATTAGAGATCCAGATGAACTGAACTTCCGTATATATCGATTGCTCATACATGCATACTGGATCACCAACATGCACGGCAACATTTCGTTTGCGTCTATTATCTGCTTCTCTATCAGTGATCCATTTTTTTTACAAGATCCATCACAAGAATGACCGAAGTAGTAGTTACATGATTTTCTTTAGAGCTCTCTTTAACTCACATCAATCATATATATTTCTCTCCCTCCTTTTACTGTACAGGCAATCCATCAACATTCTTAGTAGCGTGCAGTCACCAAATCTGAGCTTCTTGGGGACCCCAACTCTAAGCAGATTATCCAACTCTTTCATCACCAATTCTTTTCGGGGTAAAACCCCTGAAATCATCTCTAATCTTGTTAAGCCACTTCTTGACCCCACTACAAGTGATGACCTTCAGCAGCAGCAGCATGAAGAAAGAAAGAGTTCACAGTACCTTCTGCCTTCGAGAAAACCGTCTTTGCAACAGATTCCTGAGGATCAAAAGCCAGTGCCAGTTGCTCATGAGGTCTCTCCCTATCATAAATGCTCTTACACCCAGGCGGTTGTGAACGGTAAGCACCTACAACTGATTTCTGATGTTTGTGATACATGTTTGGCTGCATACATGTCTGCCTCTCCTCAAGCTATTTTCTTGCCTTCTCAACTCAGCATGATAGATAGGGCCCTCAATCATCGATATCATTGAATTATTCTTGTGACATGTGCCATTGTTGAATGCTGCCTTAAGCATTGATGCATGAACCAAACCATTGCTTACTTCAGAGAATGTTTGCATCAGCTTTACTTAGCTAAGTGGTTCATGGTTTTAATAAGTAGAAAACATCCAGAGTTGCCAATTATTTCCCCTCAAAAAGGAAAAAAAAGATAATTGCCAATTATGTTTTCTTCAGCACACTCTGTTCTCCTGGTTATTGCACCAATTCAACATTCTACTTCTTTTCCCCTTGTTCTGCATATGAAAGTGACTTTGCATGCTTGATCAGTCAGCACAGCTATGTGTGGCAGTGCTCCCACAAAATAGATCTGCAAGCTGTACTTTTGCTCAAGGACAAACCTGATATTATCTTGGGGCCTAGTTATGAGTTTGCCTTCCTTTTTTCAACTTGCACCCTTGCCCCTTCTGTTTCCAAATGACTAGAGGCAATGGTGCAAACTGCAAAGTGAAAAAATAGGACAAACTCATAGTTGGGCCTCAAAGCGTGGGCAACCATGCAATTATCTCTAATCAAAATTTGTAGGTCATTGATCTATCACCATAGTTCTTATCCCTTATACCTGTGGAGTCACTATTTTGAAGTTTTGGTATGTATAATTTATTAAAGTTATAGATAAAAATTGTCATAAGCAGCTTTACTTTTATTTGGAAGGTCTAGCTTTATACTTTGGATGGCTTTTTATCAATAATGTCATTTTACATTTTATATAATATATTTTATTTAGTTGTTTCTTTCTAGCGATGGCTCATGTTGGGTTTCAGCTCTAGCATACCCCAACTTGCTTGGGACACGAAGGCTTTGTGTTATTTGAAATTTGGTAATAAATGTAAATTTAACCTGAATGATGTAATAGATTTTGCACCATAGATAAGTCCTGCAACTTTTAATGAGAACTTTCTTGTTTCCCCATTGAGCTTGTACTATGCTTTTATGCAGGAATAAATGTTCTATGTGGTGTGGGAATCCTATCAACGCCTTATGCCATCAAACAAGGGGGCTGGCTTGGACTGGTGATACTCTGTTTATTTGCAATTCTAGCATGGTATACTGGTGTGCTCCTGCGCCGTTGCCTGGACAGCAAGGAGGGCCTTGAGACATACCCAGATATTGGCCATGCCGCCTTCGGAACCACCGGTCGTATTGCCATCTCGGTATGTAATCTTATAAATAATGACTGTGATTCAATGTTTGCACATTTTCAATATGATGTGAATGGAGGAGTGCTTTTGTGCTAACTTACCTTTTTCCTTGTTTGTGGTTTCCCTGTTGCAGATAATCCTGTATGTGGAACTATATGTAAGTGTTGATTGCTAACCATCTATCTCAATCAGAATTAGGTGTTCCAAGTAGTGAAACAAAATGATTTGCACCAACAACTTGCATATCCTATACATAAACAGAAGGAAGAAAAATCATAGCTATCAACACTATGGTAACTACACAACGAGCTCAACTATAATGCTATTTTTCAGTCAAAGAAAGAAAGAAGTCCCTTCACAAGAAAACAATAACATCAGCTCTAGTTCTGTTAGTTGCTGAATTCTTACTTTTGGTAGTAGCAGAATTCTTACTCTCATTGAGAGAGGATGACATTAGGAGTTGGGACAATTTTCTGGTTTATTTGTCAATGCTATGCCAACCTGAGGGGTTGGGGATACATATTTATAGGCTGCTAGCCAGCCAAGCATATGTCAAGATGCTAGTCTAAGATGCTAATATGCTGTCCTCTAAGATGTTGTCCTAAGATGCTGTCCTAGCTAAGATGCTGCTGTAGCCAGCCCCACAAAGACCAGTTGTAAGGATGTTGTCCTCTCAGTCAAGATGCTGCAGATGCTGTTGCAGCCAGCCCCACAAAGACCAGCTGCAGCCAGCCCCACAAAGATTGCCAACAGAGACTTATCCCATCATTCTCCCCCTAAGTCTTGTACGTCATCTTGTGGGAAAGTTGAACCATCCCGTCCTGGAACAGAGCTAAGGAACTTGATCCTCCCAAGGGGCTTGGTGAGCAGGTTCGCAAGCCGGTCCTTGGTGTTGATGTAGCTCGCCTTGATGCTCCCTTCCTTCAAACAGCCTTGGATGAAGTGGTACCTCACCCGGATGTGCTTGCTGCGTTCCTGGAAAGCGGGGTTCTTTGCCAGGGTCAGAGCGGACTTGCTGTCCACCCTGAGCTCCACCGCTCTAGTGTCTCTGCCGAGGAGATCACCAAGCAGTCGAGCGAGCCAGAGCGCCTGAGTTGAAGCAGTGGAGGCCGCTATGTACTCGGCCTTGCGGTGGGAGGGGCCACCACTGCTTTGCTTGACCGATTGCCATTAACGAGGCACTTGCCGAGGAAGAAGAGGATCTCGCTTTCGTGCTCTTCTTGGTGTCGATGTCGCCGGCGTGATCGCTATCGGCATGTATCCGACGAAGTGTGCCGCCCTAGGGCACCTAGGGTAGTAGAGGCCGTGGTCGAGTCCCCGCAACGAGCGTGGGATGATCCTCTTCACACGACTTCTTTGGTGCTCCGTCGTCGGTCATTGCATGAACCGACTAACGTGGCCGACGGAGAATGCCAGTCCGCCATGTGTGGGCGAGGTAGCGAAGGCTCCCCACAAGATGCCGGTGCTCGCGTGGCGTCCACCTCCTCCGCCATCATCTTTGTCGCGCTCGACTTGACCTCTCCTCCATCGGAGTGAGAGCTGGGTTGCGATCGGTGAGCCCAGCCTAGCTCAACGACGCGCTTGGCGTGGCGGCGATGCAGTCAAGCGTGATCCGGAGTCATCCCGGTGCACCTCGATTCCCGGTGTAGAAGGAGAGAGGCCCAGGTCACTCATCCGGAAGGTGGCCTTCATCTCTTCCTTGAATGCCGCCACCTCCGCATCCTTGGTGCCGGTGATCATCAAGTCGTCGGCGTAGACACCCACCAATGAGCATTTCCTCCATTGCCCGTCGGTAGATGGCCGCCTCGTCGAGCTTTGCTCAAGCCCATCCCTTTAGCGTGGAATCCAACTTGGCATTCCACGCCCTCGGTCTCGCCGCCGCAGCCATAGAGGGCCTTGCGCAGCGAGCACTTTGCCCTCCTTGCCGGGATCACAAATCCCGGCGGTGGTGCTGCGACGAGACCTCCTCCTTCAAGTCGCCATTAAGGAACGCCGACTTGACGTCCATGTGATGAACACGCCACCCTCTCCGGGCGGCTAAGCGCAAGGAGGAGTCGCACGCACTCCATCTCGTGCCCACGAGGAAGGCGCGCGTCGTCGTCGTCGACCCCTCCTCATCGCACGACGAAACCTCGTGCCACCAAGCGAGCCTTGTGCTTGACGATGGCGCCGGCTTCATCCCTCTTCAGCTTGTACACCCACTTAAGGGTGATCGTGCGGTGACCACGAGGAAGGTCAGCAAGCTCCCAGGTGCGGTTGTTCTCAACCGCATCCATCTCCAACTGCATCGCGGCGCGCCATGCCGCGTGTCTCTCGGCCTTTACAAACGACCAAGGCTCGCCGTTGTCACACGCAAGGTGCAACTGCACCTCCAGGTCGTGAGGCACCGGTCCCGGCACCGGCTGGTCGCCGAGAAGGTTCTCCAGCGTACGGTACCGCAACGGCTCGCCGTCGTGGTACGCGTCGATGCACTCCTCGTCGTGAGAGAGCAGAGTAGCGAGCTCAACCGGCCGTGCTCGACACGAGCTGGTGGTGTAGACGTGCCCGGAGTGGTGCCTGTCGGTGCTGGAGTGTGTGGCATTGCCGGCTGTGGTGGGGCTAGTGAAGAACTCATCGCAGCCGAGGTCCTGGCTGGAGAGCGTGGTGCTGTCGGAGTAGCAGGGGCTGGGGTCGGTGGAGGCTCGGGGACTGGGGTAGACGCGCTCATCGAAGAAGAGCTGCTTACTCCCCTAGCTCCCTCGAAGTGGACGTACTCGACAGTGAAGTCGTCGTACGTCGGAGCCGAGCCGTCGTCCACCGCCTTGTTCCACGCCCATCCTCGCCCTTCGTTGAACACAAGTCGCGCGCCGTGCGCACACGGTGTCTTCGGGTCGAGGATGCGGTAGGCCTTCGAGCCGTCCGCGTAGCCGATGAACACTCCCGGAGTGCTCCTGTCGTCGAGCTTGCTGATATGGCCAAGCTCCTTGACAAACGCGAGGCAGCCGAAGACCCACAAGTGGGAGACCGCCGGCTTGCGCCCATGCCAAGCCTCGTACGACGTCCTGCCGTCGAGCGCCTTTGTAGGCGAGCGGTTGAGGATGTAGACGGCCGTCACCACCGCCTCTCCCCAGAAGACAGCCGGCATCCCCCTCTGCTTGAGAAGGGCCCGAGCCATCCCCACAACCGCCTGGTTGCGCCGTTCGACGACGCCATTCTGCTACGGGCTGTACGGCGCGGAGTAGTGGCGCTGAATGCCCTTATCAGCGCAGTACGACGCGAATTCAGCCGCCGTGAATTCGCCGCCGTTGTCGGTGCGCAGCACGCACAGCTTGCGGCCGCACTCCGCCTCCGCAGCCTCTCCCTTGCTGCCGAGGACCATCACCCACATGTAGCAGGAGAGCTCGTTGACGAGCAGCAGGAAGTAGCGTCGTCCTCTCGGTGTGGCCGGTGTCACCGGGCCACACAAGTCCCCGTGCACAAGCTCGAGCCTCTCCTTGGCTCGAAAGCTTGCCCGCTGGGGAAAGGGGAGTCGCCTCTGCTTCGTCAACACGCAGACGTCGCAGAGCTGCTCCACATGGTCGAGGCACGGCAGGCCTCGCACCATCTCCGTGGCACTGAGCCGCTTCAGGGCCTCGAAGTGAAGGTGCCCGAAACGCTCGTGCCACTGCCACGCCTCGTCGTCCCGACGAGCAGCGAGACAGAGGGGTTGTGCCACCTGCACGTTGAGGACATAGAGTCGATTTGCTATTCTGGTTACCTTGGCAAGAAGGCGACGACGGCGATCCCAAATCCTCATGACTCCATCCTCAACCACCACGCGTGAACCATTCTCATCCAGCTGTCCCAAGCTGATGATAGAGTTCCTCAACGCGGGGATGTAGTAGACTCCGGTGAGCAGCCTGTGCTCACCAGACACGGCGGTGAAGATGACGGAGCCGACGCCCTTTATCTCCACGGCGGAGGCATCCCCAAACTTGACAGAGCCTCGGACGCTAGAGTCAAGCTCGGTGAAGAACTCCCGTCGACCGGTCATGTGATGGGTGGCGCCGGTGTCGAGGCACCACCCATCAGTCTTGTCGTTGCCGGAGTTGTCGCCAAGGAGGGCGTGTGCTTTTGGCTCGTCAAGGTGGAGGAGAGCCGCTGCGGCCGGTGCCGCTGGAGGTAGCTCGATGCTTGCATGTGCCATGAACAGAGTCGGCTCCTCCTCCGCCTGTGCGACGTGGGCCTGGCCGCGTCGTGGTTGTCGACAGTCCTTGGCCCAATGGCCAAGCTGGCCGCAGTTGCGGCAGGCGTCGTCTCGTGTCGGCTTGTGCCTGCCGGCGGCGCCGCCCTGGGCGCCTCCGCGGGCATCACCCTCGGCACGTCCTCGCGCCCCGGCCTGGACGTCTCTGCGCGCCTTGCGCGGCTTGCCACGCTTGCGGCCGCCTGTCGCGGAAGAAGGCTCCCTCTTCTTCCGGTCACCTTGGCCGGCAAGCCACTGCTCCCGAGTGAGAAGGAGCTTCCCGCCAATGGTGATGGACCCCGAGAGAGCCTGTGGCTCATCGCTGTCGACGACCTTGAGGCGACCTATCGCCTCCTCGATCGACATCGTGGAGAGATCCAGCAGAGACTCGATCGAGCGAGCTATCTGCTTGTACTTCTCGGGGACGCAGCGGAAGAGCTTTTCGACAGCTCTCTCCTCGCCGCAGGTGTCATCGCCGAACTGCACCATCTTCTGCAACAGAGTGTTGAGACGGAGAGCAAAGTCATCAACGTCCTCACCGGCTTGAAGGCTGTGTTCTCCCACTCCTGCGACGTGCACGTAGTGTGGACTTGCGGCGCGATCGGCGCCGTCGTGCCGCAGCGGCGATGGCGTCCTAAGCCTCCTTGGCAGTCCGCTTGTTGGTAAGCGAGAATTGCATCTCGGGCGGGACTGCAGCGATGAGGGCATCCTGCCCCCGTCGATCTAGGTCGTAGTCGACGCCGCCGCATGGGACCGCCTCCCACATGTGCCGCACTGGAACTTTACCCTCATCACCGCAGCCCACTCGGCGTAGTTGGTCTTGGTGAGGGTAGGCCACCACCGCCGGGGCCGACGTCCCCGACGACGACTGAGCCCGTGGTAACCCCGGTACCGATCCGGGAGAGAGAGCCACCGCTGCGTGAAGGCCGCTCTCCATCGACCCGTCGCCGCCACCATCGCCGTCGCCACCTCCAGAGGCGCCGCCGCGCGCGCCGTCTCCGCTGAGCGCTGCCATGCTCGTGGGCATCGCGCGCTCCTCGAGAGCGCCACCGCCGCGGCGCGCCTCCTCCAGAGCGCCGCCCGGTAGCGTCCGCGCTTGTTCGGGCTGCCGCCACGCTGCGTGGCGTCGCGGCTGCCATCGCGCCGCCAGCGCCATGCTGCCCCTCTCTAGCCGCTTCGAGGTCCGCGTCGACGGTGTTGTCGTGAAATGGAGCTGCCCGATCTTTGCCAGCAGAAGCCTCGACCTCCGCCGCCGCCGCCGCCTTGCATCCGCCGCCGCCGCCGCCGCCTCCTGCTGCTGCTTGCCGCTCCGCCATTGCCGCCCGACCTCGGCGCGCTTGCCGCCGCCAAGCTGTGTCTCTCTGCGCCGCTTCATCTCGCGTTCTCTGCTGCACGGCAAGTTCGGCATCTCTGCCGACGCCACAGCGTGCTTTCGAGGCGACCGAAGGCCGAGATCGCCTGCGGACATGACGCGCTACCGGGGGGCTGCTGCGTGGGGAGAGGGCTGCTTCAGACGAGCTGCTGCGGTCGGAGCTGCTGCTGCTCCTAGCTAGGGCTGTTGCGAGGCTGGGAAAGAAGATGAGCAGGAGATGCTCAGGCTACAGGATAATACGGCTGCGATACCAGTTGTTAGTCGCTGAATTCTCACTCTTGGTAGTAGCAAAATTCTTACTCTCATCGAGAGAGGATGACACTAGGAGTTGGGACAATTTTCTGGTTTATTTCTCAATGCCATGCCAACCTGAGGGGTTGGAGATACATATTTATAGGCTGCTAGCCAGCCAAGCATATGCCAAGATGCTAGTCTAAGATGCTAATATGCTGTCCTCTAAGATGCTGTCCTAAGATGCTGTCCTAGCTAAGATGTTGCTGCAGCCAGCCCCACAAAGACTGCCAACAGAGACTTATCCCATCAAGTTCAACATGAGGATGAGATCATTAGTCACAAGCATGCTAATCATAAGGTGGGATAATTCAAGTTGGAACCAAAATAATTGTAAGACAACCAAAATAATTTATGCCGTGATAATTCAAGTTCAAATTGCTAGGGTTAGACAAGAACCAAAATAATATCAACCTCTTAGACAATTGTAAGACCATGCAGAGTAGAAGTGACATAAGTTGGGGCCAGTGTCTGAAGGGCGCAATGGACTTCACACGCCTGAAACCTGTCATTCTTTCATCAGAAAAATAGAATACACAGAGCAGGTTTAGGGTCTTATGAGGTTAATAAAACTAAAAATAGCATTCTTTCTTTCTTTCTGAAGAGTAACAGACCTAATCTGCTGTGCAGGCCTGTTGCATCGAGTATCTGATATTGGAAGGTGACAATTTATCAAAATTATTCCCCAATGCACACCTGACCATTGGGAGCTTGACAGTGAACTCCCATGTACTTTTCGCAATCTTGACTACCATCATAGTCATGCCGACCACTTGGCTCCGTGACCTTAGCTGCCTGAGCTACCTTTCAGGTCTCCATTCACCTGTTGCTTTGCATTTTGTTTTGACAATGCTTTGCCACACAGTCAGTGTGTATTATCTGATTTAGTTCAGACGTACGCTCTTCCCTCTTGGTGTACCACTCATAGTTTCTCACTAAGTTGATGTGTTTGTAGCTGGAGGTGTCATTGCATCAATCCTTGGAGTCTTCTGCCTATTCTGGGTAGGTGTTGTTGATAATGTTGGCTTTGAGAACAAAGGAACT
Organism: Miscanthus lutarioriparius; assembly: GCA_904845875.1. Lineage (NCBI taxonomy): Eukaryota > Viridiplantae > Streptophyta > Magnoliopsida > Poales > Poaceae > Miscanthus > Miscanthus lutarioriparius. The sequence goes on along the minus strand of CAJGYO010000007.1, from coordinate 150,480,115 downwards.
GCACTGAACCTCCCTGGAATCCCTATTGCAATTGGATTGTATGGTTATTGCTACTCAGGGCATGGGGTGTTTCCAAACATCTACTCTTCTCTGAAGAATCGTAATCAGTTCCCTTCAATTCTTTTTACTTGGTAATTAGCTTATCCACATTCCATATTCTTTTTTCCCCTGAAATGCAGCACTCAAATTTGTTTTTTCTTGTCAGCATTGGGCTGTCTACCATTTTATTTGCTGGTGCAGCGGTGATGGGATACAAAATGTTTGGTGAAGCCACACAGTCTCAGTTCACACTGAACTTACCAGAGAATTTAGTGGTTTCAAAGATTGCAGTTTGGACCACGGTAACTGTTGCTTCCTAAACCATTTGAAATTCCATTTCTAAAGAAGTCAAGAGGCCTGAACTTTTGGTTTGTTTAGTGCATGGGATAATCATATGGTGTAGGGTGTGTGTTTTTCTCTTTTATGCCACAATAAAATTTGCCGACACCAGTCTTATTAGGATCTTTTCTCTTATTTTTTGGCGAGGATGTTAGGTCCTTTTATCTGATGAGCAGTTCTCATCTACAGTATTTTGATTCATTCATGCTGAACCCCATCAATAATATCACCTGTCATTTTTTATTGCAGGTAGCAAATCCAATAACCAAATATCCTTGGTGTGCTAATATTCTCTGTTTTTTTGAACGGGTGCCATTATTATTCTTGAAAGTGGTCTAGTCTCAAAATGGAGCAGAGGAAGTGTGTTTCTGTAGCTATTTGCTCAATAGATTTCAGAGCATTCTTTTATGCAGCTATATTTGGCTAGATAATTCTTTATTTTTATGATACTTTGACATTCTCAAACTTGCTATGTCCTTAACGAATAATCACATATGCATTAACCATAACCCCACTGGCTATGAGTTTGGAGGAGTTGCTGCCACCAAATCAACAGAAGTACTCAAACATAGTCATGCTTAGATCAGCCTTGGTGGTGTCAACCCTCCTCATTGCTCTATCTGTACCCTTCTTTGGTAAGTTCATGAGCATATTTGGTACTAGTATCATAAGGCCCAATCATGACACGATCCACCAATCTGTTTTTGAGCTTTGACAGGACTTGTGATGGCCTTGGTTGGTTCTTTACTCACGATGCTTGTGGTAAGGATCTGTGTTCACCTCATCAGACGTTCAATCCTTATATCAATCTGTGAGGCTAAAGCATGTTTTCATTGTAGACCTATATTCTACCTTGTGCGTGCTTTTTAGCAATCCTGAGGAGAAAAGTGAACTGGCACCAGGTATGAATATATGTAAATAATATTTACTAGCTTTGTATTGTTTCATGAACAAATGGGCAGAAATGTCTGTATCCTAAGTGAAATGGGCAAATAGCATAAAGATGATGAAGAAAAGATGAATATGATTTGCTTTGAAACATGGTAGAACTAAGCCTTTGTAATCTGAGTCCCTTACATTGTGTCGAGAAAAAGAAAATGCATGCTAATGCAACTAATGGGATCTATTTGGATTCACAGGTAGCAGCGTGCTCGTTCATCATCGTGGTTGGGGTTTGCTGCGCGTGTGTGGGGACATACTCATCTCTGTCAAAGATAATCCAGAACTACACATGAGCGCACATGATACAGCTGTTCCTGCAATCCAAATTTAGTTACTCCTACATATATTTATACAGTAACCGAACCACCCCATTACTCAAGTGCTCTGAGCCATACAAGACAAAAATTTTGCCCAACAAATTAGTCAAGTTGATGTATAATAAATTTGTGTGATGTCAATGCTTGCATGTTAATGGATCAACACAAATAAGTCTGTAGCAAGGATTTGAGGTTGTATCATGCATATATATAACAAGACTTTATTTGTGAATTGTCACACAAAAGATCAGGTGGATCTTCTGCTGTCATTTTTTTGCTGTTTTGATGTTGTCAATATGTTTCTCGTTGCAAGATTCTTTTTTCTAGGAAGTAGAGAGGAAAATGAATATAAGAGAAGCAACCAATAGTCTGGAGAATCTATATCTCCATCTGATTTTCCTTTTGATTGTCTTCTATTGAACCTGCATCGGTGGGCAGCCAGTTGTCGTACAGACTGCAGCCGGTTGTCGGACAGAGACACTGCAGCGAGGTGGATTGGCCAGTGGGGAAGAAGGGACGTTGATGTGGTGGGCCCAAACAGGCTTGGCCTATTCTAACGGTTTGGCCCAAGCTCGAAAGAGGGTCCGTTGGCTCCTCCTCAAATGCTCCTCCCGAGGAACCGGGGCACGGAGAAGCCATTTTTTGTGCCTTCGGTTTCTTTGAAATAGCTCCGGCCCCTTTATTGTTATAAAAAACGGCTCATCAAAATGTGTTTTGTACGGCTCTTCTGCAGAAGGTGCTTTTCAGAGTCGAGCTGAAGCCATGCCAAATAGGTCCAAAATATTGCCAAATATATTACCAAAATTATGCATGCCCAAGTTCTGAATGAGGTTCACTATTTAAACTTGAATTTGAGGTGAGAGGCAAGAGTTTGACTTAAATTTGGCCTATTGCTACATGAATTCAAGCACCAAGCAAAACATTTCAAAATCTTGGTATTTTTACAGCCATTTGCATAGCAATAAAAAAAGGTGTTATGTACATGTTACAATGACTTTGTACACGTTGGGTGATCTTGTGTACGTCGGAGTGTTTCTAAGTTGAACTGCATGAATATTATACATGGCACATAGTTCTATGGTCAAGGTGTACATGTGAAAGGCTTCACTGGGGAGCAAAAGGATGGTGAAGTTGCAAGTTAGTGCAAAGGGCCGGATGCTTTGTAGATTCTGGATGGTCTGGTGACAATAAGGTCCTAGACTCTAGGCAATACGTCATTACAAAGATCTAGAGAAGGTTTAAAGTGACACGGTTGCACATTGTGTTCGTTCTCGCCAAATCGTCTGGTATCTGCAGAAAAATTAAGATACTGTAACACCGAATAGTTTGAGGTGTTGAGGCTATAAATACGTAAAATTTTACAGCACTCCGAAAAAACTAGAGCCATCCATCTAGATAGATCATATGGCTATAAAATAAGAAGAACCAACGCAGAGGAATTTAAGTTGTGGGCCGGAACAAAAAAAATATATAGGTCAAAAATAATTTTCAAAATAAATTTAAAGGGTAGAATAGTACTTTCTGCCCCTTATCTTCCCCAATGTAAATACAGAGCTATCTCGGTCAATTCCCTCACGATGGAATCGCCGTTTCTCCATGGCGGTGGCGGCCGTCCATCTCCCTCCCTGCCGGTGCTCCTCTTCCCTCTTCTTCCACAACCACGCCCATGCCAGCAGGACGCCGACCTCCGTGGTCGCCTCCTGTCCCAACAAGTGCTCTCCATCCATCTGAACCCCGGCAACGCGTTGGCCTCGCACACAGGGACGAGCGCCCACTGTCTCCTCCAATCCGAAGTTAGGCGTCGTTCTCTCGATTTTCCTTCTGTCCTCCAATCCTGCTAGCAGCAGCAGCAGCAGGATTGTGTCACCCCAGATGGCAAGTTTTGTTAGTCTTCCTCCCATGCTTCACCTTTTCATTGCTGCTTGTGTTGGACAGAAGAGCACCTGTAGCAGACAAGAAATTTTACTTATACTGAATGTCGTAAAGCTTTCATCAGTCTCTTGAAATGTCTGAATCCAGACGATGTTAATTATTTCCGTCCTAGGCTTGAATCATTCATTTGTTACGAATAATCCAAGAATAAACACACACATTTGAGGTTGAGCATCTAATAAATACATTCCTCAAGATTTCAACAGGTCTATATTGATATCAGTTTAGGTTCAAAAGTAAATTGCATGTCATCAACAATCTATTGCGAAGATGATTGACACTATCGCTGTGGATGAGGCTTTGTTGAGGCAGGGTCCGGGATCTCGTTGCCAGTGACACCTTGGAGGGCAGCCTCTGCTAATCGCGGTGGTGCCGATCACCTGCAGCTGGCGAGGCAAGCCCTTGTAGGTGAGCACGGGTGATTTTTTTTAATTTTAACCCTTTTTTGAATATAATTTTAAATCTAACACTGTCGGTTTTTTTTAAACTAACATTTTTGGCCGCGTCTATTGCCCTGCGCGGCCAAATGCCTGTGCCGCGCCATGCATGGCGGCGCGGCAGAGGCTTGACGTGGCGGCGACCATCGTCGCTGTCCGCTGACGTGGAAAGGCTCTGCCGCGCCACCGATTTTAGCGCGGCAGAGCCGGATATAACCATCGCCGCCAGTCCCGTTGCCCGAGCAGCAAGACCGCGTAGGCGTCGCTCCCGCGCCCGTCCGTCGCCACCGTGGCCGCCCGTCGCCAACCACGCCGGCCCTCCATTGCCGCCTCCCTCCCTTCCCTTCCATTCTCCGGCCGCCTCCATCCCTCCTCGTTTTTGTTTAAGGTTCTTACGCACATTTTAGTTTCGTTTGAATTGTGGATATGATATTATGAATGGAGTTAAGGTTAGCAGAAAAATTATGTTTGGGAACTATGGTGAAGATATAAGTTTGAGTTTGTCAATGTTAAGGTTAATTATTTAGTTAGAAGTATGTTTGCCATGTATTTTTTGTTGGTATAATTGTTGTTTATAATATTTTAGTTCCATTGCAAATGATTACATTTTCCATTAATTTATGTTGTTTTGATTGATGTTTAATTTGAACCATTTTATTAGATGGAAGACATGTTTCGGGAGCAATTATGGCGAAAACGGTGTCGTCCTAGAGAAATGTACCTAGACGAGTCTAGCAAAGATGCCTCCGTCCCTCCTGAACTCCCTGTCCCTAATTGTGACTGTGGTCGTCCGGCCGACGTGTTTCAATCGAGACATCCCGACACAGCGGCTCGTTGCTTCTACACGTGCAGTTGTTTTAATGTAAGTAATTGTTTCTACTATCTTTTTCTTCTTCATTTGTATTACTAGATTACTAATATTTTGTTGAATTTTTGTTTTGTAGGACCATGCGAGGTGTTTTTTCTTTCAGTGGATCGACGGTGCAGATAAGTTTGATCCTAGGTACCTCCTTTTTGACGATTGGTTTAGAGGGAGAAATCCCCGTGAGCGCTTTAAGCGGTGGGTTCCACCCCCTAACCCTCCACCAATGACGGCTAAGGAGAAGCATCTAGCCGCAGTTAGACGACTCGAGAAACCTCCTCGGTGCGATTGTGGAGATCGAGCTGTGATAAACCCTGACAATATGTTGGAGTTTGTGTGTCCAAACAAGCATAAAGTAAGTGCAAAGTGTATGTGTTGAAATCTTTAGCTATATGTGTTCATGTACTAATGTCACGTTATTTAGGTGCATTCAATGCCGAAGTGTCGTTTCAAGGAGTGATTGTATGGTCCTAATAACAAATGGCCCGAAGAACCTCCAAAAGCAAAACAAAAGAAGAAAGAAAGGTTAATTTACAAAGCACCACCAGTCAAGTACGAATGTGGTGTTAATTCAAACTATGGCCTAGTCCCTTCGGAGCTTGGAATAGGCCATTATTGCGGCCATATGCTTGAGTATAAAGAGGTTCGTTATTTTTGTGGTAAACATGAAATCACATTTTGTTTCTTTTGATAAGACATATATGATATAATATTTCTTTTGAACAGAGCACTAGTCAATGCAGGTGGGAATGTTACGATGGTCAATGTCAGTTCTTGGATGAACTGAAGAAGAGACAACTAATTGCACGGAAGAGGGGATATGGAGCTGACTACGTCAACCTATTCGTTAAACATCACAAAGAAAATATGCGTGAGTTTGCTAGACAGCGCGGTATTTGTAACCCGATTGATGTTGGGCTTAACAAATAGGGATTGGAGAGGCGGATGACGTTAGAGGAGGAGAGGGCAAGGAAGGAGGCAAAGGAGGAGACAAGAGTACAGATGCAGGTCTTGAAAGAGCATGTTGCTGCATTATGTGCCAGTGAGTGCTTGAACGCCTTTTTTCGTTGCCTGATTTTAAATGTAATATAATCGCGTTGCTAACTGATTGCATTTTATACATGAAGGGATTGGTTGCAGCGAGGATCATGCCGTAGAGGTGGCTCGTGCAAGGTATGAGGAAAAGAAGTTAGATGAGCATGGATCGCGAGCTGATCGCACCGTTCAATCACCGATTATGTTGTCTGATGAGGGGGACGGGGATGAGGACGACACTGGCAGACTGAGTGAGCTCATTGCTCTAGCAGAGACGAGCATGTAGGCGAAGGATGATGACGACGACACTGGCAGACTGAGCGAGCTCATCGCCATAGCAGAGGTGGGCATGCAAGCGAAGGAGGATGAGGATGACACTGACAGACTAAGCGAGCTCATCGCTCTAGCAGAGGTGGGCTTACAGGCTGAGGAAGATGACGACGTGTTCTTCACTCAGGCCGCAGCGGCTGCAGATGAAGCGGAGGCCGCTTACTACAGGCGACAGGCAGGTTAGAGCAACGCAGGTGATCCTAGCAACAGCAACAGGGTTGTGGTTGAGGATTGGTACTCGGACGACGAGTTGCTTACTCAGTATGTTTCTGACTGAGGGTTTTTTATTGCGCCGTCTGTTAGTTCCATGCTTTATTAATGATCAATGTAGCTATGTACTACAAATTCTATTGTGTTGTCTTATATTGTACCCATGTATCATGTACTCAGATTACCCATGATCGATCTTAAGTGACCACGACTTCAAAACAATTGAGTTGTTGTCGGTGCTGTATAAAACTACAAGTGCGGTACCAAACGAACATGACACAAATAAATGGATGACAAGTTGCAATACAACATTTTCATTGTTTATGAGTCTACAAGTTTTCGACGAGAATATTCGTTCGACATAAGTTCGACGTAATGAGCTAAGTCCCACGACGTAATGAAACCTCGTCGTCCGGTAGAAGAAGGGGGTCGTCGTACTCCACATCAAGAAGGGGGATCAGCTGATGCGGCGTGGGAGGGGCCATCCTGTTACAAAATGATAAACAAAGGGTTAGAGTATTCAAATTAACAATTTTTAGATTAACATTATGTAGCATTGCAAAATTTGAACTACATGTTATGCAATACGAAAACAATATGAAATCACCTGCTGTCTTCTATGCCGGCTAGCCTTGTGGCCAGATTGTTTGCAAACCGAGCAAAGATTCCTGCCACGGGTCTCGTTGAAGTCTCCCCCGCTGTACATGTCTTCCCCGTATCCTCTCATAGCGTCCATGTCCCCCTTTAGTCGCTTCTTCTTCCTTCTACCCTTCCCTACCTTCATTAGATCCGGATGCGGCACGTAGTCATAATCATTATAAGGTGGCCACTGTGTTGGGTCTAGGTATGGCTCAAAGCTCATCTCCCAAATACTAACGGTGTTCGAACGGAGATACAAGGGTGACATATATGGTAGATCCTTATAGTTGTACCCGCGAACCCTGCAGGCCGTGATCATATGAGAGCAAGGGGCATGCATGATCTGAGGAACGTTGCAACTGCACTCTACCTTTTCAAGATCAACTCGGTAGTTTCGTCCACTATAACGTTCGCCGCCCAAGCTTGTGCCACCCTTGCCCCGTACACTAAAGATATGGCGGCGGGGTCCATACAGCTCGGCGGTGTGCTGCTTGGCCAATTCCTCGGGCTCCTTCAAATGTTCAGCTCCGGCCTTTCCAAAACGCCCCTGCTCAGCTATATTCCTCTATGCAAGTTCTCACCTCTTCACAAAATATTCATTGCACTTATGAAAGGAGAACTCAACAATTCCAGGCACAGGCAACAATCGAACTCCGCTGAATACACGGTTGAAGGACTCCGAGGAGTTAGTAGTCATGATGCCATACTTGAAACCCCCCTCGTCATATGCTAACGCCCACTGAGCCTTCTGTTCCATCTGCGCCTCTAACCAGGCCTTTCCCGCTGCATTTACCATCTTGTCTAGTTCTCTCTTTGTCTCCTTGAACTCGTGCTCTATACGTACACAATATAGAGCCTTTACTTTGTCACTTACCTCCTTCTTCCACTGACGCCGCCAGAAATTTGCGGCAAAGTGTCTCATGCACCATCTATGTACTAGAGGCGGGAACCCATCTATATGCTCAGCTGCAGCATTAAGAAGCCCTGCGTGACGGTCGGAGATCAAACATATAGTGCGAGTTGAGCCAAGCACTTGCACACATAGAAGACGCATGAACCATGACCACGATTCATTGTTCTCTCCCTCTGCCAAAGCAAAAGCCACGGGTACTATCTGGTCCTCAGGATTAACAGCAGCAGCCATCATCAAGGTGCCCTTGTACTTTCTTGTCAGGAAAGTGCCATCAACAAGTACGACTGGCCGACAAAACTGGAATGCATGTTCTGTTTGTGTGAACGACCAGAACACACGATAGAGGACATGCCTCAATGGGTCCCGAAAATACATCCCTCCGGTATCCACAAACCATTTCAAGCCAGGGTTATAATAATGCATTGCACATAAGATGTGGGGCACCCTGTTGTACGCTTCCTCCCAAGTACCCCATCGAATCGCAAGAGCGATTTGCTTAGCACGCCAAGCCTTTCCGTACAACACATCGTACCTAACGAATCCAGATATGGACTATTGTAAAGAAGACACCTAGATGTCGTTATTGTCATCAATGAGCCCCAATATACGACGGGCAAGGTAATGTGTAGTGAGCTGCTGATGATTTTCCTTCCCCCTATTGTCTAGGCAAGTGTGGGGTTCAACAACTTTAGTTATCCTCCACTTGCCATCACTCTGTCTTCTTCGTGCATTTAACCTCCACAGACAACCGTTTTTGCATATCAAGTGGTACCTCAACTCCTGGTCTGAATGAGTGACGGTGTACGGTCTATGGTGGTACACAGCATAGTCCTAAAGGAAGAGTTTCATCTCTGACATTGTGTTGAATATCATCCCCTTCCTAAGGGGTTCTTTCTCATGGTTATACAATGAATTCCTACACAACTGGAGACCGGTATCACAAACTGCCATATCCGTTATGCTGACATCCCTATAGTTTGGAACGCCCCTGAAAGGTATGTTCTTGGACCTTAGTTGCTCAAGCTCAGTCGCTGTGTAAGGTGGTGGTGGAACATACTGTTGCGATTCGCTAATTCTAGCCCATGAATCATAGGGGTTATCATCTGCAGCCAAATCTATGACTAGTCTACCCTGAACATGGACACCATGCAAAACCTCAGTTGGTACTGGTAATGGCATAGTATGAACCGGTACTGGCATGGCATCAGTCGGTGTTGCCACAACATCTGTACCTCCTTGGTCATCATCAGAATCGTCTGAATCACTGCTAACTACATCACCAATCCTGTCCTCCTCCTCCTGCTCCTCATCTTTCCGTTCAAACTCATTCACATCGAAGTCATTGCTTATATAACCTACTGCAGTTGAATGAAACTGCTCCTGCGTCAACTGACTGTCCAAATCCATGTTATCCTGAGTTGCTTCCCCTTCGACACCTAATTCTTGTTCATTGCCGCCAAAACCATCAATGGACGGGCCGTCCTGCACACCATGCATCCTATACCCATTCTCCACGACCACCTCAGCCATGGGCACATTAGAACCTTGGAGAACCCTAGTGTAGCAGGACCAGTGAGCAGGGTCGCGCAAGGACATGAGGACATAGTGTGCCCTAGTCTTCCCAGTATCAAACCTCCCCTTCAGTGTGAAATCACCCCCAAACTTTGTATTCAAACGGACACAAAGATCGGTGAAGCTAGGAGGCTCATCAAACCATTCCAATTCTTCTTCCATATCCTCAAACATACCATCTTCTCTCCTAACACTTCCTCCGAACAAAACTCTAACACAACAATCCATCTGCAAAAACATTTTAAGAAACTTCATCAAGTCGTCAAAATCATCGTACGTAATGTCCATACTACATTATTATATTTTTAACTATAACTATACTAACTAATCAAATACTAAATCCAATGTACAACTAGAGTAAATAACTGTACTAACTAAACTACCTTACTTTACTACCTATACTAACTAATTATATTACGTATACTAACTAAACTAACTAACTTTACTAACTATACTAACTATACTTTGATAATTTTACTAACTTTATTAACTGTGCTAACTATATTAGTGGAGTACCTCGCTGCAGCGCGCAAGACCAGGCCGAGAGGCGCGGGCGCAGGCCTAGGCGGGCAGCCGCCCTGCGTGACCGGAGGTTCTGGCCGGAAGGGGAGGCGCTACTGCTGGCGGGGTGCGGTGGCACCGGTGGCCGGCGGCTCGGCTCGCTGTAGCCACGCACTCCACCTTCGCTGGCCGAACGTGGGTGGCTTGCTTTGCCGGCATGGGCGGTGGGCGGGTATGGCGCGAGACCGCGCATTGGGCGGACGCCGCCCTCGGCGCGGGCAAGCGCGCGGGCGCGGCCAAGCATCGCTTCTGCGTTTCTCGCGAAACGCCGACTGCTCGGGCAAGAGGCCGCGGCGGTGGTTATATCCGGCTCTGCCGCCACCACGGATCGGTATGTTGTAGCATCGCCGCCACCAAGATCGGTGGCGCGGTAGAGCCTTTCCACGTCAGCGGTCAGCGGTGATGGTCACCGCCACGTCAGACCTCTGCCGCGCCGCCATGCATGGCGTGGCACAGGCATTTGGCCGCGCCAGGACAATAGGCGCGGCCAAAAGTGTTAGTTTAAAAAAAACCGACAGTGTTAGATTTAAAATTATATTAAAAAAGGGTTAAAATTAAAAAAAATCACGGGTGAGATCGACCCTGCATGCAGCCGGAGGCAGTACCTCCCAAGCGGCTGTCGGTGCGCCCAGGCAAGCGGGCGGCGGCGGTTATCCCAGCAGCCTGCTGAGTTGCAGGCCCTTGCATGTGGACGCTGGCGAGCCCCTACAGATGGCCCGCGTCTAGCACTTGCAGGCGCCCGGACGGTGAGCCAGGATAGGCGGCCGTCGCCGAGGTGCTCCATGTATGCGAACAGTAGCAGCGTCCAGTTGATGTGATGCGAGGAGGACAGTAAAAAGACTAGGTTACCCATAATTACAAATAATTAATTTTCTTTACATCACACAACCGGAAAAGGTTTTTAGGGGAGGAAGAACCGCCCAAGCACTGTAACAAATCTCTAAAAATATACCCCACTCGGTCATTTAAGGTTGCAAGAGTTCGAAACAAGCCACACACTTGAGAAAACATCCAAGCCACCTAAGAGCTATATGACCTTCCAAGAAAATTAACACAAGAGTAGAGAATGATTAGTGCCATTTTTCCTAGTGTTAGGTGTTGCTACCTAGGGAGGGATCAAGGAGTGATCCTACCATGTACTGTTGCAAGCACCTTGGACCCTTCGAGGCTCATTGACACCTTGAAACCTTATAGAGGCTCAAGCTTGATCCTCTAGCTTGGTGTGTGGAGCGACGACAACGCAAGATGCTTGTATGAGGACATGGAGAGCCTTGACTTTGCAGCTTAAGATATGAAGTAAAGACGATGATGACATGTCAATATGGATGGGAGGCTGGTGGTGGCATATGCCTTCATGTATGGAGTGTGGGTGGTTCATTCAGCTTGAGCTCATCTCCTTTGGATTGTGCGCGGAGCTCGATCAAGAGCCATGAGCGATAGTGGCATGTCAAAGGAGAGAGATAGCCTTGGTCGCTACTCACTACTCCAGTGTGGACTGAGGTTGGCATTTTAGATATCCCTTGTGCCGATCATGTTTGTGTTATCTTCCCCGTATGTGTACTACTCTCTCGAACTCTGTTTGTACTTACTTGTATTGTTACTCTTGTGATTACCTTCCTAGAATCGCCATGTGTTGTTTCTAGGATTGGAATTAGTTGCAAGGCTTTTTGAGAAGTAGGACAGGCACACCGGATAAACCTATAGCACATTTAGATACAAATTATTGATATAGGTCCATCTTGTGTTGGTTTTAGAGCAAATATTTTTTTAGAAGCATAATAATTCACCCCCTATTATACTGTCACCACCAGTCGTTACATGTATAACAGTTTTATCAACAGGTTGTATTAGTAGCACATAAGGCTGTCTCCAACAGCGTAGGCATAACGTGAGCCCATACCCAAAATGCGTACTTCACAGTATTTTAGGATGAAAAACACGCTCCAACAAAGGAGGCAAACACATGACCCTTTTTGCGTGGGGGGCGACGCGCAACCCAAATAAGCGTCCTCTCTCTGTCTCTTTGCGTCTCCACGCATGCTCCAGGCCCACCACCACGGGGAAGGGGGCGACCGGAGCCCGAGCGAGATCTGCTCGCTGCCGCGGTACAACCGAAGAAGGCGCAGGCGGCCCCGGATCCACACGCGCCCCCACCGCCGCCGAACGGGAGCCGGGAGGTCCCGCCGTCGGTCGCGCCTGCGGGGACGCCGCCTCCATGGCGAGGCTGCGCTCGAAGCCCGCGCCCCCACCGCCGCCGAACGGGAGTCGTGGCCGCGGGAGGTCCCGCTGCCGGTCGCGCCTGCGGGGACACCGCCTCCATGGCGAGGCTGCGCTCGAAGCCCGCACCCCCCACCGCCGTCGAACGGGAGCCACGGCCGCGGGAGGTCCCGCTGTCGGTCGCGCATGCAGGGACGCCATGGACGCCGTCTCCATGGCGAGGCTGCGCTCGAAGCCGAAGGAGCAGGAAGTCCCTGGCGCCGGCGGCCGCGAGCTGCTGCTGGTTCGGGCTGACGCGATCTCCACCTGCTGCTGCTCGCTGTTCCTTGTTTGGGGTTGCTTTTGGGTCCGCTGTTGGAAAAGGGATGGTTTGGGTGCGTGACTCTTTTTATCCTACGTGACCCAAACCAACAAATGCATCTCAGGGCTGTTGGAGACCGCCTAAGGGCTTGTTTGGATGTCCATGTATCCATCTCAATCCATATGGACCATTCCAACACATATGGATTGAGATGGGCATGTAAACAAAGCCTAAGGTGGGTTGGTGATGATAAACGAAGGGAGGGATGTTAATTAGGCCACATGAATATCATGCGTTGCATATGCGACAGGTGGTAGCCACGTCGCCAATCCCAAACATTTTGTTTTTTTCTAGAACATTCTTTTTTTTTTGATAGAACAAAACAATCATTTTCTTAGTCAAGAAAAATGTACACCGTGATAAAAAAAAAGTGTTTTACTTGTAAGGAAAAATGTTGTGCCGGGTAGTTGTTTGGGTATTGGGAATTATATTCTCCATATATATATATATTTCCATGAACATGTCACCTCACCAAATCATTTTCTGCAGTTAGGTTAGGTTGTCTAAGAAATTCACTTATTGCCCATGCAAACCTCACATAATCTTGACTCATGGTGTTCGATCTCCGTTTAATTGTTTAACAAATAAAACGAAAATTGCATGCATATTACATTACATAGAGTTCAAGTTGTGCATACATAGAGTTTATGGAAAGGAATGCAAGAGGAATGGCTACTACTAGTAGCTAGCTAGTACACTACTTAAAACATGTTCGGGTGGTGGTTCAACGATGATCGATCCATCAATCTATCATATGCATCGTCACTGCAGGTTGTTGATGGTGTGCGGGCGCGGGATGTACTTGCGGAGCCAGATCTGGCGGTAGCCAATGGTGATCTTGACGGTGTGCTCGCCGTTGAGCACCAGGCTGACGAATGCCTCGCTCTTGAAGATGATCCTGCCGTACATGGGCGGCGTGCCCCTCGTCGTCTTCTCCATCAGAACACGGACGATGCAGTCGCCCCACTTGCTGCATATATTTCAGCATTTGCATTTGCATTTCCATGAATGGGCGATCGATCGAGGAGATAAATAAATAAAGATATATATAAACACCGCATGCAATGCAGCTTACTGTCTGAAGTAGTCGAATATCTCTTCACGGTCCACGGCGGGCTGCCCCTTTGAGAACGTGACGAACATGGAACGGCAGTCCTCCGGCACGGTGACGGGGCTGCAGGTGTAAGGCGCCTCGAGCTCCGACAGGCGACCGACGAGCCCCGTCTGGTAGCGGCGCAGCATGCGGTAGAGGCGGTCGTCGAAGATGAGGGCGCCGACGCCGTCGAGGATGTCCGCGACGCCGCGCACGACGAGGTCCTGGTTGAAGGCTAAGAAGGCAGTGTCGATGCCGCCGTCGTGGCACTGGCAGAGCGCGGAGATGAAGGGGATGGGCGGGAGCACGGCGGGGTGGTGGCTCTGCTGCTGCAGGCCGCGCAGGCAGTCCAGGATGCGGTTGGCCTCGCTGGCCACCATGCTGACGGCCGTGGCGTCCAGGGTCGGCAGGTGGCGGATGGGCAATGCCTGGTCCAGCCACAGCAGGAGGGCCACGGCGTTCCGTGCCTGCTCCGGGTGGCTACCCATGCCGATGAACCGCTCGTACACGCTGCGAGCGTCGCAGTAAAAGTAGAGCATGTCGCGGACGGTGAGAGTAGCAGTGACGACACCTGCTGCTGCCGCCATTGCTACCTAGCACCTAGCTGCAAGCAGAGATTATATGGTTTGATTGATCGATGGAAATCCTAGCTACGAATCGTCGATCGATCGGTCGATTCGATGCAAGGGAAGCGCTGTGCGGGCTGGGTATTTGTAGAACCAGAGGCCGGCATAGCTGCCTGCAGTTTATTTGGTTACATGATGCATCAATCGATCGGTTCCTCTTTCTCACCCTGCCCTGCTGGGTCAACTGTCAAAGCCGCGCGCCGCCGTTACATGCATACTGACAGCTCGTAAGCAATTCAAAATAAGGAATGGACAGCGCGGGAGACATGCGCGGTTTCAAACGGACGCCATGCATGGCTCAGCCAATCGCGTCGTGCCACGTCCAACAACTTATATATACGCGTATTATTATAAACCCTTTCACACCAATCTCCTGATTATTAGCAAATATATAAACGGTCACATATATATGAACACAGATTTAAATTTTGCCGCCACATCTCATTTTGCTGGCAGTGATTAACTACTACTTAAAAGGCAAATGCTACTACCAAGCTGCTTTTCTTTTTTCCTTTCCAAATTTGGCTACATTTCGAAACCTGTTTTTTTTAGCTATGTCTACTATATAATATATTCTTGGCATGCAGTCAATGGCTACCTTAATTCATCGATTGACCTTAGTTGTAGATAGATGAATCCATCCCAAGCCGCCCACCCCTCGCTGTCCATGGCGACAAATTATAACTAGCTACAACATCACTCTTTTACGTTCACAAAAGTAGCAAGTACTCCCTACATACGCATAGAGCCATCAAACACTGCCATCAGATACAAGAACCACTTAATTATTCATCATCTTTATAAGAAGTTTAAATCTCAAATTGGATGGTGAGAACGAGATTCCGCAATTGGATGGTGAGAACGAGATTATATTCCGCAATTGGATGGCGTAGTTGAGCGCGGGTGATCAATTGCTTCTTGAGTTCACATTTCTTTTTTTACATATAGGCCCTTGAGAAACATAAAGCTAACACATATAGGTTCATGTATATCCTTGACACATCCATATACTCCTATCACCACATCTTTTCACAAGGCCACTACTGTGGCAGAATCGTCCGAAATAACGCACTTACGGAGGCGCTTATCTTCCACTGACACGAAGCGCCCCGAGAGCGAGCTACATCAAGCGGGTTCCATCGAGCACACCCCGAGGGAAAGCCCAAATGATCAACACATTTTCCCCAAGGATCCAATAATAAAAACGAGTTACAATACTTAGTCCATTTCATACATCCAGAGTTCTTAAAAATTGTATTATTACATTACCAACTTCAGAGTGCGGAATATTAAACAGTGGAATAAAAATAAACATCAATTAAACATCTATCGATAATAAGCAAGGATTCGCCTATGCCCGCTAGAAGAATCCTTCACACAACGGCTACTCCTCAAGTAGTATCTGCAACAGGGGTAAATAAACCATGAGTACACAATGTACTCGCAAGACTTATCTGACTAGTGGGAATAATTTTCCGACTCCAAGGGATATGATAAGCTTTATGATTTGCTGGTTTCCCTTTTTTGCAGAAAGCAATACTAATAGTGGATCCTTATTTATCTTATTATTAGCGGTCATGATTAATTCTTTATCTAGCCACTCTATGTAAGCACATATTCTACTTTGAAGCAAGAGTTGGGCAAACAGTTCCATTTTATCACCTTTCATCTTTCAGTTCTTACTACGGTGCTAGACTGTAGACAAGCCGTACCGGATTACCCGGCGATTCATGAATCAATGTGCCCAGCTGGGTACCCTGAAACACACGCCCCGCTTGTACCCCAGGCACAAGCAGGACCAACCCATCACTCTCCTGTCACGGGGTCCAGGTCCCCGACCAAACATGGACTCCAAGCCTCTGCTCCTGAGTCCCGGACTCAGTGCGGTGCTTAGACCTCCACCATCCCCGCCTTCAATCAGTCGGTCCGGAAAGAGCCGGAACCCATGACAAGAGAGCAACGCGTCTTTCCTGCGCCCATACCTAAGTATGTGCTCGGGATAATAAATCTGTGACTTGCCTATAACCCAATGCAACGGCCGGTCCTTAACCGACACAGACAGGGAAAAAGTGTAACCAAGTTATGCCCTGTTGACCGCAGGACACAACCTCTTACACCCACAAATACCTAAACCATATCCCTACCCGGTCTCCAATTTCCTTTCCACCATTTTATCATGAGGTATAATAATCATCTATTGTCAGTAACGACAGGTTACTCACGCTACCGAATCCTGAGTAGACCAGCTACTCGACCTATACTAGTAGGACTCGTAGGTAAGTATATTTATGCATGTAGTTTTCATGAAATGCCTATAACATAAATGCACATCATATATATATATATATATTCAATGAGCATTAAAAAATAAGGGTTATACATCGAGGCTTGCCTTGGGCAGGCGGTGTGTCAACAGCGTCAGCAACGAACGGCTCCGGAGCTCCCTCCTATACGAGAATCTCCTCCTCATACTCCTTAATGATCTCCTCAAACTCTTGTTCACTCGTAGGAACGAACTCTACCAACTCGTTATCTACATGCATGAAATGATGATGCAACACTTAGTAATACGGCAACAGTAACTCTTAAAATATGAACACACCTATCAAGCTACTAAGCTAGTTCTACCGACTAAGGTGCTAAGTTACCTATTGTTACCACTAACAAGTATGAAACACGACATGTACTATCTTAACAACTAAAGGTATTCTTGCTCTTAATACCGATTTACTATATATATACTAAAACAATGAGTATTAGCTACCCTATATATCAGTCTACTCAAGGGCTAAAAAATTACAGTAAGCACATAATAATCTAATGAACCTACTGTAAAAAATTCATGGCTAAAGCTATCAGCAATTTGCCACAAAAATTCCTACAAATATTAAGCTAAATAATACTAAGCTTTCCTATATGAATTAATGAATATATCATTATCACAGATAACTGTAAACTAACTACACCAACAGATAGATAGCATTTTTGTAAACCTAACAAATTTTGTTTCACTATTTTTGGACATCTACAGAATTTACTATAATTTTTCAAAGTTCAGCTCAAAACTAAATTGAATAAACCTTTACTACTTTAGTGGAAAATGAAAAACCGAAATCCACCGCGCGGCCCGTGAGCGAGCGGCGTGGCCCACTCCCACGCAGCGTGCGCGCATACGCGACCCACCAGCGCGGCCCACGTGGTGCGACCCAACTACGCGTCAGCGGCCCACGACGGGGACACCCACGTACGCCAGTCATTTTGTGAAAACGCCCTCGGCCTACCCGGTAATAGCGCGAGCACTAAGCGCACTATTCCATCAGTCTGCGATTACGCAAAATGGCCCATGCAACAACCTGTCTTCACATCGAGGAGGTCCTTGACCTGGCTGCGCACGTCGGCGCGGCGGCCAGTGGCACCGATAGCCCCTGCCGGGCACCTGGGACCCTCCCCGCCCTATCTAAGGAGTCGGTACCTACCTAGGCGCGAACGCAAGATGCTGGGCGATGAAAACGTGAGCCAGGACGCCGCAGTAAAGTCGGACCAAGGCGGCGGAGCTCCTGCCG
The DNA here is from genome assembly GCA_904845875.1 of Miscanthus lutarioriparius. Classification (NCBI taxonomy): domain Eukaryota; kingdom Viridiplantae; phylum Streptophyta; class Magnoliopsida; order Poales; family Poaceae; genus Miscanthus; species Miscanthus lutarioriparius. The sequence continues at coordinate 150,462,127 of CAJGYO010000007.1, read as the reverse complement.
CAAAACTATGATGTTCCGGTTAGCCACAACGACGCCGGAGCAGTAAGGGTAGCGCATGAGCTCAAGGTACTCACCACGGACCCAGACGAGGTGGTGGTTCGACCAGAGGCGGCCCGAGCCAAGCTAGCCACGTGCGCACGGATGGTGTGGTGGTGCACCGTGGTGGCAAGACTGTGTCAGGGGTGGGTAGGAGGTGATAGCAACCTAGCAAGGATGCACCGAGTGATGAGTAGGTGGAGGCAAGGCGGGCGGTGCAACGGATCGAGCGCAAGCAGCTCTAGAGTGGGGGCCTTCCACCGACGCATGTCGATATGGTCTTATCGACCCGGCGAGAAGGAAGCTCCAAATTGGATAATGGCACGGCAAGAATCACTACAAGATGGGGTCGGGTGGCTGGCTGACTACACAACGGAGCCGTGGGCAAAGTTAATTAGACTGAGGTGACTCCACCAAGCTGAATTGAAGGTGTGGTTCCGGCGACCATGGCGACATAGGAAACAGGGGAAGGGACATCATGGCTTGGCTTGACGTTACCGTGGCAGGACATGGCTGTCAACTCGAAGTTCAAGCGCTCATGTGCTACAGGATGTTGGGGAATCAGCCAAACGCGCTCAGGGACGGTTGGCCGCATTGCCATAATTAGCAAGCCGACGGCGGCTCGGCCCTATGTGCCACAGTGGCTAGCGCCGGTCTAGGGAGAGGCAGCAGCGTAGCATCGCATCGAGCGCGGATGTGATGGAAAAGGCAGGCGGGGCAAGCCCACGTGCGTGCAGCCGTGAAGGATCAGCAACAGCAGTGGCTGCGCGACAGCAACGGTTAGAGCGTAGCGTGACTGGGGACGTAGCACGATGCGATGGCGAGCAACTGCGGCACTGCGCGATAGAAGTCAGGACTGGCCAAGCCATAGGCCAGCCGTGGCTAGACCGAGGACGGCCCTAACCCAGCCATGCAACCACGTGCTCGTGGCATGGCTGGGACGACCACGATGAACATGGGCACACGGTGACCACGCACCGAAGATAGGTGGCCGAGACATGAGGGCGTGCACGGGTTTTGAAGCACCAATTCCGGCCTAACTAGCCTGCCCAAAGCTCATCCACCTCAACAAAGCTAAAGAGGGTTGGTTAAGCTGCTAATAGGACCTACCCGCTTGAACCAAGGTGTAGTGGAGAGGGAGATAGGGGACTGGCAAGCTAGCAGTGCCGACCGGCATCCGTAGCTACAGCTAGGCTGTCAAGTTACTATTTAAGCTTTCCAATGCAATTAATTAGTCATCAAGCCAAGCCCTAACCAAACTAACCTTGCTACCATTAAGAAGTATAGACTTTGATGCTAACCACTGAGCAAAAATATAGCACAAGCCTTGGGCTAGGTTTTCTAGATTTAATCCACCAATATCACATCGTCACACTACTTTTAACTCAAGAATTTTGCTAAGTCTAGATCGGATTCGCACCAAATTCGATTTCCCAGCTACCAACCATGCTAGCTAGAGAATTCATTTCTCGATCATAGGTATTTCATCGTCACCTACGAAGTTTGTGCTACAAACTTTATTAAAGTTTCATCTATGCGTTCTATAGCATTTTCGTTCAATAAAAATTTGTTTAAAACCCTAAGTGATATAACGCGACATTGAATGTAGCTTTTGTTTCGTGTTTCCGACGATCTTTTCGAGTGACAGAAATTGATCTATATACTATATCACATGCATTAACACATAACCATGATGCTCATGACATGTTTTAGCAAAAGATTTATGGTGTAACCGAGGGTGAAAGGATCTAACAATGCCTAGAGGGGGGGTGAATTAGGCGTATCTAAAAATTAACTGCAAATGCTAAGTTCAAATTTATCAGTCAATGTCGGAAGCCCCGGCGTTTGAGTCGAAACTCCCGACATCTTCAGAACTTCCAGTACAAACGTCAGAAGTCCCAACGCCTATGTGAACTACAAAAGCAGTGCCAAATTTAACTTTGCGGATAAATAATCTTACAACCCCACTTCCTCGTGGTTTGGTGAAGATGTTGGGTCACTCCCTTGATGCCATAATGCCTCCAAACCTTAGATCGAGTCCAAACACTAAAATGAAGTTCGGGAGAGAGAGACAAACAAATACAAGTAATCTCTAGCAATCACAACAAGTACATGGGATATAAGGATTTATCCCGAGATTCAGCAACCCCACAAAGGAGCTCCTACGTCCTCGTTGTTGAGGTGACCACAAAGGTCGAAGTCTCTTTCACCTCCTTGCCTCTCTCAAAGCGACCACAAAGGTCACTTGAGCTTTCCACTAAGAAATCAAGGGTGATACAAACTTCCCAAGGCTTTTCCACAAGATGGAAGCTCTTGGGCAACGTCTAGCCGGCTAGGGGCAAAGCCCCAAAAGTAATAGACACAAAATCAACCTGCTTGACGAAGAAATCAAGTGCTCAAGCTTTCCAAAGTGATTCTCTCACTTAATCCACTCTCCTTTCACTCAAAGCCCTAGGGGAATCAAAGATTGGAGCAAAAGGAGGGAGGAGAGGGGTGCCTTTGTTGCTTGGGAGCTATTAGGACGAAGTTGGGTGAGTTGTGAATGAGTCCATAACGGTTAGAAGTGAAGAGAGGGCTATTTATACTCTTAGTAGAAATCTAACCGTTCAGATCTACGTCGAAAGTTCCGACACAGATCTCAGGACTTCCGACATTAATAGAAAACACTATTCACATAGGGTCAGAAGTTCGCACACGCAAGTCAATGTCGGAACTCCCGACAAATGTCGGGACTCCAGACGTATGTCGGGACTTCCGACATGCGTAGACAGCCAACCAACCAGCAACGCCCCAGGTGTCGGGACTCCTGACATGGGTTGGGACTTCCGACGGGCGCAGACAACCGGCCAGCAGAACCACATGTGTCGGGACTTCCGACTGTCGGGAGTAACGACTCATGTCGGGACTTTCGACGACCACAGTCACCGCACAGGCTAAGTGACTGGGTGTCAGGACTTCCGGCATGAGTCATGACTTTCGATGGTAGGGAGTTCTAGCTTACGTCAGGACTTCCGACACCGACAGTCACACAAAAATATTCTATGTGCTCGTGAAGTGCTAGAGTGTCTCTCTTTTGATTTTATTTTTATGCTTGTGTTTACACCAAAATTTAAAAGAAGAGTCATAGGGACTTAAAAGCTCCCAAGATCACGTCATTAAGGAATCAATCGCGTGTAGGTCAGTATTAGCTGATTCGAATGAAAAACTAGAATCGACTTTCTTCAGATAGCGCCAGCAGATAACGACAAAGGCTACGATCGGCGCCGGGACAAGACATGTTGGACTCTACAAAAAGGAAAATATTAGAGTCCAAGTTATCTTAAATTAGGAATGTTTTCTCTAGGGTTAAAGATTGTGATGAGTCGTGCTTAGATAGGAGTCATGCGTAGGTCCCGGGTATAAATATCAAAACCCGGCTATTGTAAAAGACACACAATCAATCAAATATAAGTTACTTACTTTTTTTGGCTCTGGCTACCCCTTAGGAGTAGGAGTAGAGTAGATCTCGATGAGTTCTTCAGCAAGTACGGCTGCATCGATCTGGTCGACCTCCACTGCTTGTCTGTAAGTACCGTCGTGGCTTATACCTCTGTTCATACGGCTGCATCGATCCGGTCGACCTCCACTACGACTCTGGTATAAGTTAGTTATCGACTCTTGTCTAGTTCAAGTAAGGCTGCATCGATCCGGTTGACCTCCACTGCTCGAACTAGATTAAGGTAAAGTTATCGGCTCTATCTAAGGGTGGCGTTCCTTCAGATAGATTCATTAAGTTACCGATATTGCTTATTGCTTCCATTATTTATTTAATTACAGCAATATCACTTTGCTCGATTGGGATTGATCTAGATCGGCCTTATATCTTGTTTAACCCATCGTTTGTTAATCTAAATTTGATCTAATCTGCACTTTAAATGATGAGTTACATTTTATAAGTTGTTTTATATCAATCTTAATCGTGCATAGCGTGCGGTTAAGACGTGTCTGATCTTGAGTAGATCTATTGGCTAGCGAAAACCCTTCCATGGCCCGTTATCACGACCTGTGTGATTCTGCCTCACACCCCACTTTTAACACCGTGGAGTGGGGATTGTTGTTTGGTAGATCTGTTTCTAAGAGGGTATGATCTTAATTGTGCACTATGCCTAAATCGACTGTTTTAGCCGATATCGAGTGCTTTCACGAACAGTTTACATCATGAGACCATTGAAGTAGCGATAGGTTAAAAGATGTGTTAGCCCCCATGATCTTATTATTGTATTACGGCCTGCATGATTCCACCTCATGCCCCACTGATATTAGTAATAAGTTAGAGTCGTTGAGTCTATTGTTGTTTCTACGGCCTGCATGATTCTGCCTCATGCCCCACTGGTCATAGCGATAGATGAGATCTAATATGTTCATTAGATTTATCTCTATTAAATGGTTGAATGATGATGAACTATTTCTTTTATAAAGGGATTCGGTTACTGGCAGTCATTGGCTCAGTATAAACTAATTACTGTCAACATCTTGTTGCCATTGATCGATATTTGTCTAAATAATATTCATCATGAACGATAACCAATTCTTCTTATACAACCCCATGAGCTCTAACTGATTTATTCTTATGAATATGCTAGAATAGACTATTTAGTTGATCTCCTTTCATATCGGCTCTCAGAGCCGCGCATTTGGGACTGTCTGGCAACACCGGCATGTTCCGCCCTAAATTACTGATAAACTTTCTCTCCTTGTTAATTGCAGGGTCAAATTGACTGGCACATCTCGGGAGGAGTGCACAGGATCGACCACCTCTACGCTGAAGCTAGGCGGATCTCTAGCTCCATCGAGCGAACCCTTCTGGCTTGCTCGTGTGCCCTCGGCACGGGACGAAATTTCCATGTCGACACATGTTTCTGGCACACCCAGTGGGACCCCACAATCATCATGGCGGTTCACAACAACAACGACATTCTTATGGTACATTATGAAGATCTACCTGATGGAGATGAAGATGTCATCGGCAAAGCTACAGAAGAATTTCAGAGCAAATGTTTGTTGTCCTACACCAAAACACGTGACAACACAATTGTTTAGAAATTTCCACTACCAAGAGTTCTATTACACGGACAGACAGATACAGCCGAAGCTGAAGATGGGCATTTCTTTACGGAAGTTGTAGATAAATCTGTTCGTGATGCCATATCAAGCCATAATGAAGCTTTCTTAGACACATTCCACAACACCATGAAAGAGGTGATTCATGGGTTTCTAGTTGATCAAGTTGGGCTAGCTTATTACAACATTCCAGATCTGTCGACCCAAGGGACTAATCAAGTTGGTACCAGCCATCAAGAAGCAGCACCAGCTGGTAATGGTGATGTCCAGGCAGGGTTCATCTGAATAAGCTCAAGGTACTACTACGAATCAAATACAGTATAATCCTGGACTATCAGTACAGCATGTGCAATAGCCAGTGGGGGCAAGGTCAGAACCAGGTGATCAATTTTGGCACATCAGGCCACATACCATTGTCGGCTCAAAAATAGCACCCTCAATTTAAAGGATCCATAGAGATATAGATCATTATGTCTATAATCAGAGACTTCAAGCAGCAAACCAGTAAACGACCTAGCAGATAGAGATTCCACAAGGGTGTCACTATGGCACAGATTATAACACCCTTCACATGATTCCAAATCTAGGGTACCAAGGCACACAGGATTTCAATCCACAGATGGGTCAACAGGTGCAGAGAAATCCAAATTCAAATACTGATGAGTTGCCACTGAAGGTGACCGAGATGATGAAGAGTCAGTTCCGTCTAAAGCCAAAAGGGCTAACCTTCTCATACAAACGCCCATATCCAGAATGGTATGATTTGGTCGCTCTTCCCACAAATTACAGGCTCCCAGAGTTCGCTAAATTCATTGGCCAAGATAGTACAAGCACGATAGAATATGTCAGTCTGTATCTTACACAATTGGGCAAAGCATCAGTTGAGGATGCCCACGAGTTTGTTTCTTATCCTTGTCACTGTCAGGGCCAGCCTTCACTTGGTTTTCATCACTACCAGTCAATTCCATTGCCAATTAGGCTGACCTAGAGAATAAGTTTCATACATATTTTTACACTGGGACGGGGGAAAAGAAGATAACTAATTTGACAACTATAAGGCAGAAGACTAATGAATCGGGCACTGAGTTTCTTCAGAGGTTCCGAGAGACTAGGAACTTGTGCTTCTCATTAAACTTGGCTGATGATCAACTAGCTGCTTTAGCTGTTCAAGAAATGCTGTCAATGTGGAAAGAAAAGCTGCTGGGACAATAATTTGATAACTTGGGTCAATTGGCTCAACGAGTGGCAGCGCTTAATAGCCAATTCTAGAGTATGCGTAGAGATACCCGATTTTAGAAGAGTACCACAGTGGCTGAAGCTTACAATCCATACTCAGTCGATGGCGGCTATGAAGATGATGAGGAAGAGGTTGCTGTGGCTGAATAGAATTAGGGCAAGAAGACAATAATGGTGCCAAATCCTTGGGAAAGAGGAGTCGAGGAGAGCTATGACGTTGATGTTACAAAATCAAACAAGCTCTTCGATTTCTTACTTGAGAAGGGGCAGATCAAGTTGCCCGATAATCATGTTATGTTACCCCCTAATCAGTTGAAGAATAAGAAGTTCAGCAAGTTCCATAATGCTACTTCTCATTCCACTAATGAATGCAGAATCTTCCGGCAGCATATACAAAGGGCTATTCAGCAAGGAAGGCTCAAATTTGATATGCCTCGGAAAATGAAAGTCGATGATAATCTTTTCCTAGGAGATCAAAACATGGTTGATGTTGGGCTACTCAAAGGAAAGGCTAAGGTCCTAACATCAACAAAATCAAGAGAAGCTGGAACAGTCGATCCTAAGATACAAATATCGGCTGACGAATACAGAGAGATTAGAAGACGTCGCGCTAAGCAAAAGAGCCGAAATGAGTAGGGAGAAACGTCAAAAGATGGGGCAACAAAGTCACGAGTTACATCTCAGATCCTGTTGAATAAGTGGCAGCGGCAGAAGAAAAAGGATTATTAGCGTTGGTTAAAGGATCGAGAATACCAGCGTCAATTGGAAAAAGAGAGGTATGAAAGGAAACAAGCTGAATCACATTGGAATTGTCCTTTCTTCAGACGTTGCTGGAATGAAGGTTTGAAGTTGCTTACCAGACATGACTGTCCATAATGCAGCAATCAATATTAGGAGTTTAGGCAATCTCAAACCAACCACCAGTCTATCCATGCTCAAGATGCATATCATCATGATAACAAGGATCGGCGCTTAAAAAATAAAAGTGTTCATGATCGGCTTGGAAAACAAGTTATTGACCAACACTGGGCTGATTGTGAAGAGGAAGGCAACAAAAGCGAATATGTTTGGCAGGAAGGCCAGTGGTGTCCAGGAGGTTTGACAAGGAGCCAGAAGAGAAGGGTGCAACGCCTAAGGAATAAAGAGGTGGAACAGGCTCAGGCATCCGGTAAACCTCAAGTATGGCGTACTAAGCAAACAGCCGATAGAAAGCAACCATCGACTAATTTCCAAATGGCTTTTTTGTTGCCATCAGAATTTAGAGCTCCGGCAGATCAAGAAGTTTATTTGGATTTTGATGAATCAGAGTATGAGTGGATAGTTGCCTAGTTAACAGTTGTACAACAAGTAATATTTGATAAACAAGTCAAGCATCGGCACTTAAAAGGCTTTATATATGAAAGGTTTTGTTGATGGGAAGCCGATGAACAAGATGTTGGTAGACGGAGGTGCTTCTGTCAATCTTATGCCTTACACCACTTTTTGTAAACTTGGCAAAGGACCGAAAGATCTGATGGAGACTAACATGATGCTTAAGGATTTTGGAGGTAATGCATCTAAGACCCGAGGGGCAATAAACGTCGAACTAACAATCAGGAGTAAGACCCTGCTCACCACATTCTTCATCATCGATGGAAAAGGGTCATACAGTTTGCTCCTTGGTCATGATTAGATTCATGCGAACTGTTGTGTACCATCAACCATGCACAGTGTTTGATTCAATGGCATGAAGATGATGTCAAACTAGTTCGCGCTGATGAGTCTGTGAGCATCGCAACAACCGATCCAGTCTTCTAGGAACTAGGAGACTTCGAATGCTTTTCTGGCAAGTTATGGGAAGGAGGCTTCATTAGAGTCAATGGTGAAAGCCAACAGTCGATCCAAGCAGTCGGCTTTAAAAATTTGTCTTAATGGATAATCCAAGCGATGGTATAGATGACAAACTAGGACATGGCTTCACGTCGGCCGATGAATTAGAAGAAGTAGATATTGGTTCTGGAGATAGACCTAGTCCGACGTACGTAAGTGCTAAGTTGGATCCGGAGTATTAGCGAGAATTAGTTGATCTATTAAAGGAATTTAAAGACTGCTTTGCTTGGGAATACTATGAGATGCCTGGTGTAGACCGGTCAATTATTGAACATCGGTTGCCAATCAAACTTGGATATTGGCCGTTTAAACAAGCTCCAAGGAGATTCAACCCGAACGTGCTCGATGATATCAAAAAGGAAACTGAAAGGTTACTGGAAGTAAAATTTATCCGACCGTGCCGATATGCAGAGTGGATATCGAATGTTGTCCCTGTATATAAGAAGAATGGAAAATTGAGAGTTTGCATCGATTTTAGGGATCTGAACATAGCCACAACCATGGATGGTTATCCAATGCTGATAGCTGATATGTTAGTGGATGTAGCAGCCGGGCACAATGTTATTAGCTTCATGGACGGCAATGCAAGATACAACCAAATTTTCATGGCTGAGGAAGACATAGCAAAGACCGCTTTCAGGTGCCTCGACGCAATCAGTCTGTTCGAGTGGGTTGTGATGACCTTTGGTCTGAAGAATGCCGGTGCAACTTATCAAAGGGCGATGAATTATATTTTTCATAAGTTGATCGATAGGATTGTTGAAATCTACATCGATGATGAAATGATAAAATCCAAAGGGTACAAAGAGCACCTAGCTGATTTGTGAGAAACCCTGGAATGCATAAGAAAACATGGGCTAAAGATGAATCCTGATAAGTGTGCTTTTGGAGTATCAGCTGGACAATTCTTAGGATTCATGGTCCACGAGAGAGGAATTGAAGTCGGTCAGAAAAGCGTAAAAGCAATTGATGAGGCAGTTCTCCCGACTACTAAAACAGAGTTGCAATCTCTGCTTGGTAAGATCAATTTCATCAGAAGATTCATTTCAAATTTGTCGGAAAGGATCATGCCGTTTTCTCCCTTGTTAAAGTTGAAAAATGATCAAGAATTCAAGTGGGGTGACATACATCAAAAGGTGTTTGAAGAGATAAAAGAATACATAAAGTGTCCACCTATGTTGGTCCCTCCTCAGCAAAGTAAGCCTTTTAAGTTGTACATGTCGGCTGATGACAAGACAATTGGATCGGCCTTGAAGCAAGAATTTGAAGCAAAAGAAAGAGTTGTTTTCTATCTGAGTAGAAGACTACTAGATCCAGAGACAAGATATTCTCCCACCGAAAAGTTATGCTTGTGCTTATATTTCTCTTGCACTAAGCTGCGACACTACTTATTATTGGCTGAGTGTACAGTTGTTTCCAAGGCCGATGTGATTAAGCATATGTTATCAATGCCAATACTGAATGGGAGAGTTGCAAAGTGGATTCTTGCGTTATCGGAATTTGACTTGAAGTACGAATCGGCTAAAGCAGTCAAGGGACAAATAATGGCCGATTTTGTCACCCAGCATCATAAACCAAGCATTGATTATGTAGAACCGGTGCCTTGGACGTTGTTCTTTGATGGATTATCATGCAAGCAAGGTGGTGGCATTGGCATCGTTATCATTTCACCTCGGGGGGCAAGTTTTGAGTTTGCTCTTCCGACTGGGCCAGTGATTACCAACAACCAAGCGGAATATGAAGCTATTCTTAAGGGACTTTAATTTCTTCACAAAGTAAAGACCGAAGCAATCGAAGTATTTGGAGACTCACAGTTAATTATTAATCAGTTGATCGGCCTATATGAGTGCAAAGAAGAAACTCTGAAGCGGTATTATGATGAATGTCAAAGGTTGCTCAAAGAATTTCTTCATGTCTCTTTCCAACATATTCAGAGAGCACGAAACCAAAAAGCTAATCGTCTAGCTCAAAGTGCGTCAGGATATCAAGTGTTTCGAGAGGTCTTGAGTAGTGAAACCTCAAATGATGATTGGAGAGTCGAAATAGCCGATGACCTTAGAAATCCATCTCAGAAAGTTACCAGAAAGCTAAGGTATAAATTGGCTAAATATGTTTTGCTAGATGATCAGTTATATTATAAAACAGTCGATGGAGTGTTGCCCAAATGCTTAAATCAAGAAGAATCTAAGGTGTAGATGGGTGAGGTACATGAAGGGATATGTGGAGCTCATCAATCGGCTTATAAAATGAAATGGATTATTCGCAGAACTGGATATTTCTGGCCAACGATATTGGAAGACTATTTTGAATATTACAAGGGGTGCCAGGATTGTCAACATTTTGGAAATATCCAGAGATCACCTGCGTCGGCCATGAATCCAATAATCAAGTCATGGCCGTTTCAAAGTTGGGGAATTGATTTAATTGGATAGATTTTTCTGCCCTCAAGCAAAGGACATAAATTCATATTGGTAGCAACAGATTACTTCACTAAATGGGTTGAGGCAATTCCTTTGAAGACGGTAACCTCAAAGAACATGATTGATTTTGTTAGGGAACACATTGTGTATCATTTTGGGATTCCTCAAACTATAACTACCGATCAAGGGACAATGTTCACATCAGAAGAGTTTGGGGATTTTGCTACCAGTGTGGGAATCAAGCTACTGAATTCCTCTCCTTACTATGCTCAAGCTAATGGCCAGGCAGAGGCGTCCAATCAGATTATGATTAAGCTGATCAAGAAAAAGATTGAGGAACAGCCAAGGAAGTGGCATTCAACGCTTAATGAGGCACTATGGGCATATAGGATGGCCTATCATGGATCAATTAAAACATCGCCTTATGAACTTATGTATGGCCATAATGCAGTTCTTCCTTGGGAAGTTCAGACTGGGTTGAGGCATGTTATATTGCAGAATAATTTGTCAACCGAAGTCTACAAGAATCTTATGATAGACAACTTGGAGGACTTGAGTTGCCTTCGGCTGCGTGCTCTCAAAAATATCGAAGCCAATAAACTGAGGATTGCAAAATATTACAATAAAAAGGTTAAGATTAAGCAATTTTCTGAGGGAGACTTGGTTTGAAAAGTGAAATTGCCGATCGGATCAAAGGACGACAAATTCGACAAATGGTCACCTAACTAGGAAGGACCTTATCGGGTCAAACGTTGTGCGCCTGGTAATGCTTATATTTTGGAAACACTAAGAGGAGAGGAAGAGTTTGGCTGAGCAATCAATGGAAAATATCAAAAGAAATATTACCCTAGCGTTTGGATTAATACTTAATAATCAAGTTGTTCGGTCGTCAGCTCCTATAGCCGATATCAGAAATGTATCGCCTCTAGTGCAAAAATAAACCCGAAGAGGTAAAGCCGATACGATGTGTATCGCCAATAGAAGCAAAACAAACGAGGATGAAGTGATGTATATAATATGAAGTGCGAAGCAAAGAAAAATCGCTCAAGACGAGGAAGTTGTTTGCTAAACATCACTTATTACAAGCTACGGGCCGAAAAACACTTTGCTTACTATATCATCGGCCAGGGTGTTGAAGCTACAGAGTTGGCAGCGCTAGAGAAATCCTCAACCAAACGCTCATGCTCCCCAGGATGCACCGCGTCTAGAAAACCGTGAGGAAGAAGACAAAGATTGTGATCAGTATGGGCTTGTGCAGCAGCCAACGCCATGGCAGCACCATGACGAACGCCATGAAGAGCAACCTCCCTGACACGGTTCAGGATGTTGTGTAGGCGAACCACTGGGACGGCGCCTCTAGCATTGATGAATCCCATCATGTGCTCCGCAGCCAATCGAAGGCTCTCTTGTTGGGCAGACAAATCTAAAAAGATTCAAATGGGAGATGATTAGAATCTTGAGGATGAAATTGAAAGGAAGCAAAGGTTATGACAGATATCTCATCCATGATTCTGGCCTCGACCTTAGCCAACCTATCCTCCACCGAATCAGCCTTGGGAGGTGATCGACATCGAACCATGGCCAGAGCCAATTCTGCAAGGGAGAGACATTCAGCGAGACCCTGTCCATGCCGATTAATGGAGGCAAGCAGATCGTCATTGTCAATCTGCCTCCTTTGATAACAAGGGAGCTGGTGATGAGCTATTAACGAAGAGGACCCTAAAGGCCGAATAGAGTCGGCCCTATCCCCTGAGGCAATGGGCCATCACGAGTTGTACCCTCCTGACGATCAAGGCGCTGACATGATGTTGCAGGTCCATTAAGGGCCTCCTCAGCAAACCTCTTGTTGTTCTCCATGATCTCAAACCTACGGAAAAGCAGGTACTATACTAAGGACGTAGAAGGTTTGAGATGAAGTGAGTTGTTTTTTGATCCCCAACCATGGCCCGTATATATAGCTTGGGAAGGCGAGGAGATAGATTTCGTCGGGGGTGTGAAACTAAAATCAGATACGGAAATGGATCGACACTCCAGAAATTCAGGGGATAGATAACGAGGAGATAATAGATTCAGACTTATTGCTTCCCCAAGTTATAGAATATTGTGGGATGGATACAAAAGATTTACATTGACCAGCAATCAGCCCACCAAGATTTCTTTGGATTGAAGGGAGTTTGAATCCCCACAGGGCCGAAAGTTATCATAAAACGAGTCACATCGGCCCGTTAATAAAATTATGACAGAGAAGGGAAAAGCTTCCTGCCCAATAGATGCCCAGCTGATTTCTCGGTGACTGGGAAACCGCTGGAAAGAAGCTTGTGGCTTTCCTGATGGTCATTTGATTGAGCAAACAAGGGGAAGGTGTCCACATATTTTAGCCCTTGCAAACACTAGAACAGCTCTGCGAGCGTGGAGAGAAAACCTAGGCGATATCACAAGGATTCTTCTAACCGTAGTAGCTGATTCTTTTGCTCGACGAGGTGCTAAGATGAGCGACACAATCGCCCTATGCACAAGAATTCTTCTAACCGCTCAAGATCTTCATAGCAAAAAGATAGACCATGGAGGGTCCGGCGGAGTCAGAAGCACTCGAGGGGGCATATGGAAGAGAAACATAGCTGGATTTTTGAATTGCTCTCGCTAAGGTCGGATAGACATTTTATAGCCGACCTAGAAGGATAAATCCAAGTGCCCATGAAGCAATGATGCTCTCATAAAAGTTTTGAGGCATGGGCTCATGAGCTGACATAGACGGCGATAAACAGTAGACCCTAGATCAAGATTCTCTACCCATGACTACAGATCAATCGAGGATACAGACGTGATAATTTTGGAATAAAATTACTTTTATCCCAAAATTTGGGGGCATGTGTTTACACCAAAATTTGGAAGAAGAGTCACAGGGACTTAAAAGCTCCCAAGATCATGTCATCAAGGAATCAATCGCGTGCAGGTCGATATCAGCTGATTCGAATGAAAAACTGGAATCGGCTTTCTTCAGATAGCGCCAGCAGATAACGACAAAGGCTACGATCGATGCCGGGACAAGATATGTTGGACTCTACAAAAAGGGAAAGATTAGAATCCAAGTTATCTTAAATTAGGAATGTTTTCTCTAGGATCAAAGATTGTGATGAGTCGTGCTTAAATAGGAGTCATGCGCAGGTCCCGGATATAAATATCAAAGCCCAGCTATTGTAAAAGACACACAATCAATCAAATACAAGTTACTTACTTTTTTTGGCTCTGGCCACCTCTTAGGAGTAGGAGTAGAGTAGATCTCGAAGAGTTCTTCAGCAAGTACGGCTGCATCGATCCAGTCGACCTCCACTGCTTGTCTATAAGTACTGTCATGGCTTATACCTCTGTTCATACGGCTGCATCGATCCGATCGACCTCCACTGTGACTCTGGTATAAGTTAGTTATTGACTCTTGTCTAGTTCAAGTAAGGCTGCATCGATCTAGTCGACCTCCACTGCTCAAACTAGATTAAGGTCAAGTTATCGGCTCTATCTAAGGGTGACGTTCCTTTGGATAGATTCATTAAGTTACCGATATTGCTTATTGCTTCCATTATTTATTTAATTACAGCAATATCACTTCGCCCAATTGGGATTTATCTAGATCGGCCTTATATCTTGTTTAACCCATCGTTTGTTAATCTAAATTTGATCTAATCTGTACTTTAAACGATGAGTTATATTTTATTGGCTATTTTCTATCAATCTTAATTGTGCATAGCGTGCGGTTAAGACGTGTCTGATCTTGAGTAGATCTATTGGCTAGCAAAAACCGTTCCATGGCCCGTTATTATGGCCTGTGTGATTCTGCCTCACACCCCACTGTTAACACCGTGGAGTGGGGATCATTATTTGGTAGATCTGTTTCTGAGAGGGTATGATCTTAACTGTGCGTTATGCCTGAATCGACTGTTTTAGCCGATATCGAGTGCTTTCACGAACAATTTACGTCACGAGACCGTTGAAATAGCGATAGGTTGAAAGATGTGTTAGCCCCATGATTTTATTATTGTATTATGGCCTGCATGATTCTGCCTCATGCCCCACTGATATTAGTAATAAGTTAGGGTCGTCGAGTCTATTGTTGTTTCTACGGCCTGTATGATTCTGCCTCATGCCCCACTGGTCATAGCAATACATAAGATCTAATATGTTCATTAGATTTATCTCTATTAAATGGTTGAATGATGATGAACTATTTCTTTTATAAAGTGATTCAATTACTCGCAGTCATTGGCTCAGTATAAACTAATTACTGTCGACATCTTGTTGCTATTGATCGATATTTGTCTAAATAATATTCATCCTGAACGATAACCGATTCTTCTTACACAACCCCATGAGCTCTAACTGATTTATTTTTATGAATATACTGGAATCGACTATTTAGTCGATCTTCTTTCATATCGGCTCTCAGAGCCGCACATTCAGGACTGTCTGGCAACACCGGCATGTTCCGCCCTAAATTACTGATAAACTTTCTCTCCTTGTCAATTGCAGGGTCAAATTGACTGGCACGTCTCGGAAGGAGTGCGTAGGATCAACCACCCCTGTGCTGAAGCTAGGCGGATCTCTAGCTCCATCGAGCGGACCCTTCCGGCTTGCTCGTGTGCCCTCGACACGGGACAAAATTTTCGTGTCGACAAGTTGAGTCCTCTATCTTCCTCAGACCAACTAAATTTGTATCCCTCTTTATAGTGCGGCAGATCATAAACTCAAAAACAAAAATAAAACCTTTGGAGAGCGTTTTGAGTTTGTCCGCCTTTACAACTTCAAGAATTGAGGGGTACCATTTCATCTTTATCAACTCTTTTAATCTTTCATGGGACTAATAGCTGCGACATATCTCATTAAGATCATATTAGTTCCTAATTTGGATGTCATCAATACACCAAAACCCACATAGGGGGCAAATGCACTTTTAATCTCCCCTTTTTTGGTAATTGATGACAACCAACTTAGGCTTTTATAAGAATGAAAGAATTTAAAGCCATTGAAATCCAAAATTTATGAAGAGCTCCCCCTTGATGTATGCATGAATTTCAATTTCAATTAGAATCATCTATACATGATTTGCATGCATCAAGACAAAAGCTCCCCCTAAATTTTGTAATCCGTAGGGTGCAACAAGTGTGTGTGAACAAATATATATCCATGAAACGAAATGTAATATGACATGTTATTTCACACAAGTAAAAATAGAATATGATGGCCAAGATTTCAAAGTAAAAACTTGAAGCAACATATGGCCATCCAAAATACATCCACCATCACAAGTAGAGACAATCACAAGCTAATAAGGTAGATAGATAACCATTACTTGTCCTACAATCAAGCATCACAAACACATAAATATAGTTGCCCATCACATACTAGCCACCACACAACATAGTTCATACAAGCTAAAGGTTTTAAAGTCTCGAAACTAAATGACCAACTAACTTATTACAAGATGGATCAAAGCCTAACACTCCCCCTTTGTCAACAAGTGACAAAAGGGGTAGGCCGCATGAAGAAAAACTACTCTTCATTGTAGTCATCATCATCATCTTGTTCACCATCATCACCACCATCATCGTCTTCATCAGCATCCTCCTCCATGTATTCCTCATCTTCTTCAGTAGCCTTGCCCTTGCCATGAGGGCGAGAAGCCGCATCATCTTCATATGCCGCACAAGACTCATCATAGAGAGGCAAAGGATCACGTGGAGACACAAATGGTGACGGAGGAGAAGACACAATACCTACCTACTATTCCAAACAATATAGCCTCTCTTGCATATCATGCTCACGTTGAGCACTAGCACAACATTGTCCAAACATGTAGGTCATGAGGAACTTGAACTTGTTGGGCTTCTTACCAGAGGAGGAAGAAGAGAGTGGCTCGGCACTAGAAGAGCGGGCAACAGCAGCAGGTGGTGAAGCACCACGATGAGAGCGAGAACCCAAAGCACCTTTCCCTTTGGCTTTGGCTGCATCACCCTTCATCTTCAGTTGTTTTGCAGCTGTGATATACGTCTTGTTGGAGATCTTAAGGAGGTTGTGTTGAGTGTCTATGGGGAACCGAATGTTGGACACTTGCTCAATCACATGCATGATGTAGGGGGCATAGGGAAGATGCTTCATTGGATCCTTAGTAGCATCATGTATCTTGTTCCAAATGTATCGGCTGATGGAAATTTTTTGAAAATCATCTCCAAATCGCTGAAGCACCTTCTGAGAATCATCATGAAGGAAGGTGGAGTCACCTCACTTTGGATACAAGATCTGTCATAGAATGTTATTGAGGACATAGTAGTAGGGCTTTAGAAACACAGTCTGTCCATCAGCTGTATGTCCATCAAGATACATATGCTGGTACTCCTCCAAAGCCACATCCTCATACTCAGTCAATTTAGGTGCAGTGCGGTCAGTTTGACTTAAACCAAGAAGGCGAGAGAAAGTAATAAAATCCACCTTATAGTGCTTGCCTTCAGTGGTCCAATGGATAAAGTCAATAGCACCTGTAGGGTCTCTCTCATGGTGATAGGAAGCATAAAACTGAAAGATAAGCTCATTGTTCCAATGCTTCCTAAATTCCCGCAAGAAGGACAACCCCATTGAACGTATATCACGAACCATCTGCTCTAGCTCGAGCTCCTTGAACAAACCAAGAGAGTAGGCATCAATGCATTTCATCTGAAGGACCAGTGGCTCCCTCTTCTTCAAAAACTTCAGATAGATGATAGAATCATAAAAGTCATAATGGAACGGGTACCAGAAGCGATACTCAAGGCAGAGACCCTTCTCGTCCTCAGCACAAAGGTTTCTTCCCCTCATGGACCTGATGTACCTAACCCGGTGATGGTAGTCAACTGGTAGAGGAGGAGTCCAGCCACCAGCAGGATTAGGAGCCATGGCGGGCTCCTGCATGATTGGTGAAATGCCCGGGAAGGGAACAAGCTCAGTGACGAAGCCCGGGCCATGAGTCAGGGTGCGAACAGGTGAAGCAGCAATGGTGCGGCCGGCATGCTCAAGAGCTTCTTCTTCTACATCAACAATCAGAACATCCCCAACAGAGGCCGGAGCAGGAGGAGCGGCAACAAATGATCCTTGATCATCACAGCGACGGGCAGCACGGGAACCACCACCACCAGCACGAGGACCACCAGCACCAGCATGGGGATATGCTGCTTTAGTGTGGCCAGACATCTTGAGGACAGCGGCACGGTCTTGATTCTTTTTGGACCTCTTCTCCTTGTGATGCGATGGATTGCCACCGTCCATGACTGTGGAAAACACAAAGGGGAAATGAGAAATAAGACAACGAGAAGTGAATGAACATCGAGAAGTGAAGAAATATGAATGGAGTGTTCACCATTGGGTCAGGAGTCCCAACCATTGCTAGGAGTTCTGACAGCTGAGAGTTCCAACCGACATCGGGAGTTTCGACGGTCGGAACCTCCGACGGTCGCCGGGACTTCCGACGCACATGGTGATCATCCCATTCATGGTGCTTCAAATCACGACACACATTCATACAAGGAGGATAGAGGAGTAGAGAGGGAGAAAGAATGGAGGCAAATCGCAAGGTACATTGCATTAGGGTTAGGGCGCCACGATAGTACCTTGAATCGAGGAAAGAGGACAGAGAAAGACAAAATCCATAGTCCACGAATGAATTAACGAGCACTAGCACCACCACGAACGAAATCCCCACCACCGAACCGAGGAAGAAGTTCAAAGCACGGGCAGTGGAAAGGGGCGGAGACGTCGGAAGTGCCGGTAGGACCCCCGGTGCTGCAACCGGAGGGGATGGGAGCCAAAGCTCTCGGTAGGCCAGAGCCATAGGTGAGGCGCGATGCGACGGCGCGAGGAGGAGCGAGGGTGGCACGAGGAGAGGTGAGGGCAACGGGAGTGCGGGGAGGGAGGGAGGAAATAACCATGGGTCGAGCCAGGCCGGTTATAAATGCCTAGGTGAAACAATGCGGCGCGGTCAAAACTGACGACCCAGATCTACGTCGGGACTCCCGGTGCTGGGGCTAGAACTTCCGGCAGTCGGGAGGCCCGACGCGAGCCATGACTTTCGGTCGTTGGGAGTTCCGACCTACGTCGGGACTTTCGACGTAGGGAAACTAAAAAACACCTCAACCTGAACTCACTATACCATGTGGGGCAAAATATGATGGACACTAACATTTTCACAAGTGACTAGATTTCATTCAATCAACACACAGCAATAGTCACTCATGAAAATTATAAAATAGATTTTGAAAGTGTCACACAATATTTTCTTAATTCTTTTCTCCTAACTAGATCAAACAAAGTGTGTGTAAGACATCAATCCATGTTACGAGAATCAATGATATTTAGTTCACTCCTCAAAGCAAAAAATCTTGACTCATCTAGGGGCTTTGTGAAGATATCGGTTAGTTGTTTCTCGGTGCTCACATGGTGAATGGCGATATCTCCTTTGGCTTCATGGTCTCTCAAAAAGAGATGTCGGATGTCTATGTGCTTTGTTTGAGAGTGGTTTACAGGGTTGTTTGCAAACTTAATGGCACTCTCGTTGTCACACAAAAGTGGAATCTTGGTTAACTCATATCCAAAGTCCTTGAGGGTTTGCTTCATCCAAAGTAGTTGGGCACAACATGCACCGGCCGCCACATACTCAGCTTTGGCGGTGAACAAAGCAATAGAGTTTTGCTTCTTAGAGCTCCAAGACACTGAGGATCGGCCAATAAATTGGCAAGTCCCGGTAGTACTCTTTCGAGTTACTTTGCAACCGGCATAATCCGAATCGGAATAGCCAAGTAACTCAAAAGTGGAGCCCTTAGGATACCACAAGCCAAGATTAGGAGTGTGCACTAAATACCGAAAAATTCTTTTAACGGCCATCAAATGACATTCTTTCGAATTAGCTTGAAATCTTGCACACATGCACACGCTAAGCATAATATCTGGCCTAGATGCACAAAGGTAAAGAAGGGATCCAATCATGGAGCGATATACCTTTTGATCGATGTCCTTTCCTCCTTGATCAAGATCAAGATGTCCATTGGTTGGCATGGTTATCTTGATGGGCTTGGCCTTATCTGAGTTAAACTTTTTCAACATGTCATTGGTGTACGTGGTTTGACTTATGAACGTGCCATCCTTGAGTTGCTTGATTTGAAATCCAAGGAAGAACTTCAACTCTCCCATCATGGACATCTCGAACCTATTTGTTATAATCCTACTAAATTCCTCACAAAAAGCCACATTAGTACTACCAAATATTATGTCATCGACATATATTTGGTAAACAAAGATATCATTATTGACTTTGCGAGTAAACAAAGTAGCATCGGCCTTTCCTATCTCAAAACCTTGTTTAAGTAGGAAATTCTTCAAGCAATCATACCAAGCTCTAGGGGCTTGTTTGAGCCCATAGAGCGCCTTGTCGAGCTTGTAGATGTGGTTTGGATACTTGGGATCTTCAAAGCCCGGTGGTTGCTCTACATACACCAACTTGGATAGGGGGCCGTTGAGAAATGCACTCTTCACGTCCATTTGATATAGCTTGAAGTCATGATGAGCGACATAGGCAAGTAGAATACGAATTGATTCTAGCCTAGCCACTGGTGCATAGGTCTCCCCAAAATCCAAGCCTTTAATTTGAGTGAATCCTTGAGCCACCAACCTTGCCTTGTTCCTTGTTACTACGCCATGCTCATCTTGCTTATTGCGGAAGACCCACTTGGTTCCAATCACATTTTGCTTGGGCCTTTCCACTAAGGACCAGACTTCATTCTGAGTAAAGTTGTTCAACTCCTCTTGCATGGCTATCATCCAATCTGGATCATCGAGTCCCTCTTCCACCCTACGAGGTTCCAAATGAGAAACAAATGAGTAATGTTCAAAAAAACTTGCTAAATGGGAACGTGTAGTTACCCCTCGTCGAATGCTCCCCAATATGTTATCAACGGGATGATCCCGTTGAATGGACTGATGCACTCTAGGATGTGACACTTGAGTTGATCTTTGGATGGGGCCATCATCGTCATCATCATGGTCATGATCGATTGGAGGATCACAATCATGAGCTTGTGGAGGGTTGACTTCACTTCTTTCTTCATTGTTGAGTTGAGGTTGAGCTTGATCATTGTTGACACCATCTTCATGAGAATGACCTTGTGCCTCATTTGATCTCCCATCTTGATTATTTCTTATTGTGGAAGCTTCACCATGTTCATTAGATGAAACATGATGAATGGTTGGATCAAGATCATCATGCACAACATGGTCTTCATCTTCGTATTCGACGGGGTTTACTTCACCAATGGCAAGCTTCTTGATTGCTTTGTGTGGAGCTTCTTCATTTCCTACAATCTCAACATTGACTTGCTCCTTTTGAGAGCCGTCGGTTTCATCAAAAGTCACGTCTACCATGATTTTAATCAAACCGGTGGTTTTATTGAAAACACGATATCCATGTTCGTTAGTACCATAACCAAGCATGAAACCTTCATCAACCTTTGGTGCAAACTTAGAGCTTTTGGATTTCTTGTTAAGTATGAAACTCTTGGATCCAAAAACTCTAAAGTAGTGCACCTTAGGCTTTTTATCGGTTAGAAGTTCGTAGACGGTCTTTTCTCTTTTCTTATGAAGATATAAGCGGTTGATGGCATGGCATGCCATGTTGACCGCTTCCGCCCAATAGTTGGTTGGAGTCTTGTATTTATCAAACATTGCTCTTCTGGCTTCTATGAGCATTCGGTTCTTTCTCTCCACAACACCATTTTGTTGTGGAGTGTATGGAAACAAAAACTCATGCTTGATTTCTTCATCATCAAGAAACTCTTCAATGTTGGTGTTCTTGAACTTCGTCCAATTGTCACTTATAACTCTCTTGATTTTGACATCAAACTCATTTTGGGCCCTTCTTGCAAACTTCTTAAAGATACCTTGGACTTCACTCTTTTCACGCAAAAAGAATACCCAAGTGAAACGAGAATAATCATCAACAATAATGAAACTATATTTGTTACCATCAATGCTTATATAAGTGACGGGTCCAAATATGTCCATGTGAAGCAACTCCAATGGCCTTTTGGTTGTCACAACATTCTTGATGGGATGTTTAGCTCCAACTTATTTTCCCGCTTGGCGTGCGCTACAAATCCTATCTTTCTCAAAAGAAACATTTGTTAGTCCAAGGATATGTTCTCCTTTTTGAAGTTTGGCCAAGTTCCTCATCCCAATATGAGCAAGTCGGCGATGCCATAACCAACCCATTCTAGATTTTGCCATTAAACAAGTCTCGGATTTACTCTATTTGATGTGAAATCAACTAGATAGAGTTTCCCTTTTACATGACCCATAAATGCAATAGAGGAATCCTCCCTTGTATAGACTTCCACACCCTTATCCGTAAAGAGACAATTGTAACCCAGCTCATAAAGTTGTGAGACAGAGAATAAATTGTATCTCAATGAATTCATAAGTAAAACATTTGAAATAGAATTATCATTTGATATAGCAATTTTACCCAAACCGAGGACTTCTCCTTTTCCATTGTTACCAAACACAATATTCCCACTTTGATCAAGACTTGGTTGGAATGACGTGAACATGTCCTTCTCTCCGGTCATATGATTGGTGCATCCACTATCCAACACCCAACTTGTTCCACCGGAGGAATATTCCTACAAAGACAAATTAAGCTTTTGTTTTAGGTACCCAAAAAGATTTGGGTCCTACGGGGTTAGTCACATAAAACTTGGGCACCCAAACACTCCTCATAATTTCCTTTCTCTTTTGGGCACCAACATACTTAACCACAATCTTGCCATCCTTGCCCCAACAACACATATAGTCACTAGCATAGCACCGTGGAAATGGTGCTTGTGGCTTGGGGGCCTCGAATTGCTTCGTTTTGAATGTCTTGTCACTAGTAGGTTGGATCTTTAGAATGTAGACCTTGTTGTTGGCCTTGCATATAAGCTCATCAAGAGCAACGCTCTTGTTGAACTTCACACAAGGCACACCATTGATCATGTTCCTTCCATTGGCCTTTCCATCATACCTATTGTAGACAATGCCTTCCTTGATTGATGGGTGCCTTAATGACTTGTATATAGTCTTGTTGGATTGCTCTTGACACTTGCACCCACTCTTCAAGATCATCTTCAACCTATGAATCTCCTTGTCTTTCTTCTCTAACTCAACAAGGTTAGTTGTATATGCATTCACATCAATTTTATAGCATCTTTCACAACCATTGCTAGTGGAGACATTAGAGTCTTCGGTTACCTTAAGAGAAGTTGAAGTGCTAGCCCAAAGAGTACTATAGTTTAGCTCAAGATTTTGGTATTTTTTTCCGAGCGTGTGAGGCTTTGTTGAGCTATACTCTTCTCATTCTTGAGGCTAGCTACTTGATTATTAACCAAGGAATGTTCCTTAGTCAATTTCGCAAATGAGTCATTGGCTAAAGACAATTTTACGGTTAACTTTTCAACCTTCATCTTTTCCTCGGCGATAGATGCTTCAAGTGCAAGGTTTTTCTCTCTCTCTTGAGTGATTATATCTCCTTGCAACTCTAAGCATCTATCCCTCTTCTCTAATTTCTTCATTAGCATTTTTATTTTAGTGAAGGCCTTTTTATCAAATTTCTTTATCATGGTTGCTTCAATTTCTTATGTTCTCATCACAACTATCATACTCATCACTAGAGGGATTGGGTGTAACATGTACCTTCTCCTCTTTTGCCATGAGGCAAGTTAGAGTGTAGTAGTCATTGTCGATAAGGTTGGAGAAGAGCTTCGGTGGTGAAGATAGGTTGAGGAAGAGTTTTGGTGGTGAAGTTGAGTTGGGGAAGATCATGGTCGGTGAAGAAGAGTGGTGGATGGTGATGTTTGCGGCTCCCTTCTTCTTCTTCTCATCATCACTTGAGTCACTATCATTGGACTCCCATTCTTCCCTAAGATGAGCTTCACCTCTCTTCTTGCCATTGTTCTTTTTGTCTTCATCCTTGTCATGCTTGTGCTTCTTCTTATTAGGACAATCAGTTAAGAAGTGACCGGTTTGACCACATCCATAGCAAAACCTCTTTTTGAATCTTCTCTTTCCATCACCATAAGTCTTGCGGTTGCTCTTCTTCTTCATAAACTTTCTAAGATTTCTAATCACAAATGCAACCTTCGCATCGAAATCTTCTTCTCCACTTGAGGAATCATCCTTCACTTTCTTCTTCTCTTGACTTAAACCTTGACCTTCATGTTGTTGAGTTGCTTTAAGGGCTGCACTCTTGTTGTATCCCATTGCATTAGGATTTTGATTGTGAGCATTGATTGCATCTTCATTTAGACACTCATGATGCTTGAGTTTTCAAAGAACTTCTTAGGGTGTCATCTCATCTTAACCGGGCCTTTCCATGATCACGGATGCTAGCATGTTGTTCTTGGCTCTATAGGTTCTCAACATCTTTCTATCAACCTTGTTGTCATCCCATTCGGTGCTTCCAAGAGCTCTTATGCTGTTGACCAATGCCATAAGCCTATCAAACATGGATTGTGTTGTTTCATTTTGCAAGAACACAAATCTTTCCAATTCACCATGAAGTAACTCAATGTTGCCTTTTCTCACACTTCTATCTCCATCAAATGACACTTTTAAAGTATCCCAAATTTGTTTTGCACTCTCCATTCCATTCACTTTTCTAAACTCATCCGGAGCTAGGCTTGACACAAGCAATGCTACGGCTTGTGCATTTTGATGGAGATTATGCACTTCTTCCAGAGTCATCTCTCTATCTTTATCGGTAGAAATCATCACACCAACATCCATGACTTCCCAAAGTCTTGCGGCAATGAGATGCATCTTCATCTTGTAAGACCAATCGGTGTATCTTGTTCTATCAAAATGAGGTGGCTTGCCAATGTTGACGGATGGAGTATGTAGAGGTGAACCTTTAATGAGTTGTCCATAGTAAAAGCTCATGTTTGAATATATTCCCTTTCCATGACCATGCTCATCGGCTCCAATATCAGTAGCGACATCTTTGTTTGCTTCATTCTTGTCACTTGTTGTATCATTCTTGCCACTTATTGCATCAACCTTCTTGCTCAATTCTTCCTTCATCTTGCTCATCTCATCTTGCATCTTCTTCATTTCATCTTGGAAGAACTTGACTTGAGCAGCCATCAACTCTTCAACTATTTTCTTGGCCATCTCGGCGACAATAGCTTGCATCTTGTCGGACTCCGACATTGTTTCTTCTTACGCGGTGAAGCGCTAAAAGAAGACCTTGCTCCGATACCAATTGAAAGGATCTAACAATGCCTAGAGGCGGGGTGAATAGGCGTATCTAAAAATTAACTGCAAATGCTAAGTTCAAATTTGTCAGTCAATGTCGGAAGTCCCGGCGTTTGAGTCAAAACTCCCGGCATCGTCAGAACTTCTGGCACAAACGTCAGAAGTTCCAACACCTACGTGAACTACAAAAGCAGTGCCAAATTTAACTTTGTGGATAAATAATCTTACAACCCCACTTCCTCGTGGTTTGGTGAAGATGTTGGGTCACTCCCTTGACGCCGTAATGCCTCCAAACCTTAGATAGAGTCCAAACCCTAAAATGAAGCTCGAGAGAGAGAGACAAATAAATACAAGTAATCTCTAGCAATCACAACAACAAGTACACGGGACACAAGGATTTATCCCGAGGTTTGGCAACCCCACAAAGGAGCTCCTACAGCCTCGTTGTTGAGGTTACCACAAAGGTCGGAGTCTCTTTCACCTCCTTGCCTCTCTCAAAGCGACCACAAAGGTCACTTGAGCTTTCCACTAAGAAATCAAGGGTGATATAAATTTCCCAAGGCACTTCCACAAGATGGAAGCTCTTGGGCAATGCCTAGCCGGCTAGGGGCAAAGTCCTAAGAGTAATAGACGCAAAATCAACCGGCTTGACGAAGAAATCAAGTGCTCAAGCTTACCAAAGTAATTCTCTCACTTAATCCACTCTCCTTTCACTCAAAACCCTAGGGGAATCGAAGATTGGAGCAAAAGGGGGGAGGAGAGGGGTGCCTTTGTTGCTTGGGAGCTGTTAGGACGAAGTTGGGTGAGCTATGAATGAATCCATAACGGTTAGAAGTGAAAAGATGGCTATTTATACTCTTAGTAGAAATCTAACCGTTCAGATCTACGTCGGAAGTTCCGACACAGATCTCGGGACTTCCGACCTTAACAGAAAACACTGTTCACACAGGGTCAGAAGTCCCCACGCGCAAGTCAATGTCGGAACTCCCAACAAATGTCGGGACTTCCGATGGTCGGGACTCCCGACATACGCCGGGACTTCCGACGTGCGTAGACAGCCAACCAACCAACAACGCCCCAGGTGTTGGGACTCCCGACATGTGTCGGGACTCCCGACATGGGTTAGGACTTCCGACGGACGCAGACAACCGGCCAGCAGAACCACAGGTGTCGGGACTTCCAACTTGGGTCGGGACTTCCGACTGTCGGGAGTTTCGACTCACGTCGGGACTTTCGACGACCACAGTCACCGCACAGGCTAAGTGACTAGGCGTCAGGACTTCCGGCATGAGTCGTGACTTCCGACGGTCGGAGTTTTGGCTTACATCGGGACTCCCGACACCGACAGTCACAGAAAAATATTCTATGTGCTCGTTGAGTGCTAGAGTGTCTCTCTTTTGATTTTATTTTTATGCTTGAGCACTCTATCTTTCTCAGACCAACTAAGTTTGCATCCCTCTTTATAGTGCGGTGGAACCTAAACTCAAAAACATATATAAAACCTTTGGAGAGTGTTTTCAGTTTGTCCGCCTTTACAAGTTCAAGAATTGAGGGATACCATATCATCTTTATCAATTGTTTGAATCTTTCATGGGACTAATAGCTGCGACATATCTCATTAAGATCACATTAGTCCATAATTTGGATGTCATCAATACACCAAAACCCACATAGGGGGCAAATGCGCTTTCAGAGGGTGTTACAACTACCGACATATGGGGCCAGCCACCTAGACACCCGAGGTTTGACTTATTACTTCAGCTAACTCAACAAAATATATTTCATCATTGATGTGGTCCGGTTCCATGGCAAGACCACCTCATCACAATTTACCAAAGCAGTGTCACAATGGGTGATGTAAACAATGCATATGATATGTAACAGAAACATGTCTTTTTTCGATCAATAAGCACCACCTAGAAAATAGAACTAGGAATGATGCTCATTGGTGGTGCTCACCATAAGAAGGCTTAGGCAATGGGCCATATGTGTGATGCCACCTACAACACACATCTCTTATCATACTAGTCTAGAAGCTTTTTGAACTCTTCCTTGGCATCTTCAACATTCTCTATGGACATCTTGCACAACCCATGGCATGCATATGGGCTTGGTTATTGGCTCGATGTAGAGGTGGTGTTTAATGATGCTTTGGCGGCCGCCTAGGAGGCCAGAAGGGGACCAAGCAAAGGCATCGAGGTTATTAGCTTGGAATATATCTAGTATTGGGGCCTTTGTCTTAAGAGGTAGTTTAATTCCTATGCAAGATGCATTGGGGTTGGTCTTCATCGATGACAAAGGTCTTGATGCCTCCCTGCAATTCAACCTTTCGAGCCCTCGGGCTCTAACATATCATACTCTAGTGTGAGATTGCCAGCGATGTTGGGGAACATGTGGATTTTGAGAGGTGTGGTGTAGCTATATACTCGAAGTGCGGGCCACACTTTAATTTTCTTAGATGGTAATGATACCTTTGGGCATCCTAGTAGCTTCATGCAAAGGTAGTTGTGGTGAGGTGTGGCTCTAAAGCGCTTGAGCATACAACAGTGTAGGATGTCATTGTAGGAATACTTGGTTTGTTCTCAACCACATTGAAGGTGACTGATTCCGTATGTACTACTATTTTGGCATCCAAGGTGATTGGGAACTCTTTTTTCTCCTAAGGTCTTGAGGGACTAGTCATTGAAACCTTTGAGTACCCTCTTGATGTTGTTTTTTAGTTTTTAGTGGGAGGAGGATAAAACTGATATGTATAGGTATTCCTTCTGAATCTGTTGAAGTTTCTTGGCTCCAATTTGTGCCCCCCATATCTCTTCATACTGTACAATCCAAGATTTCTCTTTTTTGGGGAGGGGGTCGAACCCCATTTTAATGGTGTTTTAAAACATTATTTTGGTTGAGTTTATGGAATGATTTTGGAGTTTTTTTTGGTCTTTGGAATTTGGTCATATGATGGCTTGAAACTCAGCTCTCCTCTCTTAAGTTTCTCCCTCCAAAAGCTATCTTTTCTTGCCTCTTTTGGTGCATTTCATAAAATCTTTGAGCTAGAGCTATTGGGGGTGTTCTTGACTAGTTTTTAGGTGCTATGAGATCTTAGGAGCATATCTAGACTTTCCGTTGAATAGATTTTTCATGAGTACCTCAATTCTGTCTTTTGGCTTTCTTGAACCCCCCCCCCGATTTGAGAGAGAAATTCTTCAGTTCGTGATGAAGCCCAGGCTTTTTTGGAAAGATCACATGGGATTACCATCATGAATTCGTCAAGGTAGGGACCAAGTTTCATTATTTTTGGAGATGATTTGGCGTGGTTTTGGATTGTTTTTTTGTTTTTCCTCAAAAACCTACTCGAATTGTTATTAAAAAAATAGGCCAGAACGGTTTCTATATTGTGCTTTGGCGTCCTTCTCCATTCTTTGCTTGTTTGGTTTCTGCACCATCTCTATAGCCTTGTTCATAAGGTGTAGGTACCTTATGACTACGTGAACTTGGCAAGAGCTATAAGATAGGCTAATGTTTACCTTTGAACATAGCCAACATATAACTTGTATGGTCGGTGAGAAAAAATTGAAACTCTTTCCATTTGGTAGGGCTTCTCCACTGGCTCCAGGAGCCATTTGGAGCTGCTTTGTGCCAAACAGGATAAAACAAAATGGCTTCATCCAGGAAGCCCCTTAAATCGTGGTCACACAAAGGTTTGAGGCGGGATGGAGCCAAAAATAGTGGCTTCACCCGACTTCACCTTATCCTACATGGTGTTCTGTGAGAGCATATTTTAAGGAACTTTGTATGTGGAGCTGTTTTGCCAAACGATTTACCAAACGGCTTCAGCTCCACCGATGGAGCTGTTCATGGAGCTGAAGCCCAAAAAATAGCTTCACTAGTGAAGTGGAGCCGTGCCAAACGGGGCCTTATTCACCATTATTCTTTTGGTTGCCTTTTAGATCCTTCCGAGTATATATATATATATATATGATGAGTGATATGCTATAGATCAACAAGTAGTTTGCTTTTCTTTTTTTGTGTATGAACTATGAAGAGATCTACAATATAGCTAATTGTTTGTAGAGTGATACCTGTGGCGGTGGGCATGCCTCGAATCGGTTGTATGGTGCTTGATGATTATGCACATTGTTTCGTTGAAATAAAGTGGGGGAACTTCTTCCTCTAACTATTTTTTTAAATGTTCTAACCAGTTAGCAAAGTTGGCCATGCAGCCCGAGCCCGTCGGCCCGGCCCAAGGCCCATTTTTTTGGCCTTGGCCCAGCACGGAGGCTAGCGGGCCCGGGCTGGCCTGGCCCGGAGCAGCAGGCCGTGCCTGGGCCTGACCCTAGGCACGTGGGCCGTCACGGCACGGCCTGCTATAGAGCAGCCGGCTCGCTAGCGGCCCGCCAGGCCGCCTCCCCGATTCCCCGAACCCTAAATCCCTACCTGGCTACCCCGCTCCCCGCCGCGCCGCTCGCGACCGCCACCACCATCCTCTCCCTCCTCCCCCTCCCTGTCGTTGGGCACACCCAAGTCCTATCCCACTGCTGGCGCCGCCTATGGCCCTCCGCATCACTCCACCTTCTCGGCTCCCACCTCCCCGTCCCCGCCTCCTCCCTCTCCGCTGCCGTGTCCTGGATCCTCGCCTCCCATCGCGGCAACACCATGAGGTTCCATCTCCTCATCGCCCGTCCCTCCGCCTCAGACTTTGACTCCTGGATACGCTCCCTCGCCACCAAAAACCTCCTAGAACTTGTCCTCCGGCACCCTTCCGACGAGACTCTTCGCCTCCCTCCATTCCTCTCCTTCCGGTCCCTCTGCACCGCGGAGCTCACCAACTGTCGCCTCCCCGAGGACGGCACCGGTGGCGGCGAGGTCTATTCCCCCACCTCAGCGAGCTCACCCTCAAGCGCTGGCGGCGACCGCCTCTTCCATGCCTCCCCGCGTGGCCCCACCTCCAGGGCAAGCGCGCTAGCGACCGGATCTGCCTTCGGAACGAGCGCGCCGGCCGTCTCCCTCCCGTGACCGGATCTGCCTCTGGGGCAAGCGCGCCGGCGGCGGCGACCTCCTCCCGTGGCTGGCCTACCTCCTGCTCTCTCCTTCCCTCTCTCGTGGGCCTCGGGCTGGCCCGACACGCTGGAGTGGCCGTGCTTCTCGGGCCGGCCCGGCACGAAAATCGGCCCAGTAGGTCGTGCCTGGGCCGGAGGCCAGGCCCGTGGCCCTGTGAGGCACAGCCCGGGAGGCACGGCGTGCCGTGCCGGCCCGTTGGCTATCGGGCCATGCTTTCATGGGCCTGTGCCGGGCCGGGCCGGGCCAGCCCGTTGGCCATCTATGGACCCGTTTGTTTCCACTTCTCCTGGCCACGCTTGGATTATAATCTAAGCGAAGATTTTCTCGCTTCTCGCTTTTCGCTTCTCGTAGTTCAAATCTCTGAAGCGGCTTACCACATAAGCGAGAATCGGTGGAAATAAGCAAAGCGTTTGGCGGGATTCTCGCTTATTTCCACCGACAAGCCGCTTATAAGCGGAAACAAACAGGGCCCTATACCAGTTAGTATAAGCTGCGTGTACCTGCATTAGGACTGGTGGGATGCATATGCTTCAGTAAGGTAGGCAGGCCACACAGCTGATGATGGATCATCTTGGCTACTGGATTGTCAGCAGAGCTAGTGATATGCACGTGCATGTACGTGCAGTGGTCAAAGAGGACGACGGACTGGTCACTGGTGAAGTGGTGAGTGCTGAGGGTGGCCAGGCCAAGCCTGCAGTCTCAGTTTGTTGTGCAAGGAAAGATTTTCACTGCTCACCTTTGACAAACGAGAGATGGCGATACCGAGGAAGCTATTTCGGGTTCTCCTCCGACTCCTCGCTAGCTCTAGCTCACATGTTCATGTACTCCTGTAGTCGTCCATCACACAACAGTGAAATGCAACTGCTACATGAATGAATGAATGCACCATCGTTAAACTACAGTGCGTCGTCTCCTCTAATTGCTGCTGCTGGCGTTTTGAACCGGCCAATTATTATCAAATAAAAACAAAACGCTACAGTGCATGAACAGTGTCGCCGAATCCGGCGGCGCCGAATCGGCCTCCAACTAAACACGGCCATGAATGAATGAATGCACCATCGTCTACAGTGCGTCGTCTCCTCTCTGCTGCTGGCCCGGCCCGGACTCCCTCGCACACTCCATCTTTTTCTGTCTGTCTGTCTGTCTGTGCATGTGTGTACAGAGAGGGAGAGAGCGAGCGAGAGAGAGATCGCCCAGTCAAGTCCAACGCGCGCCATGATAGCATGCACAACTGTTCAGTAGAGAGAGAGACACACAGAGAGTGAGTGAGTCGTGCAGTGGATCTGCATGACGACGACTATCGATCTATCCGATCCATGACCGGCTGGCTAGTGAGACAGAGAGCAGGCAGCACTCACTACTGCACTAGTGATGGAGGTAGCGGGACATCGATCGGTGTACAAATAGCTAGCTAGCCAGCAACACCGTTTCGTTCCACTCATCACTACGCACCAGCAATACCGGCCATTACATACCACCTAGCAAAGCACTCCACCATGCATAGTATCTCTTAGCTAGCTATACCTTCTGCTGGTTACATTGCAAGCAAGAGAAGTACCCGTAGCAGAGCTAGATCTAGCAGTAGCAGCTAGCATGGATGAGAGGGAGAGCAGGAAGAAGCAGCTGCAGCAGGG
This sequence comes from Miscanthus lutarioriparius, assembly GCA_904845875.1. Taxonomy (NCBI): domain Eukaryota; kingdom Viridiplantae; phylum Streptophyta; class Magnoliopsida; order Poales; family Poaceae; genus Miscanthus; species Miscanthus lutarioriparius. The sequence continues at coordinate 150,430,485 of CAJGYO010000007.1, read as the reverse complement.
CGCATCAAGCAGAGAGCAGCAGGCGGCAGCATCGTCGTCATGGAGCTACAGCAGCTGCAGCTTCACTTGGCCACCGCGATCCTACCCCTGCAGCTTCTGCAAGAGGGAGTTCAGGTCCGCGCAGGCACTCGGGGGCCACATGAATGTCCACAGGAGGGACAGGGCAAGGCTCAGGCACGGCTCACCTCCTCCTCCTCATCCCACCACCACCACCACCACCACCACCACCGGCCAGGGCACCGCCGGCGATGATGATGATGATTCTTCCCAACCTCAACTATCCGCCACCACATCAGTACCATTGCCATCGCCCCACCACCACCAGCAGCAGCAAGAAGCTGCTTGATCGTGATGGCGACAGTAAGCGCCCGTCGTCCATGGAGCTGGAGCTGGAGCTGGGGGTTGGAGTGGTGTGCAGCAACTGCAACACTGCTGCAGCCACTTCTACTACCCCTACGACTGCGCATGCTCCAGCAGGTGGTGGCCCGGAGGATGCTGACGGCGATCTCGACCTTGAGCTCAGGCTGGGTGTCTCTTCTTCATCCATCCATCACACACACGTATACGGCCGGGTGCATGATATGTAACCCAGGATGTATATGCGTGCTCAGTGCTCTGCCTGTGCAATGCATGTATGGATCGGAATCGAGCCATCCAAACTTCTAAATTAAATCCGAGCTGAGCCGGCCTATGTGTAAGTTGAAGTTGTGCTACCACAAGATAGAGATGAAGACACCAGTCTATCTCTATTAGTTCTCTACCTAGTAGTAATAGTAGCAGTAGATGATGCTTGCCTAGGATCAATTAGCCATATGTGTATGCATGTCTCTTTGATTCAGTTACATAGCTAGTCGATTGATCATGTGCTAACTTTATTATTAGGAAATTAAAATGTTGTGGCTTGGCTTCACATGTCTATCGTCTCTATGTATATACGTTATTATTTTTATATAAACTAGTTGAATTCTCCGTGTGTTGCTACGGCAATTTTAGGATGGTAACTTATGAGAATGAAAACGTTATTAGATAGGGAGTGATGCATGTTCTAAGATTATTTATGGGTATAACTCTTATGGTAGTCTAATTTCAACCACCAACTCCAACATCGGGTATATTTGGCACCTCAGCTACTAAAACCATTTACAATGGTCAAAGCATAATTTAGAAGACCGTGACAGATTAAAAAACATCTTATAATAAACTGGAGATTTTTTTAATCGTTTTATTAATAATAATTGCTCCCAATTTTTTTTAGAACTGACCCTTTTGGTCACGGTGCCGCTGGCGCGACAAAATAAGTTGTCGCGCCACATGTATTGACGCGGCAACATCTGCCATGTTAGACATTTCCGATGTGAAAAACTTGTCATGCCACTCCTGTTGGCGTGACAGTATTGTTTTGTCACACCACCGAGAGTTGTGTGACAAGACTGAACCTTAAAAAATCATAAATTTTCGATACGATGCAGGATGAAGATGAATTTTATATGAAAATTGTAGATCTCAATGAGATCTACAACTTTCTAGTTTTGAGTTTTTTTTTTCATTTGAGGACGTTAAGATACTAAAAAAATAATATCAAATTTTAAGGGACAATAATCGTGTACTAGTGCTTGTCGTATTAGAAAAAAGAATATCTTTTCTGTATGGTGTCAAATGAAGATACACTTTACATCAAAGTTGTAGCTCTCAACGAGATCTACGACTTTATGGTTTTGAGTTTTTATATTTGAGGTCATTAAAATGCTTGAAAAAATAATATAACATTTAAGCGGCATAATAATCACGTACTAGCGCTTGTCGCATTAGAAAAATAATATTGTTTTTGTATGGTGTCAAATGAAGATACATTTCATATTACGTAACTTTAATTATACCGAATTTGGCCGTATTAGATAATACAGATTCCACATCCCTTTACCTCTGCTATAAATATGGTGTCTCTACTGAAACATGGAGGCTACTAAATACAACAAAATTTAAATAATCAAACATAATTTTACTAAATATGGCTTATTTGTGTAGTACAAGCAAACACCAAGACATTGCATATATTTATGTTGTCTTAATTTTTTTTTTGAAACTATGTTGTCTTAATTTTGGTTGCATAAGGGTCTAATGCGGGTTAAGACTATTGTAGACAACTAATCAGATTCTATGTGTATTAAGTTATGTAATATGAAAGAATTATGCTAAGAGTTTGGTAGAAAAAAGTCATGCACATAAATATTTTCTAACACACATGTAGTTGAATAACCAAAAACTCATTAAGTTTCTACACACGAAGGTTCTGTTATAGGAGTTGTGAAAAAGTTGTTGCAAGAAATTTGTGCTAAACGTTTATAAGGTTGTAAAATTTTAAAAATAGAAAGTTATATAATTAAATTCACTAAAAAATAGGTAAAAATCGAAGATGCAAGAGAACAGTTCCTGGTTTCCAGCCCTGGAGTGAGCGAGCTAAATGTAGTGAATCGCATGTTAAGCCGCATGCAAGAATGCAAATATGCAACACAAAGATTTAGTATAATTTACATAAACAATAATAAAATAGAATAAATAAATGAACTAAGTAATGAAACTTGAACAATGAAATATAAGACGATTAAAAATAATCGATAAAGCAAATTATGGATCGCAGGCTTTGGTATACAGGCCAATTCACCCCTAACAATTTTTTTTGTGTCACACGGTGAAACATAAAGTGGGATGTAAAATTTTTTGAGTTTGTATGTCATGTGTGTTGAAAAAAGTAGATTACTTCTAGAATTGTGGTTATTTTGTTCGGATAGACCTGAGATATTAGAATGTATGAAAAAATGTTCGGTATTTTTTTTAATGTAGGCGGGTGTCATGCATCGCCTCACCAATGTTTAAACCCAAAACACAAGTAGCATGGACAGAAAACGTCGGTTAGAGATAAATTTAACCAATTTGAATATTTTGGACCAATTTGTATAGTCTAAGTCAAACCATAAATAAAAGGGAGAATTATCTATTTGGCACTAAAACAAATCAGTGTTTCGTATTTGGCACTCGAAAATTTGAACTTTCTTATTTAACATAAAGTTAAAATTTTCTTTTTTAAATGGCACTGCCGTCCATCTAGGACAGTAACGGTGTCAAGTGACTGGCAAAATGACATAAATACCCCACGGAGTCCCCACACGACGAGCGTGTGCGGCCATCAATGCGAAAGCACGCCAGCAGCGTGGCGCTTTCGCCTCTAGCTAGCACGCAAGCGGCAAGCGGCTAGCACACGCGCGCCGCCATGCCGCCAGAGCAAGCAAAGCGATGGCGGCAGCGCCGGCGAAAGCGACCGCAAAGAAGCGAGAGGTCTTATGCACGGCGCGCCAAAGACAGAGGCGGGCTCGCAGACGCAGCAAGGCTCGCGCCTCATGCGATCTGCGACGGAGGCGGGGTCTGCATGGCCGGCTGCCATAGAACACCTTGGGAGATGGCTTCTCTTGCGGCCCTGCGGCGGCCGGCTTCTTCACCGCGCTCGAGTCGGCACCAGTGGAGTCTGCGTCGGGTGTGGTTGCTGCGGGACTGCTCTTCCCGCTGCTACCGTTGTCTATGTCCAAGGCAGGGAGCTTCATTTTGGCCAGGGAATCCGTGAATTGATGCATGCTCTTCATGTACATGTCCATGATCTGGTCCCGTCCACCTTCACCTCCTGCTCGATGTGGACGGCGGAGCATCACGGTCAGACGACGGCGCTGCACGGCCTCAGGCGTGCGGCGGCGGCTCGAGGGTCGCGGGCGCGGCGAAGCTCCCCGCGCGGCGGTGTGCCGGCGAGGCGCGCGAGCGAACCTCTCCAAAGACAAAGCGTACTCCCTTGCGGCGCGTGGGCAAAGACGCGAGTAGAGTCAGCAGCGGCGGCCGGCGCGCGCGAGGTGGCGGCGCGAGACGAGACTAGCGGCGCGCGCAGAAGCGGCACGACCGGCCGGCCGAGGCGCGCCCGTGGGGGGCGGCGTAGTAAAGCGTGGCTAGAAACCGGTGGTTTCTTCCCACGAAAGGGCCGGAGATTCACACGACGACGGTCGAGAGCCGAGGGTTGCTCGTCGCTCGATGCTCCGGCGGGAAAAGCGATGCGATGCCGCGCACGCCCCAATCGCCGAGCACGCGCAGGGGCCGAGGTCGCACGCGGCTCCGTCCGAGTGGCTCCCGTCGGCCCTAAGGAAGACGGCGCCGCGTGAGTCTCTTCGCGGCGGTGGCAAGGCGATCTAATGCGCGACGGCGGCAATGACGACTACGTCGTAATCCACGTGTGTGGTCCACGGTGGTGGCGTACGGCGGCGGCCGCCACCGAGACGCGCGCGCGTTAGGCAGCCGCCGAATCTTCGCTCGATCTTGGCAGCGGCAATGCAGCAAGCTGGCTTTGAAGCCTTGCGGTGGCTTGCGCAAGACTGTGTGTGCTGCGAATATGCAAAGCTCGGCACCGGTCCCCATAGGCGCCACCACCGCGGGCCGTGCGAGCTCATCCTGAGCAACCCATGGAAGGCGCCAAGCGAAGCTTGGCCCGTCTGCAATGGAACTCCTCCAAGTCATTGTAGCAGCAACAGCAGGTCCATGTCAGTGCCGAGCCATGGCAACGCGGGCTCGGGCGTGGCGGAGCTCCATGGCTTCGCTGCGGAGGTGAATTGTAATTCCCTCACGTTTGGTCAAATTTCAGTCTTCCGTATCTAACAGAGGGGTACATTGGACATAGGGAGAAAAAAAATGCTGACACACAGTAAAATCAGTCAACTAACAGATAACCAATGAAAATGGACGGCAGTGCCATTTAAGAAAGAAAATTTTAACTTGATGCTAAATAGGAAAGTTCAAATTTTCGAGTGCCAAATACAAAACACTGATTTGTTTCAATGCCAAATAGATAATTCTTCCTAAATAAAATGACTTGTTCAAGATAGTTAGGACTTTTTTTTTTTGAGAAAAGATAGTTAGGACTTGTTTTAAGATAGGTATGGAATAGGCGAATTCTATCCTGACAACAGGCCCACGTGGCAGCGTGACTTGATCCTTATGCTGGTCGTGCATCCATATCCATCCATCCTCCAGATCCAACGGCGGAGGAGGACTTGGAGGAGAGCAAGGAGCGCGATGCAACGCAACGGGCCAACGGCTCTCTCCTCTATTCGTCTTCTTCCTCTAGCCGTGTAGGCCCCCCCCTTACAACACACTCCACCCACCCGACCTGACCAGATCGCTGGTCAAAACCCTAGTCAAACCTTGCCGTTTGATCTCCGGCATCCAATCCAGCCTCCAATTCACCTCCTCACCAGTCCAAGATTCCAATCCAAGCACTTGATTCGAAGCGGAATCCCCCATCCCATCCCATCCTATCTGGATGGGCGATGGCGATGCTGCGTCGGGGATGGGGAGGAGGTGCCCCAAGCACCCGTCGGAGCCGCCCTTCACCGGCTTCTGCTCCGCCTGCCTCCTCGACAGGCTCCACGCTACCCATCTAATTGGTGTGGTTGTGGCCTCCCCTTCCCGGCCGCCGCCGCCGCCTCGTCCACCTTCGCTTCCCTTCCACCAGGACCCGGAGGAGGAGGAGTTCCCTGCTTCTTGTTCCACAGGGGAACCGCCAGCGGTGGGGAGGAGGATAGGGGAAGGGAGGACCACGCTCCTTCGCCTCTTCCAGCTAGAGGACCAAGGAGAGGAGCGTGAGCAGGGCACCGACACCGGCACCGACGCCGCCGCCTCCACCAGTGGCGGTGACGCCCAAGATCCGCCGCCTCACCTTCAGCGCAAGCGCTCCCTTCGTCACTCCTGCAGCGAATGGATCGCCTGCTGTGACGCCGCCGCCGCCGCCGCCAACCATTCCTCCTGCCTACCCTCCCGTCAGTCCCTCGACGCCTCCTCCTCCACCACCTCCGCTGCAGCTGCTGCTGCTGCTGGTGTGGCGCTGGCGCCTACTAATCCACACCCAAACAACGCCGCTGCTTCTGTGGGAAGCAATTGTGTTGCCATGGTAGAGAGGAGGACGGGGAACCTGAGGTGGAACCAACTGTGGCCAATCAAGGGCTTCCTCGCCAAGCCCGCAGGACATCTGCTCAACAGGTCCTTCTCCGAGTCCTCCAGGTCAAGGTACGGCCTCCACCCCGGGGGCGCCGCCATTGCAAGATCCTCTTCGTCACAGTCGCAAGGTATCCGCCTCAACGGCAGCCACTCCGTGTCTTCCGCTGGGAATGGTATGGACTCTTCTGACAGATCACTCCCCGGTGATTCTGTTGGACATGCACATGTCCACCATTGCCAGCCTCGCCTCAAGGACAGGCTCCACTGGCTCCGCCGCAGCCGCAGCGTTCACTATTCTTCGCCTACCAGCACTGTGAATGCTGGTCTTACTCCTTTCAGAAGCAGAAGCAGCAGCACCAGGAGCACCACCGCACACTAGAACCACCGAAGGTTTCATGCTGGCTTCTTTGCTACACAAAGATATCAACGCTGATAATTCTTAGGACCTGCCAGCCATAATATAGCTTCTGACTGCTTGGCTACACAATTTGTTGTAGAATCAGTAATTACAAACTACCTCAAATTGTAAACTAGCATGGTAATAAGCCGATAGGGTAGGGCTGATAATTCTCCCCCATTCTTTGTTCTATATATATGTTGAAAATGGAACAAATCGCTGGAGTACATTCATTCCCACCTGTCTACTCTGTTATGGGTAATGAGCAATGAGCAATTATGTGCTGTGGTTGGCCAATTAATACCAACCGATTATGATTTCATACTCGGCTGCTTGCAACTGACTGTCAATGAAGTTTTCAAGTTGGTTTGCATGTTGTAACTCAGGTAATTTATTTAGATGTCCTTGAGCTTTTTTGGCGAACTTGCTATATGCACATGTAGTAGTGTACAGGTAAACCATGAATCTGTATAGATTCTACCAACTGGCTGTGCGATTTTGGTTGTGGCAGGATCTTCTTACAACTCGCAACCTGTAGCTATTTGTTGCCTGCTGCTTTAGTTTTGAGGTTGAGTTACTGTTTTCTATTGCTTCTGAATATATTGATTGATGGTTTTCCATATTAACCTGTTATTTTCTGGGCCTCTGACATTATGGACATGTGTGCCACCAGCAATCCACTATGCTTCAGTTTTATGGGTTGGATCAAATTTCAGTATTCAGGAAAGTTTGGTTTCTTTTAATTTGATTATATGAAAGTTTGAGCATACTATTTTGCACCTTTGCTGCATGACCTGTGATACTGACTTACAATGCACTAGCTCCATTGCATTACCTAGTTTTGAGGCCCCTTTATGTTTGTGTTATTCAGCAAGCTATGTGATTTCGACATTTTGGTTTTGTTGGCGTACTCTGACACGGGCGGAGGAAGGACTGGTGCTGCCGGGGCTGCAGCACCGGTCCACCTAAGAAAATCATCACTAGCACTATTAAATCAGAGCTGCTATATAGAAAAATAGTTGCTTTCTTCGTCCCAAATTATAAGATGTTTTGACATTTCAAGATTCAAAGTTTTTTACTATGTATCTAGATATAACATATGTCTAAGTGGGTAGCAAAAGCTATGGATCTAGAAAAGTAAAAAAAACATCTTATAATTTGGAACTGAGGGAGTAGTTACCATCTCATCCAAGCAATAAGTATTGGTTATCACCTAAGTTGTGTAGTTTATCTTCAATATAAAATTTGGTTCAAATCTAGTTAAATTTTTAGCCTTTCTAACTTAGCACCTCCTTTCCTCTATTTCCTGCCATTGATTTGTAATATGCAAATAGTAGAACCTTGAAGTTTGTGCGCTCTACAACCAAACCACCATAATCTCAGTCCTTTTTCAGAGAGAAAGAGCCCAATTCACCAATGTATTGATAACTCTTAGTAAGGTTCCTTTGGAAGCCCAGCCCATTTCAGAGACAGCTAGCCTATCTTCTCTATACGTTCATATTGGGCTCTCTGAAGTCTGAACAAGCCGGCAAACATCACAAAGTCCAAAATAAGTCTACAAAAGTACTACAACAGCAAATTGAGAAAAGAGATCGTCACAATCTAGCAGCAGACTTGTTTATTTTTTTTCTCAAAAAAGCAGATTTGTTTAATTTGTGGACTGTTCCTATGTTATCGATGTTAAATATAAGAGCAAACTAACTAAGAAAAGGATAGATATATCTGTTAGATTGATCTCCACCAACGGTTAATTGGGCCCTTAATCCGTGCTCTGATCGGAGGCTCTCAGCCTTTCTACTGGCTGATGGGTCCCCGTCGCGCAGCGCCATAAAAGGATGGTGGGGGCTGGGGCACAAGACACGAGGTTCACCGCAGCCGCCAGCGCCCCACCGGTTTTCCTATCCCTAAGCCGATCTAGAGGACGCGCTGTAAGCAACGGGAAGCACCATCGCCTTCGCCGCCACCACCAGACCGGGTCTGCACTGCTACTACTATCGTCGTCGGCGCCATGGCTGCAACCGGAGACTCGAGACTCCGAGCGTCGCTGCGGCACCATGGCCACGACATCGGTCAGGCGAGGTACATAAGTTATGTTTTACCCACTAGATCTACACCTAGATAGTCCAAGATTTCCATCAATGGTATCGGAGCCAATTTTTTCTAGTGTGTAGATCTAGATCGGGGTAGAAAAGTGAAAAGAAATCAAGAAAGAGAACAAATTGAATTGGCCCTAACAGAAACCCTAACCCTAGCAAAGAAAAGAGCATCGGCGGACTTACCTGTGTCCGCGCCGCCGGTCGCCACCGCCACCGTCCTTTGGACGCCGCGGGAAGACAACCCGGCCGCGCGCACGAGCTCGCCGATGGCACAGAAAGTAGTCGCGCCGCTGCTCATCCCTGTACGTGCGCGAACTTCGCCCTAAGGGCACCGCTGTGAGATCATTCGACAAAGCCGCGCGATGGACGCACGAGAGCTCCAGCGAAGGGATCCACGATGGCGCCACCAACTTTTTTGCCTTGCGCTCATCCCGTCGTCTGGCATCGTCGGCGTCTGGTTGTGGTCGCGAGAAAAGCGGAAGGAGAAAGAAGAAATGGTCTTAGGATTTTGGGGGAGCCGGTCGTGCGCCGTTTTTGTTCCTCCGGAAATGAAGCTCGGTCATCCGATCTTGATCTGCGGCTGAGAATTCTCCCAACCTTAGCTGGGCTTGAGGGGGGGGGGGAGAAAGGCCCAAAGGGCAATGTGAGGCCTAGACCCAGGTTGCGGCCTGTGTGGCCAGCACCATGCTGAGATGGGCCGAGACAGCGCGCAAGTGAGCCACTAGGCCGCGCGAGAGCGGCAGTGGGCCGCTGCGTGAGCTAGGCCTTCGAGCCAAAATGCATAGTAACAGTATTGTATTTAGCTTTTTTATTTTCAGAAGTAATTTTTAGATGAATTTTAGTCAAATTTGAAGGTTTAAATCTCCGTCAAAATTTGAACCAATAGGATTATTTTTCAGAGAGTAGATGAGTACAGTAAAATGCTTCTAAAAAGTAGATAAATAATTTTTTCATGTTTCCGTTGCCAAGTTTAATGTTGATTATCTTCTAATTAAATTTAAACCAACGGGAGAATTTAATTTGAAGAGCAGTTATATTTAGTAAATTATGATTATGTTTATCCTCTAATTAAATTAGAACCAACGGAAAATTTTAAATTAGAGGAGTAGTCCATTTTATTTATGTTAAACTATGGTATTGTTATTTTCTGACCAACGTTGATGATAACAATATTATAATGAGTTTAGGGTTGAGGTTTAAATCTCTGATAAATTTTACATCAACGTGGTCAATTTTTCAAAGAGTAAATAAGAACCACGAAATGATCCTCAATTAAAAGAATGTATTTTATTATCAAGTTTCCACTTCAATGATGTTGATTATCTTCTAATTAAATTTGAACCAACGGGAGAATTTAATTTTGAAGAGTAGTTATATGTATTTCTAGTTGATTTATGAGTTTTATGCATTAATTCTATTTTCTGTCCAACGGTGATGTAGAATTGATGCAGAAGCACCTTGTTTATTTTTAACCGACGGGATCAGTCAGCTGCAAGCCAACGGGCTATAATGCTGGGCTATGTGAATAAAAAGGATTGAGTCAAGCCAGTTCAGGACTGTTTTGTTATTGTTGTTAGTTTATTAATTTTCTAATTAAATTGGGACCAACGGAGAGATTTAATTAGAAAATGAAGAAATAAGTGAATATTTTAGTCGTCATGACTAAGTTTTCGTTACAGTAAATTATGTATAGATTTATCCCGCATGGGGAGAAGTTTTGGCATAGCACTTATGCTAGTCAATCTTGTATGATGGGAGAAGTTTTGTGATGATTCACATGTTTTGTATCCCACATAGTAAGAGAAGTTTAGGTAGCTCTTATGTTGTCCTAGTATTGATCGTGGCACAATAGAAATGCATGGTCATGGTCAATACTAACCAAAGGATAAGAAAAGATGCAAGCGTGACTTACAAAAGTACTGCTAATGAAAGACCTTGTTGAGTTCTTGAAGTGAAATAAGAAAAGTATACTCACAAATGGACCAAGAAATAACTTTATTTATATGACATAATCATGTGAATGAAGTAAGTTATAAATATCTCCTCGTTCATAGGTTTTCTGAATAGATCTTAAAATTATGGCAGTAAAGTTCATGCCATATTTTGAGGGAAAGAATATTAAGATCAATTAAGAAAAATACTCTTTGTTAAGAGTGAGATAAAGATCAATTAAGAAAGATATTCTTCATTAAGAGTGAGATAAATATTAGTTAAGATAAAACCGTTGGAGGAGTACAACGGTCACAATAATGATACCCCTAAGCAGAGAAATAGCTAAATTCCTGGACCTTTTAAAATTCCGACAGGAAGATAGCGTAGTCAGCCTCAAAGATGTTAAGGTGGTGCTTAAAGCGCCATATAAGATTTTAACAGATTAAACCTAAAATAAGATATTTAAAGATACACCATCTTTAAAAAAAATGGGAAGATCTAGAGGAGCATGGTATGTAGAGGTATGTAGATACCTAAGACTTGAAGAAAAGAGGGACTGCGTGCCCACTCTAGTGACTCAGGGCAACAAGTTTCTCAATACCTGTTGATGTTGTATGACTAATATAACACATATCGTTAGCTCTTCGAAGAAGAATAATGTAAACAAGAATCTTGTAATACAGGAGCCTATAGAATCAATTGCCTCTTGGCAATGAAGAGCAACAACAGCCCCATATGAAAGTGCCAGTAGATGAGGCTCTAGAAGGTTAAAAAGAATTAGTAAACTAGTTTTTTGATGACTATAAAGTCTATGTTAGTAAAGAAATTCAAATATAGGGTGTTCCCACCTCATTTGAAGAAGCCATGAGAAGCGTTTACTCGTTTAAATGACAAAAAATTATGGAAGTTGAAATGAATTTGATAAATACCAACGATGTTTGGGACTTAGAAGAAATTCCTGATGGAGCCAAAACAGTAGGCTGTATAAGGGTCTACAACACAAAACATGACTTCAAAGAAAATGTAGAAAGATATAAAACACAACTTATAAGAAAAGGCTTTACGCAAAGAGAATGAATAGATTACAATGCGAGTTTTCTGTAACACCCTCGATGTTACATTGTAAATCATTTACTAAAATATTGCATGAACATCATATTTATGTGTTAATGTATGTAATATAGGGTGTAGATTAATTTACGTAACTTAAAACAGCCAACGGAAATGCATAATGAAAGGTTGTTCGTGACGTATGAGATTATCAAGTAAGGATGTTCGTGAATTTTTATTGAACGAAAACACTATAGAACGTATATACAGAACTTTAATAAAGTTAGAAGTACAAAATTTGTAGATGACGATGAAATACCTGCGGTCGAAAAATGAGTTCACTAGCTAACATACCTAATAGCTTGGAAATCAAATTTGACACGAATCCGATCAAAACTTAATCGATTTCGTAAGTCTAAAAATGGTTTGACAAAGTTATGTTTGGCAATTTTTGTAGAGTAATTGGGTTATGGAGTGGTGTGGTTTTATGGCTGGTTTTAGTAGCCTAACATGCCCTCTCAAGTATAGCATAGGTGGTTTGACGATTGGATCAACGATTTAGGTTTTTAGAATGCTTTAAAAATCGTGCACAGCACGTCCTCGGGCTGGTTCGTAGGCCGTGCGCGGTCACCACGTGCGGTCTCAGTGCCGCCATGCCAGCTTTGCCCGCGCTGGCCGGCCGAAGCCGCCCTGGTTTGGCAATGGCCCGATGGAGCTGGCTGCTGTGCGTGCCACTGGCCGCCTGTCGTCCAATCACAGCGCCCCGCTACCGGGCCTCTGCCGCTCGTGTTGCGTGGCCACTGCTGTGGGCTACAGTCGCGCTTGCTGGGTTGCTCGCGTGTCCCCACGCCGCTTGCGTCGCGTCGCCTATGCCGTTGCTGCGCACGCCTGCTGCACCGGCACATGGCCGTGTCGCTGTCGGCTTACCAATTAAGGCGCTGTGGCCGCACGAGCCATGCCGAACTCATACGTGCACGTGTAGCCAATCTCTATGTGCCCTTGTCCTCTTCTATTGAGTCGCAAGCGCCACGCTGCGCTCCCCAGCCACCTCTGTCTTAAATGGCGTCGCGCCGGCATCACCGAGCCACGCTAAGGCCAGTTCACAGCGCCTGGTCTAATCCAAGTAATTGCGCATGCCAGAGGCTTGAAAGGGGACCCAGCTACGCACCAAGCCTGCCCACTACTACAATCGTACCGTGTCGAGCCTCAATTTGAAGTTTCCTCACCATCGGCCATCTTAAGAACGAACGGCGACGCCCTCTAAATTAGCCTCACACCGTCCACCTCCATCCAGTTCTGTGGTACCATGTCTTCGCCTTGATCCCCTTGACCCCCTGCGCACCCCACTTGAACCGCCGCTGCTTTCCCAGCACCGCTGACACGGTCGCGCCACCGCAATCTGTCGCGGAGCTTGCCGTGTGCGCGTGGCCAGATGCACCCGGTCCATCCCCGGCCAAACTAGCACCACAACAGCTACTAGGGTATGATAGTGGTGCTTTAAAGTTAGCTAGCTTTCCCTACGGGGGCTTAGGGTGGCCAGCGTGGCCGCTGCTTCCGCGAGCTCCACCGCCCTGTAAACCCTGCCAGGGTAGGCGCTAGGGTTGTAGGTGCTGTTCGGCTCGCTATCTAGGTCAGAGCAGGTCTCGGTTGGCCGGCGTGACCGCCAGTGCCGTCGCCGTTGCGTCGGTGCGCGCGGGGGTAGCCCGAGGACCTGGCCGTTGTGAGCATGGATTGTTCCGAGGGCCAGTTTGCTAAAGTCCAGACTATATGAATAGGCTGCATAGTAGTTAGGAGAATAGCAGTTAGATCGGAGGCGTTTTCGCATAAGTGACCGGCGCGCGCGGGCCTCCCCGTTGCGGTCCGTTGCCGCGCAGTTCAGCCACGCCCCGCGTGGGCCGCGCCAACTGGACGCGTGTGAGTGTGCGCACTACGCGTGCGTGGGCCGAGCCGCGATGGGCTACGCTGGGCTGTTTCGTCCTTTTCTTTTCTAATGAATTAGTTAATGCTTTTCTAATGTAAATTGTGAACTGATCTTTGATAATTAATATAAAATTATGTAAGTGTCTTAAAATTGTGAAGTAAATTTTGTTAGGTTCCTAAATGCATGATCTATCTTTTAGTGTATTTAGTTCATGCAGTTCTATGGTATCCTTAGGGTTATTGTATTTGTTTTAAAATGCTTGTTATTATTATGATTATTTAGAGAATGAATTTTCGTGATGAAATGGTAGAAGTGCTAGCTCTAAAAATTTTACAGTAGACTCATAACATTATTAGGTACTCACTGTAATTTTTCTAGCCTTGGAATATATTGAGAAATATGGTAGCTAAGTATTCCTTGTTGTAGTATATATATTAAATCAATAATAAGAATAAGGATGCCTTTAGTTGCTAAGATAATACATGCAATGTTTATACCTGTTTAGTGGTAATAAGAGGTAACTTAGCACCTTAGTCGGTAGAGCTAGCTTAGTAGCTTGATAGATGTATTCTTATTTTAAGAGTTGTTGTTGTCGTATTATTAAGTGTTGCATCATTGTTTCATGCATGTAGATAACGAGTTGGTAGAGTTCGTGCCTGCGGGCGAGCAGGAGTACGAGGAGATCATCGAGAAGTACGAGGAGGAGATTCTCATATAGGAGTGAGCCTCAGAGCCATCAATTGCTGCCTTTGCTGACACCCCGCCTGCCCAAGTTAAGCCCCGGTGCATAACTCTTATTTTGAATGATCACTATATATATATATATATATATATATATATATATATATATATATATATATATATATATATATATATATATATATATATATATATATATATATATATCTGATATGCATTTACGTTACAGGCATTTTATGGAAACTACATGCATCATTATTATGAGTAACCTGCCGTTACTCACAATATGTGATTATTATTATCACTCATGATAAAAATGGTGGAAAGAAAAATGGAGACCCGGTAGGGATATGGTTTGGGTATTGGTGGGTGTAAGAGGTGCTGTCCTACGGGCAACGGGGCATAGCTTGGTTACACTATTTCCCTGTTTGTGTCGGCTAAGGACCGGCCGTTGGATTGGGTTCTAGGAAAGTCACAGACTTATTATCCCGAACACATACTTGTGTATGAGTGTAGGGAAGACTTATTGCTCTCTTGTCGTGGGTTCCGGCTCTTTTCGGACCGACTGATTGGAGGCAGGGATGGTGAAGGTCTAAGCACCACACTGAGTTCGGGACTCAGGAGCGGGGGCTTAGAGTCCAAGTTTGGATGGGGACCTGGACCCTTTGACAGGAGAGTGGTGGGTTGGTCCTGCTTGTGCCTGGGGTACAAGCAGGGCGTGTGTTTCGGGGTACCCAGCTGGGCTATATTGATTCGTAAATCGCCGTGTAATACGGTACGACTTGTCTACGATCTAGCACCGTAGTAAGAACTGGAAGATGGAAAGTGGTGAAATGGAACTGTTTGCTCAACTCTTGCTTGAGTGTAGAACAGGTGCTTACATAGAATGGTTAGATAATGAACTAATCATGAATGCTAATAATTAACATATATAAGGATTCACTATGGCCCTATTCGCTGGGAGGAATTTGGAGGAATCTAGATGAATCTGAAGGAATCTGTGAGAGAGTGAACAGTGTTTTTCAGCCGAGAACAATAAATTCTGGCTGAACTTTATACCATCCGAACGGCCCCTATTAGTATTGCTTTCCACAAAAAGGAACCCAGCAAACCATAAAACTTATCATATCCATTGGAGTCAGAGAATTATTCCCACTAGTCGGATAAGTCTTGCGAGTATATTATATACTCAGGGTTTATTTACCCCTGTTGTAGGTGTAGCTTGAGAAGTAGCCATTGTGTGGAGGATTCTTCTGGTGGGCATAGATGGATCCTTGTATATTATCGATAGATGTTTATTTTTATTCCGCTGTTTAATTTCCGCACTCTGAACTTGGTAATGTAATAATGTATTTCTAAGAACTCTGATTGTATAAAATTGATTAAGTATTATAAACTCGTTCTCATTATTGGATCCTGGAGGAAAATATGGATTATTCGAGCTCTCCCTTGGGGTGTGCTCGACGGAATCCGCCCGTTGTAACTTGCTTTTGGGGTGCTTAGTGCCTGGTGGAAGGTGAGCGCCTCCGAGGGTGTGTTATTTCGGGGGATTCTGCCACATTTTCTCTCTAGTCTCATGCAAGGATTCTTTTGGAATCATAATATTGTTCATGGCACATTACGATTTAGAGTTACATCAGTTGGATGTAAAGATGGCATTCCTCAACGGGGATTTGTATGAAAACGTTTACATGGCATAACCCAAAAGGTTTTATCGTGGAAGAAAAGAACATATGGGATGTTGTCTGTAGAAATCCATTTATGGGTTAAAAGTAAGTCTATAGACAGTAGCATTTGAAGTTGATGAAACGATAAGAAAGTTTATGTATAAAGAAAATGAGAAGAACAATAGCGTTTATGCGAAGTTCAAGAATGGAAAATTTTTTTTCCACATCCTGTGTATATATGACATCCTACTTACTAGTAGTGATATTAATCTACCATTGGAGAAGAAGTTCTTGTCCTCAAGTTTCAATATGAATGATGTTGGTGAAGCATCATTGGTTCTAGGAATTAAAATTCATCGAGATAGAAGAAAAGGGGTATTAGGACTATCGCAAAGGCATACTTAGAAAAGATTCTAAAAAATAAAGTATGTATGCTAGTAAACCTCGCTTTGCTCCTATAGTCAAGGATAATAGATTTGGAACTTTAAGTGTTCTAGAAACCGATATGAGATCGATCAAATGAACATGGTTCTATATGCTTCAGCTTGTTGGAAGCTTGATGAGTGTACAAGTACAAGTAAGAACTTACCTGACATAGTTTACGTATTTGAGATATTTTGGTAGAAGTCCAGTCCAGATATAGATCACTGGAATAGAGTTGAGAATGTCTTGCAATTTTGCAAAGTATCATAGGCCTCATGCTGAGTAAGAAAGAACAAGTACTCTCAAATAGTTAAGGGTACAAATGTTAAGTCTTGGCGAGATGTGTAGTGAAATCCAAAGTAGTTGCTAACACTTTCATGATTGGAGTATTATTGTGGCGTAACCACCTAATCTAATGCCTCCCAGAGTGCTCGTCTCCCATTAGACATAAGCACTCAAGGGAGGACACTAAATTACACGGCCCCGTCGGACACACCCCAGGGGAAAACCCGAAAATCCATATTTTCCCATCAGGATCACAAATGAGAGAATAAAGCTTACATCATTCTTAACCATTTCTTACATCACTTTTAATACAACATCATAGTATAATATTTATTGTTATAACAACGGAATATAATCATATTATCAGAGTTATGAACAATTTAATTGAACAACGGAATATAAACATGTGAACAGAGTTACAGCAGGAATAAATATCTATTCATGACATGACGAAGCATTGAAATATAAACTATGACAATAGATTATAAAAATTTTATTTATAAAAATATTTAGTGAGAGTTATAAATAAAAACTATGATCACAGCGTAAAGAAAATCCTCTCTGAGCCCACCAAGAGGAATCCACACACAAGAGTCAGCTCTAGCATTCACCTGTCACCTGCAACAGGGGGAAATAAAACCCAGAGGACTCAATTGTACTCAGCAAGACATACTCGACAAAAGGAAGAAAAGACTCCAAGGATATGTAAGACTATCTGGCTTGTGGATTTATTGTATCTGTAGGAGCATTACTAAATGTGCGTCCTTATATTCGATTTTTATTAACAGCCGCATTAGTTCATTAACCAACCATTCTATGTAAGCACATGTGCTACTTTTAAGCAGGTGATAAGCAATCAGATTTACTTTTTCCATCTTTCATCTTTCAGTTCCTACTACGGTGCTAGACCGCAGACAAGCCATACCGGATTTCCTAGCGATACGCGAATTAATGCCCCCAGCTGGGTACCCCGAAAACACACGCCCCGCTTGTACCCCAGGCACAAGTAGGACCAACCCACTACCCTCCTGTCATGGGGTCCAGGTCCCCATCCAAACTAGGACTCCAAGCCCCTGTCCCTGAGTCCCAGACTTAGTGCGGTGCAAGGACCTCCTACCTGAAAACCACCCTGACAGTCAGTCTAGAAAGAGCCGAAACCCAATACAAGAGAGTAACAAGTCTTCCCTGTGCCCATACCCAAGTATGTGCTTAGGATAATAAATCTGTGACTTGCCTAGAGACTTATGCAACGGCCGGTCCTTAACCGACACAAACAGAAAAAACAGTGTAACCAAGCTATGTCCCGTTGGCCGCAGGACACAACCTCTTACACCCATCAATACCCAAACCATATCCCTACCCGGTCACTATTTTCCTTTCCACCATTTATATTTTTCAAGTGATAATAATACAGCAATATATTTCCTATCTCTCGCGAGTGACAGGCAATCACTCGACTTCTACCAGAGTCCTGTAGCATAGCATTCTACATGATCCTGTAATACTAGTAAGACTCATAGGATAAAGATATATATATATATGCAAGTGGGTTTCATTCAACTCCTTAAAACTTAATGCACAAATATAATTTAAAGTACAGAAAAGTAGGGGTTATGCACCAGGGCTTGCCTGGGTAAAATATAAACAAAAGTTAGTATTTGCATCTTTAGATTATGCACCATCAACTGAATAGAAAACCCATTGCATCATCTCCTGAAGAGAATACCATTACACCATCTTTGGATTCCCAATCATCCTTTAATTGATCCGTTGATCCATCATCATACCTATATGATATGCATTGATGTAAATGCATAGATGTAAATAATCAACGACAGCCGAAATGCTTAGAAATCTGATCATGCCTTACAAGCTAATGAGATAGCTCTAACGTTGGTCTACGTATCCCCATCGTTAAGTAAGGCTTGTTCCCGGAACTGTTTTCGTTCTACAAACCCCCAATTGATTTTGACATTTGATTGATTAAATATATATTTACACAATAGGGCTCATTTAGTTACCTTAACAAATAATCCCTAAGGGTATATAAAAATTACAGTGAATACCTAATATTGCTAGGAACCTACTATAAAAATTTTAGATCCAACACTATTACCAATTTATCACAATAATTCCTATAAGTTTATATTTTTATAATATTAAGTATCTCAAATTAATTATATACCTTTCAAGAATACTATCAAACTATGTGAACAAAATATACTAACAAATAGATCATGATTTTAGGAGCCTAACAAAATTGGTTTCACTATTTTTGGACACCTACACAATTTTATATTGATTTTATAAGTTTGCTTTAGCATTAAATTAGGAAATACCTCAAAAATAAAAAAGGGCCGGCGGCAACTAAATTGGCCCAGCAGCCCCAACGCGGCCCGTGGCATGCAGGCAGCGGCCCATGCGCGGGCGGCACAAACTAGCCCAGCGCGCGGATGCGAGCGGCCCAGGCACGGGCGGCGAGCAGGCCGACAGCGCGACCACAACCCAGCACGCGAGAGCAGGCCAGCCAGAGGCCTAGGCGGGGCGCGTGGCCAGCGGCCCAGGTGTGGCGGCCACAGACCGGCCCAGCGCGCGGGCACGAGCGGCCCAGGCGCGGCCCATGCGCGGCTTGCCCAAACCGGCCTGGCGGTTTTTGCAAAAACATCCCCAAGCTTCTGCCTATTTCGTATGCTACCGTTCCTACTATTCATTAGAGTCAAAAGAATTGCACCTAAACCCTTACCTTTGTTCCTATTCTCGTTTTCCCAATTCTAGGAGAGCCCGAACAGGGGATGGCGCACAGGGTGGCTGGCCGGCGGCCAATCCCGGCCGGGGAAGACACGGCGGTGGCGGAGGACCACCCGCGGGGAGCGCGGGACCAACCCGCAACCAAGGGTGCCCACAGCACGGAAGAAGGTGGCCCACAACAGCGGGGCAACGTGCGGTGGCGACGCAGCATGGCGACCGGACACGGCTGCTGTAGGGGAGGCGGTGCGTCGACCGACAGAGACGGTGGGACGACGCGTGGGGCACCGGCGGCGCGCCAACACGACCGAGGCGTACGGAAAGGCAGCGCAGTAGAGCTCGCGCGCGCTCACGAGAGGGGGTGCGGGCCGGGACGGTGGCGTCCATGGCCATGTGGTGGCCACGGCGACGTCGGTGATGCCCGGCCAGGGCTGCGCCAGCGGGAGAGCGTGGCGGGGCTCCGGGCATGGCAGGCTCGGCGAGGAGGCACGCAGAGGCGAGGGGAAAACAGCGGCAGGTGGAGACGCTGGCCCGGCGCGAGTGGATGCGAGCAGCGAAACATCGTCGGCGCTGCTGCATGGGAGAGGTAGCGGCCGTGGGGCTTCGCACATGCGCGAGGGGAAAGGGAAGAGGTGACGGACTACGTGGCCACAACGGCGGTGCTCCAGGGCTCGGGCACGCTCGCAAGGAGGAAAAAAAAGGATGGGCGGCGGTGCAGAGCAAGAGCAGCAACAGCAGCTTGGAGGTGACCGGCCTGCTTGTCTGGTAGAGGGAAAAGTGGAGCAGAGACAGACAAGGACGAGCAGAGGCCTTGATGTTGCTGCAGGGTGAAACGACGGAACGGGTAGCTGGACGGTGGCGCTTAGCGGGGACGGCAGCAACTGAGGCTGAGAAAAGGAAGAGCAAAACAACGTTGTTCAATATAATTTACCAAAATTGACACTTTTAAACATTAGTTAAATTTTAAAATCCGAGAAAATCATTTTGGTAAATCATTTTAGGTCTAAACCTCGGTGCTAAGCAGGCTCGTAACACCAGAGGTGTTATAATTATTGTGAAAAAGCTTAAAAAAACAGTTGTGGTGTCATAAGTGATGCATACCATAGTATAGCTTGACATGAGGCTTAAGGAACAGGCAAAAGGAGGTTAAGGGAATTAGTACCCGGATTTAACAATGGTAGTCAACATCAATAACCATTTAAAGTAGTTAACTCCTAAGAGAACAGGTCAAGTGTGCTGCCAAACACATTGACACTAAGTTATATGTTGTAAAGGAGAAGATCTATAATCATTTTAAAAGCATTAAGCATATTAGTACCGAGTAAGTACTTGTGGATCAGCTTACCAAAGGCTTACCATCCAGTGCATTTAGAGAACACACAGTCAACGTGGGTTTATGAGAAAGCCTATGATTTCTGGATACTAAGGACCTAGTTGAGTATCTGTTTTAAAATAGAGATGTGCATTGTAGCTGTTAAATCCAATAGCAACTGACCGTGACGATGAGGCACGCTCTATGCACTGATCTGTGATAGAATGAAAAAAAAGAAAAAGGAAGTTAAGTTCTAGTCATAAGGTGAGATAAGGGGGGAGAATGTTAAGTTGATCTCTATGGCCAATTGGGCCCTTGATCCGTGCCCTGATCGGGGGCGCTCAGCCTTTCTACTGGCTGATGGGCCCCCGTCGCGCAGCGCCATAAAAGAATGGTGGGGGCTGAGACACAAGACACGAGGTACACCGTAGCCGACAGCGCTCCACCGGTTTTCTTATCCCTAAGCCGGTCTAGAGGACGCGCTGTAAGCGTCGGGAAGCACCATCGCCTTCACCGCCGCCACCAGACCGGGTCTACACTGCTGCTACTATCGTCGCCGGCTCCATGGCTGCGACTGAAGACTCGAGACTCCGAGTGTCGCTGCGACACCATGGCCACGACATCGGTCAGGCGAGGTACATAAGTTATGTTTTACCCACTAGATCTACACGTAGATAGTGCAAGATTTCCATCAATATCATGCAAGAAGATAGCCGGCCGGCCACGGTCCATGAGCCACAGAACTCCTTATTACTCTCCTGTCTCCTCTAGAGGTTCTGTCCTTTGTTTATGTTTTTTGCCACCCACAAAGTCGAAACCAAAAACACAATTTTATAACGAGGAACAAGAAAAGGGGACAAATTTAACTAAGCGATGATTTGATCCAATTTCAAAAGTCGACAGTATTAAATTGAGTAAATGGAACGGACAGAATGAATGGTTGAGGGTAGCAACAATTTGATCGGTATGATCATGATCCACAAAAAATATTTGAAAATGCAGGATAATTCCTTATTAGTTACTAGCGAGCGAAGATATGCGTGACCGGATGCATATAGATAGATTGTCGTATTATTGATGGATCGACGAGGGAGATCTCAATGGGTCTGAGTCTGAGGCGGCGGCTCGTCGTGGTGGTGGACACCATTGCCATCCTCCTCCTCCTTTGCTTTCTGCTGCTCCTGCTGTTTCTTCTTGAAAAGCTTGCTATCCAGGTGCTGCTTGAATGTGCGGGGCGTGAACCTCGCGGGCTGATCTGCCATGACGAGCTCCGGCAGCGGGCGCAGCACCACGGTGTCCGGTGGCGGCTCGGCGAAGACGACCCAGGAGATGCGCACGGCGTCCCGGTTGACGAGGCCGCGGTGGAGGACGCTGGTGTAGCGGCCGTTGCTGAGGATCTCTAGGGCGTCGCCCACGTGCACGATGATGGTGCCCGGCTCGTCGCGCGCCGTGACCCAGCGGCCTCCGTGGAGCACCTGCAGCCCCGGCACGCCGTTGTGGAGTATGAAGGAGAGGGCGCTGACGTCCGTGTGGGCCTCGACGCCGATGGCCAGCTCCGGCTGTGGGCACCTCGGGTAGTAGTTGATCTTGAACTGCAGGAGGAGGTCGAGGTCGTCCTGCTGCTGCTTCTGTTCATGTTCGTCTCCTGCCTCTGCCTGGGAGTGGGTGATGAGCGCCTTTTCTAGCGCGTCGCCGCGGTCTGGGCCGAGGAGCCCCATGGAGAGGATGGCGAGCAGCGTGGAGGTCAGCTCCCGTGTTCGGCGGCCGAAGTCGTGGGTGGCGGGGACGTAGTCGGGCGGGTGCGCGGGCCAGAGCGCGTGGTCGGCGAGCCCGTCGGGTTGCACCAGGTGGAAGAGGTAGTCCTCCCACTCGCGCTGCCCGGAGGCGTTGGTGGCGAGGCGGCTGCCGTAGCCCTGCAGGCGGCCGGCGGCGGGGTCGTTGGCGTAGGCCTCCTTGTCCTGGATGGGGAGGGCGAAGAAGGCGGCTCCGGCGGCGCGCAGGCGGTCCATGAGCTCGGCAGGGATGCCGTGGCCGGCGATGTGCATGACGCCCCAGTCGGCGGCGGCGGCGCGCACGGCCTCCACGCACGCGTCCCGCTGCTGCTGGCTGCTGGTGGCGCCCAGGAAGGGGGAGATGTCGACGACGGGGATCCGCGGCGCGGTGTGGTCGTTGGCATGGGTGCGCGCCAGGTGGAAGGCGTCCCCGAGGCCGGCTCGCTCGTCGGCGGGGCGGACGTACTCGAGCGGGATGGCGGAGAGGCCGCTCAGAGCCTCCACGCGCGCCGGCAGCTACAGCAGCGGCGACGGCAACGCCATCCAGTAGTAATTCACTATTGCCGACTTTGGAGATTGATGGATAGATGGATGATCGTCGATGCCCGGTGCCATGCATCTCTGCTTCTTGAGATTTTATAGATAGATAGACACACACTTGCTGTTCTTCTGTACTGTAATAGCTGCAATGCAGTGTGGTGCATCTCGTGCATGCTCTGCTTTCCTTGCATGCCCTGTTGTTGTTACCTGCAATTCTTCTGCAAACTAACTAACGACACTCTTGTCTTGACTGGTGGTTGCGATTGCGACGACGACAGGGTTTGGAGTGTTTGGTGTGCGGCACGCGCTGGTGCTGCACTCTCCGGCCCTGGCAACTGGATGGAGCCAGCTACCACCGGAACACGTGCCAATCCGACGGTCCGGCCGTCCGGGACGACCTGGCCCGTCACAGCCGCACGCCCGCACCGGCCACACTTGTACATGTTGTCAAACTTGCGTAGCCTTAGTCCGGGTGTGGTTGTCAACTAAATATCTACAAGAAGATTCAAATAACTCAAAACTAGGAACTATAACATAGAACAAAAAAATTTAGAGATTTTTTCAAACTGTTTTAATTTTTTTCTTAGGCAAAACAATTTTTTCATAAATTTTATAATACCCCCTCAGTCTCAGAAAAAATATGATCCTATGATTTAAAGCTTGTCCTAACATTAATGTAAACGTGGATTGAAGACCAGCTTTTTAGGTGAAACTCACCGATAAAAAAAAGCACCACATGCAATTGAAAAAATGCCACACCGTAAGAACATTCTAGTATGGGCGCTGCTAGCGCCCGATCGTTCGGATGGACACTGCGTCCGGACGCTCACAACTATTGCCCACCACGCATATGCATGCAGCTTCTGCCCGCCCACCCGCTCGCTGCCGTTGCCACGCCTGCCGCCCTGACCTCGCCTGCTGTTGTGGTATGGATGCGCATGCACATGGGGGCTGCCGCGTCTGCTTCGCTTCCCGCGCGCATGTGGGACCACCTCCACCTGCGCCTACTTCCCGCACCTGCTCATGTAACACTTTGCAACATGAAGAATTTGCTCCAACGTACATCTGAAACAGATAAAATATTTAGAATATACGCTTGCAACATATGTGTATGACCACTGCAACATATGCAATATCCAAATAAAACACTTGCAACATACGTTTAAAACAGCTAAAACATTTGAAACATACACTTGCAACATACATATATAGCCCATGCGACATATACAATATTCGGATAAACACACTTGCAATATATGTTTTAAACAGCTGAAACATTTAAAACATACACATGCAACCAGCATGTTCGCTGGTTGATTTCTGGGCTGATAAGTCCGGCTGGTACTGGTTTGTTGTGAGAGAAAAACATTGTATCATGGCTGATAAGCCCTGGCTGAAACCAACAAACGAACAGGCTGAACATACGTGGATAGCCATTGCAACAACACCATATTTACTTTTGCAACATACATCTGAAATATATAAAGCATACGGTTGCAACATGTGCTCATCTACTTGCTGCTATCCAATGAAGGCTCGTTAACGTTGAGCTCAACGTCGGCACGGAGTTCGATGACACGGAGTGGCGCGGAGGTGGTCACCCACGGGCCACAAACCTCGGAAGTGGCTGCGGCAGACGGATGGATCGTGGCCACGGTGGGAGGCGCGTGGTCCGGAAGGACGGACGCCCTGAGGGTATCACTGTCGTTCTAGTATGATTAATTGCTCTTGAGTTCTGACGCATGTTGAGAAAGATACAAGAAGGGCACATGTGTACTTTCACACTCTCACTAATCTAACTTAAAAAATGAGATTTACATGCTTTATGGTATGAAAGGAGTATTAAACTAGATTTTAGGATCAATCCGATCGGCTGCCTTTGTTCTAGCGGCCTAGCGGGCAGCAGCCAAGAAAAAGATAGCCGATTAGACTGTGCATAACTTTTTCAAGAAAAAATATTTGTATATTTTTTGAATTTTTTTTTGTTAAGTTCATTGACCGCTGAACTATTAACACGACCAAGTTTACCACCCACAAGGCTGACGTGGTGCTTCGTATAGGATGGCTGGAGTGGGCACCATGTACGCTAAACAACCATTTAGAAAGCTGTTTCTTTCGTGCGTGTTTAAAAAAAGGACTTCTTTCGTTAGCGAGCAACACACACAAATAGTGGAGAGGAAATTTTCTTTATAGGAGAAGGGAAACAAAAACAATATGTGGTAATAAAAACGAGATTTTTAACTCTTTGCCATCCTTAGGGATGACACTCCTTTGTTTGCCACCTTTACGCGTACTCCTACACAATTGCCATCGCAAACAGTAAACCGCCTGCATTTTTGCCATTTTCGCTGACGTGGCACGCCAGGTGGGCACGCCAACGTGGCGGCAATGAGCCCGAAGCCCTAACTTGGCACGGAAATGACCACGCTGCCCTCACCTCCTTCTTTTTGTCTCCACCAACCCCCGGTCAAACCCGAGTTCCTCCTCGCAATCGAGCCCGTCTCCCCCATTATCTTCTCTGGCGACGGCGACGGCGGCGGCGCCTCCCCTTCCCCTTCCTTGGACGCATGACGACCATACTAAGTACTGCCCGCACTCCCCTAAACCCTATTTCCCCAATTTCGTTCCCCAATCTCGTATGCTAAGGTTTCGATTTGATTCGGGTTCGATTTGATTGGTGGTTGATTTGATTGTAGTGATGTTGCGGTAGCCCTTGTTGTTCATACGCATGCGTTAAGATGAAGTGGACTGACTGCCCTCCTTAGTAAGTTCGATGTGCTATAGTTTATGAGATCCCATAGTGTTTTGGAGTTGGATGTCTCCTAACTCCTACATGTTTTGTTTATGTGTTTATGATTATGTCAGGATTGATCCTGACAATGCGTTTAGAATCATGTTAGCGTTGCTAAGTACACAACCAATGTTGATTATGGATCTGTCGAAATGGATGACCAGGACCATGATGTTTGGATTGATCTTACCCGTCACTGCTCTATGTCTAAGTTTGTGGATGAAATGGCTAGAAAGATCATTTGGGGTAGGGACCAGCAACTAATTCTTTGGGGGTCTGGACAAAGAAAGTAGGGCAGAATGGAAGGTTACTACTGATGAGCAGTTCAGAGAGATGATAAAGGCTAGATGGGATGAGAAGAAAATGGATGTGAGCTATGAAGTGCTTGACAAGGACAAGGTCTCATCCAGAAACAACAGAGATGCAGGAAAGGCAAATGTGCCAAATGAGCATAGTGTTCATGCCACATCTGGTGTAACAGTAGAGCACAGATGATGCTTGTAGCAATCCAGACCATATTAAATTAGATGATGTTGTTATTGATTGGTCAGTTTTCACAATAATACCTGAGGAAGACTTGGATGGGGATGCTACTGTGTTAGTGGATGAGGAACAAATCTATAAAGCCATGGGCTTCAAAGCTGCAGATGAGGGGATAGCAGGCGGTGATGGTCCAGAAGAGATTCCAGTGCTAGAGATTCCTCCTGAGTTGCAAGAAGAAATGGATGCAACAGCTATCCCTGTTGATGACAATGAAGCAACTGAGCCCTAGCTTGTTTTTCTATGATAGAGACAATCCTGACATGTCTGTAGGCACACTGTATCCATTAATGCCTCAATTTAGAGTGGCAGTTAAGCAACATACTATATACTCAATGAGTTTGAGTTGGGCACTGAGAAATCTGACAAGTCAAGGTTCAGGGGATATTGTAAATCACAAGGATGCAAATGGATTAGAGCTAGAACTCAGAGAGATAATAGTGTCAGGGTATATATTACTAACTATTTTTTGTAGAGCATGTCACTAGCAATTGTGCAGGAGTGTCGTCCGTAAGGATGACAAAAAGTTAAAAATCCTAATAAAAATAGAAGAGCCTAAAAATTCATAAAATTAGGGAAAAAACGGGTCAAGCAGGGGAAATAGAGCTCTAATTTTATTTCCCCCTTAATTAAAAGGGGTGGAGCTAGCTATTTAGTCGAAAAGAGATTATCAAAGGAGAGCTAGTAGGAAGTGGTTAGTCGAGCAAAAAGAATAAATATTTTTTATTAGCATACATATATACTCGTTGACATGTACATAACTTGATGGAATATATATTGTATTAGTATATACACCGCATCTCACAAGACACAAAACTAATTAAGGTACCTAGATCATAGTAGATGAAAATGAGATACATACATAATTGAATTATAGTATTGATTGCAATGACTGTAGATGTTAATCACCGATCGACTATCGTGATGTTCGCTTGGTTTATAAGCCGTACTTTTTCAGCCAACGAACAATATTTTTTTTCTCACAATAAATTAGCCAACGGTACTTTCAGTCATGGCTTATCAGCCAAACGAACAGTGCATATATACGGCCGCTATAGGCTAGGCTAGGTAGCTAGGACCGTATTAGGACTACTAGTGTCATTAGTCATGGATGACAACTTAACGGCCGTATGTACCATCATCATCATTATTGATGGATGAAGCTGAAGGTACGATGGATCTTCAGTTCACTGGACGTGGGTGGCGCACTGGGACGACTGGGAGGGGAAGGAGGACCCCTGCTCCTGCAGCTGTCCTGGTGGGAGTGGGATCGCCGGCGCTTGCAGCAGAACGGCGGCGATGCAGTCCACGGTGAGGCCGTGCGTGGCGGACACCTTCCAGCGGAGCAGCCCCTGGATGCGCACCCTGAGCAGCGCACGCTCAGGCGGCGACGACGGCGACCTCCAGCTCCCGCGGCGGAGTTGGACGTGAGCATGGCCGACAGAACCACGTCGCCCTCGGGCTGCTCTAAGGGCGTGGGCATCAGCGGCGCCGAGGGGCACGCCGGCGTAGGGGGCGGTGGCCTGGAGCTGGTCGTAGAGAGCGGTGGCGCGGGCGTTGGGGTTGTGGGCGGTGAGCGCGGCGTCGACGGTGATTATAGTAGCGGCGCCGGCAGAGGCGTTGGCTACCGTGGCGGTGGCGGCGAGCAGGGAGAAGCTGGGGCTGGAGGGGCGGAGGGTGAGCCACAGGATGAGGGCCAGCGACAGCAGCGACGCCACGGTGGAGCAGACGGCGATGAGAGCCCGACGACGTCGATTGCCGTGGTGATGGTGGTGGTGCTTGTGCGGACGGGAGGAGGACCTGGAGCAGTCCCTTGGGGAATCCTCAGGATCACCCGTGATCAGAGACATCTCCCTAGCTAGCTAGCTCCTTTACTTAGTTTGGCTGCTGCGCATGCGCATGATGCATCATATAATGCTCTGCTCTTGCAGCGGCTGGATGGTGATGGATGGGGCGATTCAGGACCAGGAGATGCTAAAAAATAAGGATAAAAATAAAGCTGTAAAAGTTGGCCGAGACGTGGATCGGAGATAAAAGAAGGATGAATGAATGAACGAACGACACTCTTGCATGGCGTAAAGCTGAAGCACAAGTCACAGGGCAGGCTCCATACTACATCCGAAAATCATCAACATATAGACAAGTAGTAATTAGACTTGTCTTGATCGAAAAAAGTACTTTCACCGGGACGTAAATTTGTTACATGCTCATTCATATTCTAATATAAAAGTATACAGTGGCGAAAATCATATTTTGGAGTTCGTGTCCATGTCCAAAACGTCGCAGTTTGCAAACCGGCAGGACGAGGAAGCATCGGCTGACACACGGAATAGAGCTGAAACTGCAATCATCATCATCACTGTTATATCACATAAGAACAAGGGTATGTAGTCCCTGTCTTCCTTTCCCAAAAGCCCCTGCAGCTGCAGGATTCCATTTCCATGGGTGTGCTGTGGTGGTGGTGGTCAATCATGATTCATGCCATGCCAGACAAGAGACAAGATTATAAAGGCAAAGCACACAGACATACAACGCAAGAAAAAAAGCTAGTGGATCAATTGGAATCCACCCAGAACATTCACACAATTTCCCATCTAGTACGTCTATCTACACCACTGTATTATTGATAACGCTGCCCTATGGTTTTTTATATAAAAGACATGTAATATTCAGACTATAATTGATTTCCTCGTTGCTGGATTCTACGGGTAAAACTAAAAAGCATGTTTCTCAAAGAATATGCTGTTCTACCATGTCAGTTCAGTTGAAAATATGCTCCATCGCATTGGCTGGGATTAGCCAAGGTCTCTCATCTTCTTTGCCAAACGAAAAGGATGGCTGCATTATCATCTTCTTTGCCAAACGAAAAAGATGGCAGCATTTTATTGACTTGTCTGCACTTTTCACCAGCTCTTAGACTACGGGAGACAAGATGAGGTGAGATACATGCTTCTCACTTCTCAGCATCCAACTCCTGATCCTGACTCTCATTAGCATCAATTCCTGACTCCTGAGTTACCTAATTAACCACAAATAACAGTATCCATCACAATCACACCTCACTCACTGACCCAGCCTGCGCACCATGCTCTCCCAAGCATATAAAGGCACCAGAATGGCGTATGCATACGCAAAAACAAGAACAATATACATACAATAAGCTCCTAATCAGCAATCACCCACAGCTTCCACCGCCGTCAGCATCAAACTTCCCCATAATACAACATAACAGGTAGGGAGACTAGCACACAAGCATTCTATAATTCAGCACAAGACAGGTACAAGAAACTGTCGTCAAAGCATCTGTGAATTGAGAATAGTGAGTAAATATCCCCATCAACCAGTTCACATTCGAAAGCAACTTTCTGCATACATCCCCATCGAGCCATTTGGTGTTTTTTCATCACATGCTCAACGCACCTCCAGATGCACAAAAAAAAACAAACGCTCACTCATGTTCTTCATCAAAAGCTAAACGCACCCCCAGATGCACAAAAAGAAAACACCTGTTCATTGTTCAACGAGCCTTTGCTTGCTGCTCACAACCTGACTGCCACACAACCATCACTGGGACCCACTGAACTTGGCCATCATCTTTGCGATGATAGGGCCCACCTTGGGATTCGCTTGGTGCTTAGCAAAGTTGGCAGGATTGTTCATCACTGGAATCAGGCATTAAAACAATGGGTCAAATCAATGATGTGTACATTGATTCTATATAGCCAAGTAAAACAGGCAGGTGAAATGACGCAGCTCTGTCTTTAACATACTGGGTCAAATCACTGTCACTGAATCTATGTGCAAATGCAAATTCCATAACCAAGAAAAACAGGTAACAAAGCACAGCTTCACATCTCAACATAAAACCACTGAATCTGCATGTAAATTCTATAACTAAGAAAAACAGGTTGCACAGCGCAGCTTCATGTCTTAACAACATACTACTGTTAGCAAGGGTCTCGTGTGGAAATGCTATGTTAACTATATCTACCTGTGCTCGAATGGGACTGTTATAGTACATGGATCATTCAAATCGCTTGATTGATCACGCAGGTTTCTGTAGCTAACTAGCACTGTTTTAAAGTAGATTCTTCTTAAATCACAATCAAACCATTTTAATCACACTACCAACAATCCTCACAAGCATTGTTCATTCTGATGCCCAAATATAGAAATAGTATATATAACATTAATTTCAAATAACAAGTAAGAACCTATGTAGCACTGCACCAGAATTGACGAAGACATTATTCAGATACCACAGCAAATAGGAAGCCAAACTTGAAAATAAACTAGCATCACAAGATTGGTGTGGGAAACCAGAAACATACCATCTTGCAGCGCCGCCATGACCTCTGGGTCACTGAATGCTGCCATCAGGTCAGGGTCCTGGCAAACAAAGAAAGCAGATCATTGTACAAAAGGGAGATTCATGTGTATAAAGTGGATAAAAAATAACATAACCAAGCAAGGCAGCAACCCGTTAATCACTTACATTCAGGATTTTACTCATATCAACATTTCCAGGCATGCCACCCCCAGGGAAACCTCCAGGCATGCCACCCCCAGGGAAACCTCCAGGCATGCCACCCCCAGGGAAACCCCCAGGCATCCCTCCAGGGAAACCCCCACCAGGCATGCCTCCAGGGAAACCTCCACCGGGCATCCCTCCAGGGAAACCTCCACCGGGCATCCCTCCAGGAAAGCCTCTGGGAGATGCACCTCCTGATGAGCGACTTGACGATTGCTCCTTCCTCTTGGCCTTGTCATAAGCAGCCTGATAAAATAAAACACAAGGCATTTGGTTCAGATGTAACCGTAAGAAGCATCCTCCAGAGGGAAATGCATGGAGGCCTTCCTTAGTGTGAATTACCTGTGCCTCTGCACGCCGACGGCCGATCACGCTCCGCTCTCTTTTCCTCCCTCTCTTTCTCAGCCTCTCATACTTCCCATGATGTTCCATTATCTTGTGAGCATTAGGCTCCACCTGCAAGATTACCGAATACAGAGATAATGAGAGTAGTTATTACCGAATACAGGATAATGAGCTAATAAGCTTGCCATGCAAATTATAAAGCTAGTTCTCAAGAAATTCACCCTCTTGAGCACAGCGCTGATCTCCTCAT
This sequence comes from Miscanthus lutarioriparius, assembly GCA_904845875.1. NCBI lineage: Eukaryota > Viridiplantae > Streptophyta > Magnoliopsida > Poales > Poaceae > Miscanthus > Miscanthus lutarioriparius. The sequence goes on along the minus strand of CAJGYO010000007.1, from coordinate 150,399,165 downwards.
CATAATCCATGTTAGATGCTGTGTGCAGATCACGAGCAGCTTCCTCCCATTTGCCAAGCATGGCATATGCCATTCCACGAGTTTTATAGCCTTTTGCAGAGTCCGGGTTGATCTGGGGGGTAGAAACAAACAAAATGATAGGTTAGGTGCATCATGTCCAGCATTTTAGATCTCAAGTATGCCTATTGGCATCTTCTAAGAATGTGTAACATAACATTTTTGCTCAAGGAAAACACAAGAAATACAAGATGACACAAAGCTATCACCTCTAGAGCAGCATTGGCATCACGAATGGCAGCAGCTGGTTTCTTCATTTTTATAAACACAGATGCTGTACAAACATAAGAATTCCCCAACATGATTAGTGTCTGTGACGAGTGATTCATCATGCATAGGTGGTTGCATTTGGCATGTAGTGTCTGCCGCTTACCTCTAGTACCATACATGATTGCTGAGAGTGGATTCAGCACTATTGCGCTGGTAAGGTGTTCAATAGCATCTTCGAGTTTTCCTGAGATGACAAGACCAACAGTGACACGGATTGAAGAGTCGTACATGATCGAGATGGCGATAAGCCAAGGGCCAGAAGAGGATCAATTCCGAAGAGAGTGGGAGGAAGGAGAGTACCTTCAGACATTGCTTCCATAGCCTTGCCTTTTGCTTCTTGAGAGGCATCACGATTTTCCTCAGTCACCTCCACCGAAGGATCTCCCATCTGCCATGGCAAAAACGGACTTAGCAGCACATCTCCCTTGCCGCTACGATCCTCACAGAAGGGAAAGGGAACATGTTAGTGGCAAGAGGATGGAGTAGAGGCTACCTTCTGTGGTGGGTCATCATGGTCAGACTGTACAATGTCTCCTTCAAGCTCAAGATCAGACTCAACAATCTCTTCATCGACCTCGTCTGGCTCAGGAGTGGGATCTCTCATATCCAGATCGTCGTCGTCGTCATCATCATCATCATCATCATCAATGTCGTCCATGGAAGATCTCTGCAGTGCATAATTGTAAGAACAGACAAGGACTCAAGAAAGGACCTTGGACGGCCAGCACACGACAAGGAAGCCATAAGTGTGGTGTGAATGCTACGGAGTGGGAAAAGCAATTCAGTAATTTTTTTCTCTGCGCCCTAGTAATTTCATTGAAGTGCCATAAAAAATATCACATGCTTTGCAAAGAAGAAGATTCTTTGGCTGTAGGTCTTATTTACTCTCTTTTTTTTGGAAAAAAAAGAAGGATTCGAGCAGGTAATTAGTCTCTACTACGCGGGGTGATAGAGGAGAAGATGGATGGGTAATGTTACCTTGGGCTTGTCGAAGGAGGCGGCGGCGGCGGCGGGAATTTTGGCACCCAGACTGCAAAAAAAGGTCCTCCGATCAGAAGGAATGAAGGATGATGGGGGCGAATCGAAAGAAATAGCGATGAGGGAGGGGATGGGAGATGGACCTCTGGAGGTAATCCCGGAAGAAGGCGAGGCTGGGGTCGGCGAGGAGCGAAGGGTCCTTCTTGCACGCCTCGACGAAGTCGCGGAGCTTGGAGGCATCCATGGTCTTGGTTCCGTTCCCTTCGCTAGGGTTTAGTTAGGGTCGTGTTCCTTCCTTGTGCTTTTTGATGGAGTGGAGAGGGAAGGGGGAGGTGAACAAGTCACGTGATCGGCTGGCGGCTGCTCCTTCCTTCTAGTGCCTTCTACGCTGCCCCGCCCACTGTCAGTGAGCGACACACCAGCATGGGCCGCTCATAGGTGGGTAAGTATGGGCTGCCCTTCTTCCTCTCTCCTGAAGGCCAGGCCCATGAAAGGGAAGGAAAGGAAAGGGAAGTCAGCCCACGAAAGGGAAGGGAAGGGAAGTCACGTGACAAGCATGAGAAGTTGACTGATGATACTCCTCAGTCCCCGCCGGAGAAGATGGCCTGCCCACTGCTCAGCACCCCTGCCCAGCACGGATCTCATCTCTGCATCCAATTTCTCTCGCTGGAGCACACCAGAAGCAGCATCAGGTGACACGGAATGGGATCAACAACAATGTCCCTTCCATCTTTCCCCGTCGTCCTCCTGCTCCTCCTCCTCGCCACCGCCGCCGCCGCTGCCGCCGGAAGCAACAAGGCTGAGGAGGAGGTGGACGACCTCCAGTACCTTATTGACAACTCCGACGACATCCCCGCCAACGAACCCGACGGGTGGCCTGATGAGGGCGACGACGACGACGACCTTCTCTTCCAAGATCAGGACCAGGACCTCCTGGGCCACCAGCCGCAGATCGACGAGACCCACGTCGTGGTCCTCACCGCCGCCAACTTCTCCTCCTTCCTCGCCGCCACCCGCCATGTCATGGTTGAGTTCTACGCCCCCTGGTGTGGCCACTGCCAGGAGCTCGCCCCGGAATACGCCGCCGCCGCCGCGCATCTCGCCGCCCACCCTCACCAGGCCGACCTCGCCCTCGCCAAGGTCGACGCCGCCGAGGAAACCGACCTCGCCCAGAGGTACGACGTCCAGGGCTTCCCCACCATCCTCTTCTTCATCGACGGCGTCCCCAAGGACTACAACGGCGCCAGGACCAAGGACGCCATCGTCGACTGGATCAACAAGAAGCTCGGCCCGGCCGTGCAAAATGTCACCAGCGTCGACGAGGCCGAGAGGATACTCACCGGGGATGACAAAGCCGTCCTTGCCTTCCTCGACACTCTATCCGTACGAACGAACCATTACCCTTCTAAATTATTTTTGGAGTATTTTCTGTTCATCACTTCATTTTAGTTTCTACACTTTGACAGGCACTAGCCACCTTTCAAATCCAATTATTATTGAGTTTAACTGACAGTTTCCGTACAACACATCTTAAACCTGAAAGGCACAGCAGCTAGTATAGGATTTTTCTCGGAGGAAGAAACCAAGCCTGCTTCTTATTATATATGCTAGTTTTTTTTTTCATCACACTTGAATAATATAACCTGCAAGTGAGGTTAAATGTTCTACTTCCATGTCCTGAGGACCAAAGTTAGTGGCTGAAAATAGCTCGCAACAGCAAAAATGATTAGTAGATGATGACTTGTATGTTGAGACCGTGGACCCTTTTTTAATTATTATTGGAACTTCCTTCTTTTCAAATGCTATATAGGGTGCTCACAGTGATGAGCTTGCTGCTGCTTCAAGGCTGGAAGATAGCATCAACTTTTATCAGACTACGACTCCCGATGTTGCTAAGCTTTTCCACATCGATGCAGCAGCAAAGCGGCCATCCGTAGTACTGCTGAAGAAAGAGGAGGAGAAGTTGACCTTCTATGGTAGGTGTCTTCATCTCTAAGTCATTCTAGATTTCAGTATCAGCCTTCGTTTCAAAAAAAATTTGCACCTATTAACAGATATAATTCAATGTGTATGATGCAGATGGGGAGTTTAAAGCATCAGCCATTGCCAATTTTGTGTCTGCTAACAAGCTTCCTTTGGTTACCACACTAACTCAAGAAACTTCCCCTTCTATTTTTGGCAATCCAATCAAGAAGCAGGCATGTCATGTTGCCTACTATCGGATCTCTTTTCTGTATTCTAACATTGTTTTGTCCATATACTGTTCCTTCATTGAGATACTGTCTTTGTTTTGCAAGTCAGATTTTACTATTTGCTGTTGCAAGCGAGTCTTCCAAATTTCTGCCCATCTTTAAGGAAGCAGCAAAGCCATTTAAGGGAAAGGTAATTCATTCTGTTTGTTAGAATTTATATTTGGTAATTAGGATTGTAATCCAGTATTGTCGTATGTGTCTAGGGAGGCAACTTGCCCCCAAAGTCTCTGTACTCTATATATACCGCCCAAGAGGCTCAATCAATCTAATCACACACTATTAGCCTCAGTCTGACCATTTGCGATGCTTCTGCTATGTCTGTATACCTCCCGAGAGACTCAATCAATCTAATCTCATGCGATTAAGCTCACTTACATTGTTGACCCACTGATTTTGTTTGGACCTCTATCCTTTGCTTTGTTCTATGTTCAAGTTATTCCAACTCTTTGGTTGTTTTTCCTTGTACTATTTTTTTTGTTCTTAATACTTCTTGGTGTGAGTGTTTTGTGAATCATTGATTAGGTGTGTTCACGTATATGCAGCTATTATTTGTCTTTGTGGAGCGAGACAATGAGGAAGTTGGTGAACCAGTTGCCGACTACTTTGGTATTACTGGACAAGAGACCACAGTAATACCTTTTTTTCTTACATCATTAACCTGGTTTCATGTCTTTATATTATTATTTTGTAAATTCCAATTGCATTCCTCTGCAGGTTCTTGCTTACACTGGTAATGAAGATGCTAAGAAATTTTTCCTTGATGGTGAGGCGTCACTTGAAGCCATTAAGGTAATTGCTGAAATATATTATGCACCGTATGAGAAATAAGAACTAATGGACTAGTGCTAATGGTTAACAGTGAGTGTTCGTCATGTTATTAATTTGAAGCTGATTTGTGAGTTTCACTAACCATTACTTGACTTGGTTTTCTGTTGAGTAAAATGGATCAACGGTGTCATGTCCAGGCCCCCTAAGCACCGTAAATGCAGATTTGGTCCCAAAACTTGTTAAGTGTGCTGTGTGCCACTTGAGTGCAAATCTTCTTAGAGCGCCCCAACAATGCCACCTCAGCTCCTAAACTCTATCATTATCCTTGGCACCTGGAGCATTTGGAAACACCGGAATGACTGTGTCTTCAATGGGGCTGCACCAAGCATTGCCACGGTCTTGAGTCTAGCTAGGGATGAAGCTCATTGGTGGTGTATGGCAGGAGCAAAGGGTCTATCCTTGCTCACTGCTAGGGGCTTTTAGTTTTAGCCCGCTCGGTCGTTGTACTTCCAGAAATATGTGATTAAGACTTAGAAAACTGGGAAGGTGCGGAGGTGTGGGTGTGTGTGTTTGGGTCTATGTATGACTCCTTTTCTTCTACTAATACAATGATACGCAGCTCTCCTGCGTGTTCGAGAAAAAAAAATGCCACCTCAGCTGGCCATATAGGATCCTTGTCATCATTTTGCATATGTGGAGGGGAGAAGGAAAGAAGAGAGAGGAAAGCTAACTACTAGTTAGTAGCTAGTCTATAACACACTTAAAGAAGCATCAGCATTTAATACCCCTATTATATGTAGACCCGTATTTTTTTGAAGAGCGTGCTATAGGTAGTCCATTGGAGAGCTAATGTACTGTGCTCTCTATTTCTTACATGGACAATCTTATAGCTAGTAACTATCTACACTGTTCGAGGTCTCTTAATGAATTTGCACTTGCCTATGTGGCAAACCAGTGTGATCCTCTCTCTCTCTCTCATAGATAGGCACACCAATCCCCTAGTTTCAGTATTTTGTCACTGATGTGGGATTCTGCTAGTACTAGGGAGGTGGGACTAGGGAGTTGGTGACATTTCTTTACAAAACCTCATCTATTTAATACCTACAATATTTCGGCTCTTGACAGGACTTTGCTGAAGGTTTCTTGGAAGACAAGCTTACACCATTCTACAAGTCTGAACCAGTACCTGAATCTGTGAGTCTCAACTCATGAAAATTATCTGATATATCCCTATTCTTCACTCAGTTCGCATTACTGAGACATTGTACTTGTGTTTCCACACAGAATGATGGGGATGTCAAAATTGTTGTTGGGAAGAATCTGGATCTAATAGTTTTGGATGAATCAAAAGATGTACTTCTGGAGGTCTATTCTTGGCACTTTGGCAGGCATTTAAGAAAGGACATCGGCATGGTTGCCCCCACTTTGTGGGCTAATTTTCCTCGCTTTTTTCTTTCACTTTTTGCACGTTGCCCCAGCTGTTCTCAATATGTTTTCACCATTGCCGATACTTTGCTTACACAAACTAGGGGCAACGGTGCAAAATTTCAGGAACAGCAGGGGCAATGTTGCAAAGTGACAAAAGGAACGCAAACTCAGCTTTAGGCACAGTGGGGGCCAGCCATGCATTTATCACTTTATGAAAATAGGACTTGTTTGTTACTAATAATGACATGCTGTTTGGATGTAGATATATGCACCATGGTGTGGGCACTGTCAATCGCTGGAGCCTACTTACAACAAACTAGCCAAGCATCTACGTGGCGTTGACTCCCTTGTGATAGCTAAAATGGATGGTACTGCCAATGAACATCCACGTGCAAAGGTTTGTATTACTGCCTTCGATGGTTGGTTTTGGCTGACCATCCGTTTTCTTGAAAATGGTTTGGCTTTAGGATTTATAAAAACTGTAATGCTAGAAAAATGTGTTTTAATGACAGTATCTATAGCCAATGCCAACTTTATAATTTTGAACATATCTATGTTCATATTTTGTAGTGTAGTGCAGCACAGATCTAAAGCTAGCATTAAAAAAACACCATCAAGGGGAGCACTAAGTTTGCAAGGCACTGCAATGTCTAAAGTTTGCTGGCTATGCCATTAGTAGTCATGACACGTGAACATCATTTGCCTTTCTTTTTTGCTCAAAGATGCATTGTCTTATGATGGACAAAAGAATATATGGATCTGTTCCTGGTCTGCTGCTTTATGCATGCCAGAGTGTATTTACTTCCCACCTCTATGCCAGGGTAGTGCAAGCGGTAGAGTCTTACCGCCTGTGACCGGAAGGTCCCGGGTTCGAGTCGCGGTCTCCTCGCATTGCACAGGCGAGGGTAAGGCTTGCACCCTTCCCCAGACCCCGCACAGAGCGGGAGCTCTCTGCACTGGGTACGCCCTCTGTGCCAGGGTAGTATGGTACTATATGTGAATCAGTATTTTGGTAAATGGTAATTTCCAAGCAATGCCAAGGGGAGCTTGTTAACTTAGATTTTTTGATCCAGTACTTGTGAGAGAACCTGGACGCACGATGACACTATGGATTAAGGCCTATGAATCCTATGATGCAGCTTATCTGCTTCACTTGCCATTCCATACATGGTGGGTGATGCTTTTGAGTGTTTATCACAAGCAAGCACTACTTTTTCTCTCTGCTGGACACACACATGCACAAAACAAAACAAATAGTTTTTGTTCGATGTTGCCACACATGCCCTCATCTTTTTGTCACATATATATAGCTGATACAGGGCTATTATTCTATTAACCTGCCCATGATCAGTGGCGGATCCCAGAAATTGTCTTGGACCAGGGCTGACTCAGTTAAATTAGTCTTCATCTTTTGTGATTTTATAACCTTCTACACATTTTATTAGTAGCTCTAGTGATGTTTTCTTGTCCAAGACCAGGGCTGCAGCCCGGGCAGCCCGGGCCGTAGATCCACTACTGCCCATGATATCCTCCTAATTAATGCAGTCAATGGCTCATATGATCTGTCCATTATTGTCGTTAACTACAAGCTGAAATCTAACTAGCACTAGTAGCAATGAACTTAGATACTAGCTGGACTTGGACACATGATTATTTCGAACAGCTTTAAGCGTGGCTCTTATTGTAGACATAATTTGGTAGTCTGCTTAGGTTGTCTTCTTGAATTTCAATGCATGGGAAATGTGATTAACTGTTTGCTGATATGCATTATGTTCAGTTTTACTACCATATTTGCATGATACAAATCTGACACTTGGGTTCCTGTTACAGTCTGACGGATACCCAACGATTCTCTTCTATCCAGCTGGGAAGAAAAGCTTTGAGCCTGTAAGTGCTTATAACTCTATCGTTTTACTTGTTGATGCGTGGTATCTGTTAGGCATTAATCACATTATTCTCAGCAGTGCTATCTTTATGCATTGTTGGGACTGCAGCTAAAACAGAAGCACCTATCTTAGGTGCAATATGAAGCTAGCTCACTCCTGGCTAACATGATTCTTGCATTGACAATCCTCCATACCTGTAAACATTTCGTAATTTTTCATGGCGGTTATGCTTATTTATGCCCTACGGACTATGGTGTAGATCACTCTTTGTGGTCGAAAATTCAGTTCACTGTTAGTATTTAGTGACGTGAGGAATTGCAGATCCAGTAGATTAGTGGTTAAGATCAAAAGAGGAGCGGAGAAATGGCCACGAAACACCATGGCTAGCCAGTAAAAGAGTTTATTAATTGTTTGTCACATAGTCTCGAGCTTCTCTGATAAAACCAATTTGTAGTTTTAGGAGAAGCTTAACTCTCCTCAACCATGTATTAGTTGACCAGGCAACAGGAAAACGTTTGGGGTCGCATGCATCTCCTAAGGTATGAACATTGACTGATTCCATGTGTTGATTTGTTTTTGCTATACCTTTTCAGATCACTTTTGAGGGGGAGCGGACAGTGGTAGATATGTACAAGTTCATCAAGAAACATGCTAGCATCCCTTTCAAGTTGAAGCGCCAGGGTGTGAAGAGCTCTGGTACGAACCTGAAGGACGAACTGTAGGGCATTGAAGTATCATACATGGCGAGGATCACCGTTGATTGGGTGTTTCTATAAACCCTTCCTGATCCTTGCCTATATATTGTACTTGTACTCCCTGTACCCATATCAATCTATCACGATTTTCTGAGACCTATTCGCTCTCACATGTAGCTGAGGGTTGGCTGTTAGTTTTGAGGTGGATGTGGATCCTCCTCTGCGATCTTCCCTTCCCTTGCTGGATGACGAGGGAGGAGAAATCAGTACTAGTAGAAGAAGAGTGGTCAGCTTGAGGATTTAGAGTGAAATTGGAACCGTTGATTGGGTGTTTCTATAAACCCTTCTTGATCCTTGCCTATATATTGTACTTGTACTCCCTATATCCATATCAATATATCACAATTTCCTGAGACCTATTCGCTCTCACATGTAGCTGAGGGTTGGCTGTTAGTTTTGAGGTGGATGTGGATCCTCCTCTGCAATCTTCCCTTCCCTTGCTGGATGACGAGGGAGAAGGAGAAATCAGTACTAGTAGAAGAGTGGTCAGCTTGAGGATTTAGAGGAGTGAAATTGGAACAGATCGGCATATATATAGTCAAATAAAATTAAATCCTTTTCCCTTTATCATGCTTCTGTTTTGCTGTCTTTACTTTGCTTTCAGTTTTGAAGAAAGATCGTGCTCGGATTTATACATACTAGGTAGGTAGCGTGATCGTACGTTACTATGAGATAACTAACAATTTATACTAAAAACACACGGATCGCACGATAAGATAATAATACTATAAAAATTAAATACCAACGTTAAAGTGATATTTAATCTAAAAAGTAAAGTTTATGAATTTAACATAGTCACGAAGTACGCGGCGTCGCAGGCTCACAAACTCTACTTTATAGACCTTTCCGTGATGCGGCTAAGATAATGTTTTATATTGGCAGATATTTCAAAACTACCTGTAGAGTTCAAAGAACTTAATAAATAAATCTTTCTGGAGGCAATGCAAATTCTCTCTAATCTTTCATTTGGTGTAGTTAGTGTTATCATAGTACCCGCATGTATTCATGGGAAATAAATCGTGGATAAAACATGAACACTTTTTGGTGCGACATTCCAATATAGATCCATCGTCCTGCCAATATCCTTGAGGCAGATCACATAAAATATGAGAGTCCCTCTATGAGATTATTCACAAGAGACTCAAACTTATATCTGATCACGGTAATGTTGAATTGCTTTGCATCAAAAGCATCGGCAATGATAAACGGGGACATATGTTTTAGTATGCATAGTGGAGGAAAACTCAACCTTGACCTTCTCAGCAGCTTTTCTGAGCCTTTACAGTGCTAACTTGTCCTTACTCAGATAGTCAAGAGGTGCACCATAAAATTATACACCACTAAGAAAAGTGTCATAATTGGTTGCCTTGACCTGAAAAATATGTCGAAATTAAAAATTACAACACCTAATTCAATATCTTGGAACAGACACTCAAGTGGATACATTATTCTACAATATATTTCACGTCATATCGTGGCCTGACGCGAGACGCTGTCCGATGGACTCGAGGAGATCCTCTGGCAGGCCGGATCTCCAGTCAGAGAGAGGTAGGGACTTTTTCTTGGGATTGAGAGGCTGAGCCATGAAAGACAGATGACATCAACTATGGTTCATGCAAGAAATGATGTCTAGTGTCTACTGTCGCGATGGACCATGGATTGAGGAACGGGAATATATGGAAAGGATTCAAAATGAACAGACCCAAGGGCAATTTCAGCAAGACACAGTAAGCGAGGGTGATGGAACACGTGAGCGTGAAACCAAATGACAGGAGAAAAAAGTTGCCCCTTTTGCAAATACAAAGAGGAGAAGTAATTAAATGTAGGTAGATTTGGCAAGGTTTTTAGAAATGCAAAGAGGTTCATTTTATTTTAATTTTCTTTTCTTCTATATTAATTCTCTTTACTTTTGCTCGTTGCCATGTATGCTGGTGCATACAAACATGCAATGTGTATATGGATAGCACAATAATTTTCTACTTCCTATTTTGCCGTGATTCCTCTATCACATGACAGATAATATTTAATCAAGGAGAATTATGCATGCGAGAGATGTTGTGGGATCACAGGTGTGGGTAAACGGATGAATCAAAACAAATGTCGTACTAAAAAATATCTACACTTTATTGTTTTTAGTCGTAGGAGATAGATGGAGGTCACGGAAAACAGAAGGTACGTGGAGCTATGAATTATTATATACACATACAAACAAACAATGCTAGCTGGAGCTGGAGCGAACTCCCCTGGAATGGAATATATATACAGAGAGATCTGATGACGACTGGATGATACTATCTTGAAGGGGAGCGCTCTATGCATGAGCAGGAGGCAGAGCGATCTCAATGTCTGGCTCCGCCACTGCCACTGCCATTGCCACTGGTGGCCCCCTGTCCCTGGAACTGGAACCATGGCCCTGAGCGTCGGCAGCTGTAGCGGTTGTGGTGGGCGATGCCACAGCGTGCCTGGCCCTCCATCTGAGAATCCGGAGGAGGGCGGAGTTGGTGCAGATGGCGACGCTGAAGCCCGCGAAGGTGGACAGGATGATGGCGATCACGGCTTGCATCCGCACCTGCTTGGATTGGTTGATTGGTTCACACACCACAGCACAGCACAGCAGGATGATGACATGATCAAATGCGTGGACAGTGGTAGAGATGCATGGACCTAAAGTCTAAAGATGATGGATCAAGCTAGGTTCTTACGTATCTGTAGAAGATGTGCGTGAAGAGCACAATGAAGAGGAACTGCACTGCAGAGTAGATCCATACATATCTCCTGGACACCATCTTTGTTGTGGTTAGGGAGGAGAAGAGGCCAAGGACGCAGGCGAAGGGCAAGGAGATGGCCAGAGCCGCCGTGCCATGGTCGCCGACCTGCATTTCCATTTTCATTCTGATCAGCCGCTGTTCCAGGAAGGAGGAAGCAGAAGTAGAGAGAGCAGGCAGCAAGCAACTGACCAGCAGCTGTTCCAGGAAGCAGAAGTAGGCGAGCATGCTGACGATGACGAGGATTGGCGTGCCGTGCCACACCCTGTAGCTGCTGTATCTGCTGGTGGTGGTTGCGGTAGGATCACCAGCACCACCATCAGCTTGCGTAGTGCCCTGCAGCAGCTGCGCCTGTGCCTGAGCCAGAGCCACCGCGGCCTGAACGACGGATGGTGGACGGGCAGGGTCGTCAGGGTCCGGCAGGCGCCGCAGGGTGACTGGAAGGTTGAGCACCTCCTGGCTGCACACGTCGCAGGTGCCGTTGCCCTTGATGCTGAACCACTTGATGGCGCAGGCCCTGTGCGCCAGGGCCAGCTCGCCCTTGCAGCAGCACTCCAGCTTGAGCACCGCCTCCTCCGACAGGGCTACCATGCAGATGCGGCACACCGCCTCCTCGGCGGCGATATCTTGTTCCTCCTGTTGTTCTTCTTCCTCCTCTTCTCCTCCGGCTGTGGCGCTTGCGGCCTGATCTAGAGGAGGAGGAGGATGAAGAGGAACACGCAGCGGAACCAGTCTGAGCCGCCTGAGAGAGCTGGAGTCTGGCACTCTCCTCGACCCTTTTCCTTTTGCGGTGCTGCTGAATCGCCTGGCGACGCTCGTAGCTGGCACGGACTGCGAGCGGCATACCTGCTTCAGCTTCTCCTCCTCGTCCTTGTTCTTATCCTTGGCAGCACCAGCACCGGCACCGGCAGCAGCAGCAGCATCATGCTCGAGTTGGTGTTGATCAATAATGTAATCCTCCAAGGTGGAGCTGGACAGGGATGCGCCGGCGGGCGCCCATATTCTGAAGCTGAAGATCTTGGAGAAGGACAGCGACCGGCCGCCGCCGCCGTCTGCTTGCTGGCTATGACATGCTTCATTTGTTGATCTCAGGCTGCGTGCTGGCAGAAGGCAGCTCGTCTGCTTATGCTTATTCCCGGTGGGTGAGGACGAGGACGATGACGAGGAGGAGGAGATGTCGTCGTGGTCGACTTCTTCTTCTTCTTGATGGCCCTGCACCTGCACCTGCCCCTGCCCCTGATCATCTACAGCTACAACAGATAATAATAATGTGCCGCCATGTTCCAGCATGGAAAGGCCGCCATCGTCTCCCATCGGCAAAGTGGAGCCCTGCGCGCACAGGCAGCAGATCGAATCAATCGAATAATAGGCTAGCCTGCTGGACGGATCGAAATTAAAGGCAGCTCTGATGAAGATGAACATGGAGAGAGCTCCAGGTCGAGCTCGAGCGAGCAACTGATGGATATGATGGGTGTTGGATCGACAAGGAACGATGGAAGCAGCCCACCCACCCCACCCAACGTACCTGTGGTTTATGATGAACCATGGCGACGCGACCTGGAGCCTGGAGGAGATCGGAGGTAGCTGTGTCTGTGTGTGTGGCGAGCTCGATATCGAGGCTGGAGCACGAGCAGTGACGGCTTGCGACGACGACGATAGGATTGCAATTGCAATTGAAGAAGAAACCATGCATCATATATCATCATAGTATCATGCACCCGGCCACCTGTGGATGTGGCTGTGGTGCTGCTGCTTGCTTCCCCAATTAATCCAATCCAGAATTAATAATAATCCCTGGTACGCGTACGGTACTGCCACTCATGGATGGTATTATTGGTAGATATCTAGGTTTAATTTCCATTGAAAAGCAGGTTGGTTGGTTGGTTAACCGTGGCTGGCATGTCACTCGATCACGCGGGCGGCCGGGGCGTTGCTATTATTTGGTAGCGATGGAGGTAACTGAAATACAGGAGCTAGCTAGCTCCAACTACATGAGCAAGAGCAATGCAATTAAGCGGTGGATAGAGACGACGTACGGTTCAGACGACTGTTCTCTAGCTAGCTAGCTCATCTATCCAGTAAGCTAAGCTAAGCTAAGCAATCAAGCAGCTTGCAGGACACGATCGACGGCAGCGTGGTTACGATTACGACTTTGGGATGATGGAGCTACATCAGCCAGCTACTAGCTCTCTAGCTAAGTGGGAACGGGAGAAAGAAACAACCAAGCTGCTGCCTGCCTTCTGGTAGTTAGTGTGTGTTCATTTTGACATCGAGTTGGCTTCGCACGCGACGCGACTGTTGAGCGAGACCACGACACTGACATGATTGACTAGCTAGCTACTTGCAACTACCATCTCACACTCACACTTTACTCTCTGCCTGGCCTGCTCTTTTTCTTTTGTTCAATTCGCACGCAAAATTATTTTGGGTGGATATAATCCCGACTGATTCGGGGGAACCGGTCGGTCGGTCGGTCGATTTTGGAAGAAACCCGGCCACCCTCATTCTGGGAGCCTACTTCTTCCCAAATTGGCTAAGCCGGTTTACGAAGCATTATTCAATTGTAAAATTGGGTTTCATTGTGTTTTAGTCGTTGAGATGATCGATCGAGGTGCACATATATACACCCTGTTCGGCTGGTTGGGGCTGGACTGGAAGTGACTGGAGTGGGCTGATCATTTCAGCCCAAACCAACTGGTATATATACCAGCCAGCCAGCCGCCATTGGTCTCCCTCTCCTCTCCCATTCGCTCAAGCCACCCTAGGATTCCTCCTTACCAGCCGCCTCCCGCAAACTCTGGCCCCTCCCCTCCGATTCATCAAGAGCGGCCGCCCCTCAACCTCGCGCCATCCCATCGGGCTCCCCCATCCGCCGCAGCCAAGCTCGGCCCCTCCTATCGGACCTCCCGCACCGGCCGCAGAACTAAGCTCGAGCCTCGCGATCGGACCTCTCGCATCCGCTTGCAGCCAAGGTCGGCCCCTCCCATCGAACCTCCCCCGTGATCGTCCGCCTTCCACCTCGCCCATCGCACCTCCTGCATCCGCCGCCTCCAACTCCGGCAATCGGCCTCAAGATCCCCAACCGCGCTCACCCTTCAGATCCGCCTGTCTTGAATCCGTCCTCGACGTCATGCTCCTCCAACTAGCTCCGCCCGCTTGTTTGGTCGCCGCTAGGGTCGTGGCCGCCAAGGTCGCCGTCGTCTCCACCACCACAACCGTAAGACTTCCGGATCTATGTGCATTTCCTTTGTGAAATGGTCTGCCCGAGAGATGGAGAGTATGGGGTTACGAGAGATTCGCATTTAGGTCTATGGATTTTACAAAGTTATAGTTCGGTACATTTATTTATCTTTTCATTGGATTGTAGAACACTAATTCAAATTGTGTTTTGAGAACTATTGAACTTGGCTGCGTATGCGTGCAGTCTAGTAGGAAATCCTTAGGGTGACCTTATGACTTACATTAACTATAGTAATAAGCGCCATTGCTATTAACTAATCTAGATAGTAATATATACATTCTGATGAGGCTGTACGGTAGCAGCAGATTAGTGTCATGCATGGCCTATCTATGGTTTGCAAAGAATTTTCAGTTAGATAATTAATATGGTGCCTTTGATTAGACAAGTTAGAATACATATAATCATGTTTTCTTAATATTAGGTCTCGTCATTTGAGGTTAATCCTTGAATGAAAGTCTATGTGTGTAAGGATATTGTTTTTATTTAGTGCTATGAAGCCGTGCACTTGTGTTGCCTCTGTAATGCACATGTTCATACATTTCATAACTTACTTTGTCGTATTCCTTCGTTGTAGGAACCTTTGTGCAGTACCATCTGCGCACCGCTCCCTACGCTGGCACTGTCATCCCCGTCGTCCTGCTCTCCTACTGCACGACCGCAGTACATCCTACGTCCGCGATCATCCAATCATCCATTCAAGGTGAGTTCAACTCCGACCCTTTCTCGTTGGACTTAGCTTTTGTGTGAGTGCGTACGTTTCTGCTTGCTACTCAATCCATGGTCCTACTATACACAACCGATGCGTACATTGCTGCCATTCAACAGATGCATGCTCCACGTGCGAACTAGAAAACAACACATTCCAAACTGCTGCTCGACATCTGTCAAAATGAGAAGAACCAATACAACTGGTGTAAACAGGGTCCAAGTAAGGAAGGGTGGAGGAATGTGTACCAGGGTTGTAGGAATGCGGGGCTGCCGTACGACGAGAAGCAGATCCGCAACAAATTCACTGACATGAAAAAGAAATTCCTCAACTGGCAAACCCTACAGAACAAAACAGGCCTCAAGGGACCCTACCACAGAGCGAGCTTGTGGACAAGGACTTGGCACCCAACCACACTCAAGGAGGCAGCCACGGCGCGTAATGCCTCGTCCCTTTCCTTTGTCATTATGCACTAATCCCAACATGTGGTCTTATTTGTCCTTTTCCACTAATCCCAACATATGGTTACCATTATGCAGAACCGAAAAGTGATCACAGAACCTTTGAGACCCCTGTCGCCCACTTCGATGAACTGTAGGCCCTTTTTGGGGATCATCACCGGGAGAGGGGGGCATTCAATGCTACGGGTGGTGTTCAAGATGTAACATGCACTCCCCTAGGACACCCTTCGTACCGTTTGGCCATTCTAGTGCCGGAGCCTCCTCCAAAAGGGCCACGACAGACAATGAAGTCAAAGCCCAAAGAAAGCAAAGAGGTCGAAGGAAGTTGGAGAGTACTTGGCCGACATATCTGACAGCATCAGGGCTAGGTGTGCAAAGCCCACTGAAGCAGAGGAGATGGCTGAGGTCATGCAAATGTTGCGTGATGATGGTGTCTCCCAAAAGTCAGAGTTGTTCCTTATGGCATGTGACCTTTTCCAGAAGAGGGGGTGCCATGAATAGTACAAGAACATCGATGATAGAGAAGATCATCTCACTTACATCACCTGGACCTAGAAGAATGGCAGAAATGCTGGCAGCAAATAATGTCCCCGATAAGCAGTCGCGTGTTTGAGTGAAGCCTACCTAGTTTGCTTTCATACAGCATTTGTTTTAGTTGTCACTATGTAACGAACCTTCTGTTGGGCATATTTTTGTTTTCATTTGACCTCGTATATGTCGGACATGGTTTGAGTACCTGTACTGAATGTTTGATGTGGTTTCAATCTAATCTATCTATGCATTAGTGCGGCTTTATAATGTACAACTGCTGTAACTAACTTGTTCCATTTGCTGGTTTGCAGGTTGTTGCAGCGGCTGGGCATCATCATGAGAACTGGTCAGCAGTGCTGTAAGGTTAGTACTTCTATTCGTAAATTGGAAACTTCAGGATGATAACTATTTGTTTGTAGGACTGTGCAATTAATATGATGTTGTTTTGTATCAGGGGACCGATTGCAAAGAGATTGAAGAGGCATGTCGCGTAGTGACAGCTCTAGTGAACATTCAAGTGATTCCAAATAGCTAGTTACTAGGAGGATGTGAGATATGTCATGATCACATGGATACGTGAGTCATTGTAGGTGATGTCTCTGTACCACCTCCTTGCTTCGGTTGGCAAGAGTTGAACGACAGTCAGTGGGTATGCAAGGTTCTTTCTCACCCAAAAAGGAGTGGTCTAAATTTTCGTATGGAACCTACTGCTTTTTTTTGAACTGCATGAAATGCTAATTAGTAACCATGGCCTACGAGACTATAGGGACTTTGATACACAGGAGGCTTTAGGGATGTTTCTTTGGGCACTAGCAAAATAAGTCGGACAGGGGGACATGGGAGAATGGTTTAAAAGGTGTCTTGGGACGGTTAGCGAGAGGTTTGGTCAAGTGTTGGAATGTGTCGCTAACTTTGCAGACGTGATTTGTACACCTAGGCACGTAGACATGTCAAAAGTGCATGATAGGCCGCACAAGTACACACCTTTATTTGATGGCGCAATAGGCGCTATCTATGGGACACACATCAGGATCAGTGTTGATAGGGTGTTCCATGATGATTACATAAATAGGCACGGTTGGCCTAGCTAAAATGTGGTCGCAGTTTGTGACTTTGATAGGTGGGTTACATTTCTTGGTGTTGGCATGGTGGGGGCAGTTCCTGATATGAGGGTCCTTAGGGAAGCTTGGACGAAACCCAGGTTAGTTGCATTTGCTGTTATAAAATTGAACCCGATGTTATCATGGTAATGCAGATGTTTGATGTGCTGATAAGTTGAAGGGGTTGTCATGTGCAGGTAGGTACTATCTCGTGGACTCGGGGTATGCAGGTGAACATGGTTATTTGGGGCCACAAAAAAAGGCACAGGTACCATTTGAAAGAGTTTGGCGATAGGTCGGCTCAAGGTCCTAACGAGGTGTTCAATTTCCACCATGCTAGTTTGCATAATGTGGTGGAAAGATTATTTGGGGTGGTCAAAGCTAGGTGGCACATGTTGAAAGGAGTGCCACACTATCCTAGGGAGAAGCAGGATAACATTATTAAGGCAGGTTTTGCCCTTCATAACTACTTGAAAAAAGATGAAGTAACTAAGCCACTCCATCCACTAAGCCCACTATCGATGCAGTGGCTTGCTGCAAGTGCAAATGATTCCATGGACAATGTGAGGATGTGGATTACCCATGGACTGACACATTTGGGGTACATGTAAGCCAATGGTGCTAGTGGTAAGTTGATGATTACGCGTGCAAATGGACAGGAATTTGACAATTGTCTCTTTGCGGTGTGATGGTCCGGAGGTGGACGTTGGGGTGGAAGGGGACTAATGGTCATCATGACATGAGTAGATCGGCGAGCAAGCAAAGCAAAGGCATGCGTAAGTGATTATTGTGTTTGTACCATGATGTTGCCGGTGATTATGTGCCCGAGGAGGGTATAAATTTTGTGTAGCTGCACCGAGGTCATTGGAACAGCTACATGTGTTTGTATAATGCTCCAAGAATCCATGTGTACTAGAGTACCAGATTGCACAAATATACTAGAGTACGGTGTATGTCTTGTCGATGAACAGTATGACGAGCCATAGTTGTTAATGGACAACTTTGTATTTGTATGAAATGTATGCCTTGTAAATGGTGGGTTCAGTTCATCGTTCATTGGCACCAAATGTGTAGTGATACCTAGGTCATTGGCGCCATTTTGAATGAGCTGTTGAATTCAAATAAGCCATGATCCAACCAAATGAGCAGGATCAGCCCACTCCACCACTTCTAGCCCAAATTGCCGGCACGAAAATGTGTTAATCGTGCTGGGCACACGAGCAAGCCGGAAGGGTCTGCTCGATGAAGCTGGAGATCCGCCTGGCTTCAACGCAGGGATGATCGATCCTGCGTACTCCTCCCAAGACATGCCAGTCAATTTGACCCTACAATTGACAAGGAGAGAAAGTTTATCAGTAATTTAAGGTGGAACATGCTGGTCTGTGCTCAGACAGTTCCAAGTGTGCCGCTTCGGGAGCAGCCATACGGGAAGAGCGACTGAATAGCTGATCCGCACAGAAATCGGCTGTTACAGACTATAAAGCTCGTTAGTAGCGATTGATTTTATGTTAATTGGTATAGTGCACGTATATATAAATGAGATCATTAGCTAGATGGATATTATCAGTATGAATCATTGAGCCAATGAATCTAACAAGAAAAGATATAACATGCGAACAAATCGACTATCTAATACAAACGGATCTATCGATGCTCTGAATCTAATCTGTTATCACCAACAGTGAGATTCGATCAGATCGATGGTAGCTATGATGATAGTAACAAACTAAAACTGAAGAATCCGCAAACACATCCATATTTCGACAGGCTTTCCGAAAGACATACTATACGTGAAGGCTCGGATAAATCGGCTAAAATAGCCGATTCAGGTAAAAAGGACTACAGCGTGTGAACAATTGACTATTTCACATGAACAAACCTATGGGCTCCTCAGACTCAACCTGCTATCTCTAACAGTAGGGTTCGACCGGATCGATGCAGCCGTGAAAAAGACAACGAATCGAACCCTTAAAGCACACAGATCTACTCACGATTAACAGAATTGTGGACGCACACCGTAGGCGTTAACGCACAGGCGATCGGCTATTTAGCCGATGCAAGCATAGCAAACAGCTAAGATCACGCCTAACCAGGAACAAATCTACTAACTAGCATCCTCCAATCTATAGTGCCATCAGTGGGGATCGACCGGATCGTTGCAGCCATAATGGTGAACTATAAACCAGATTCAACTAGCCAGCAAACCTCTTCAAGATTACTCATGCCTTAACCGCGTACTATGCACGATCAAGATCGAAGTAAAGACAGCCGATGAAGCATAATCCGTCGCTCAGAGTAAGAAAACATCATGTTGTAGTAAAGCGAGAGACGGACTGAAAGGATATAAGGCCGATCTAATTCGATCTCGACCGGGCGGATTGATGTTGCTGTAAACTAATAACAATGAAAAACATCAGCAAGATCGGTAACTTAATGAATCTACCCAAAGGACGCCACCCTTAGATAGAGCCGATAACTTGACCTTAATCTAGTTCGAGTAGTGGAGGTCGACCAGATCGATGCAGCCGTACTTGAACTAGACAAGAGTCGATAACTAGCTTATACTAGAGTCGCAGTGGAGGTCGACCAGATCAATGCAGCCATACGAATAGAAATATAAGCCGTGACGGTACTTACAGACAAGCCAGAGGTCGGCCGGACCGATGTAGCCCTACTCGCTGAAGAACTCACCGAGATCTACTCTACTACTACTCCTAAGGGGTGGCCGGAGCCGAAAAAGTAAGTAACTTGTATTTGATTGATTGTGTGTCCTTTACAATAGTCGGGGTCCAATATTTATACCCAGAACATATGCATGAATCCTACTTAAGCATGACTCATTACAATCTTTGGCATAAAAGAAAACATTCCTAATTTAAGATAACTTGGACCCTAATCTTTCTCTTTTTGTAGAGTCCAACATGTTTTTTCCTGATGCCAACCGCAGTTTTCATCGTTATCTGCTGGCGCTACCTGAAGAGAGCTGATTCCAATACTGCATTCGAATTAGCTAATACCGACATTTATGCAATTGATTCATTGATGACATGATCTTAGGAGCTTTTGAGTTCCTGCAATTCTTCGTCCCAAATTTTGGTGTAAACACATGCCCCCCAATTTTGGGATAAAAGTAATTTCATTCCAAAATTATCATGCCTGTACCCCCGATAGGTCCATGGTCACGGGTGAAGAATCTTGATCTGGGGTCTACTGTCTGTCACCGTCTTTGCCAACTTATGAGCCCATGCTTCAAAACTTTACGAGAGCATTATTGCTTCACGGGCACTTGGATCCATCCTTCAGGCTGACTATAAAATGTCTATCCGACTCTGGCGGGAGCAATTCAACAACTCAGTTATGTTTCTTTTCTACCCGCTTTCTCGAGTGCCTCTGGCTTCGCCAGACCCTCCATGGTCTAATTTTTTGCCATGAAGACCTTGAGTGGTTAGAAGAATTCTTGTGCATAGGGTGATTGTGTTGCTCATCTTAGCGCCTTATTGAGCAAGAGGATTAGCTACTACGGTTAGAAGAATTCTTATGATATCACCTGAGTCTTCTCTCCATGCTCGCAGAGCTATTCTAGTGTTTGCAAGGGCTAAAATGTGTGGACACCTTCCCCTTGTTCTCTCCATCAAATGCCCATCGGGAAAGCCACAGACTTCTTTCCCACAGTTTCCCAGTCACCGAGAAATCAGTTGGGCATCTATTAAGCACGCGGCCTTTCTCCTTCTCCTGGTATAATTTTATCAACGGGCCAATGTGACTTGGTTCATGATGACCTTCGGCCTGTGGGGACTCAGACTCTCTTCAATCCAAAGAAGCCTTGGTGGGTTGATCGCTGGTCAATGTAAACCTTTCGTATCCATCCCACGATTTTTTGTGATTATGGGAAGCAATAAGTCTGAATCTGTTATCTCTTCGTTATCCGTCCCCTAAATTTTCGGAGTGTCGATCCATTTCCGTATTTGACTTCAATTCCATAACCCCAGCGAAATCTATCTTCTCACCTTCCCGGGCTATATATACGGGCCACGGCTGTGGATCGAAAAATAACCTGCTTCGTCTCAAACCTTTCGTGTCTTTAGTGCGGTTTCTGCTTTCCCATAGGTTTGAGATCATGGAGAACAGCAAGAGGTCTGCTGAGGAGGCCCTCAATGGAGCTGCGTCATCACGCCAGCGCCTTTGTCACCAGGAGGGTGCAACTCGTGATGCCCCCACTACATCGGGGCATAGGGCCGACTCCGTTCAGCCTTCGGGGTTCTCTTCATCAACAGCTCACCACCGGCTCCCCTGCTATCTGAGGAGATGGATCGACAACGACGATATGCTCGCCTCCATTGATCGGGCTAGCCAGAACCTCTCTGACTACCTCTCCCTCGTAGAATCGGCTCTGGCCATGGTTCGGTGCCGATCGCCTCCCGAGGTTGATCCGGTGGAGGATAGGTTGGCCGAGGCCGAGGCCAGAATCATGGGTGAGATGTCTACCACAACTTTCTGTCTCATCTTAATTTTATCTTCAAGATCCTAATCATCTCCCCTTTGAATCTTTTTAGACTTATTGGCTCAGCTAGAAAGCCTCCTATCAGTTGTGGAGCATGCGGTGGGATTCATTAATGCCAGAGGCGCCGTTCCAGTGGTTCGCTTGCATGACATCCTGAACCATGTCAGGGAGGTTGCTCTGCACGGTGTTTTGTCATGGTGCTGCCATGGCGTTGGCTACTGCATAAGCCCGTTCCGGCCACGAGCTTCGGCTTCTTCCCCATGGTTTTCCAGCCGCGGCACACCCTGGGGATCATGAGAGCCTGGTCGAGGATTTCTTCGACACCGCCAACTCTATAGCCCTTACTTCCCAGGCCGATGATATAGTAAACAAAGTGTTTTCCGGCCTGTAGTTTGTAATAGGTGGTATTAGCAAACAATTTCTTTGTCTCAAGTGATTTTTCTTTTGCTTCACACTTCATATTCCATGCATCAATCCAGCCGTGTTTGCTTTGCTCTTATAGGCGATACATATCATACCGGCTTCTACCCCTTCGGGCTTATTTTTTGTACTAGAGACAATACCCTTCTGGTATCGGCTATTAGAGCTGACAACCGAACAAATCAGTTGTCAAGTATTAATCCAAACGCTAGGATAATATTTCTTTAGATATTTCCCATTGATTGCTCTACCAAATTCTTCCTCTCCTCTTAGTGTTTCCAAAATATAAGCATTGCCATGCCCACAAAGTTTAATCCAATAAGGTCCTTCCCAATTAGGTGACCATTTGCCGAACTTGCTGTCTCTTGACCTGATCGGCAACTTCACTTTCCAGACCAAGTCTCCTTCAGAAAATTGTTTGCTCTTGACCTTTTTATTGTAATGTTTTGCAACCCTCAATTTATTGGCTTCAATATTCTTAAGAGCACGCAGCCGATGGCAACTCAAGTCCTCCAAGTCATCTATCATAAGATTCCTGTAGACTTCGGCTGATAAATCATTTTGCAATATAACACGCCTCGATCCAGTTTGTACTTTCCAAGGAAAGACTGCATTATGGCCATACACAAGTTCATAAGGTGACATTTTAGTCGATCCATGACAGACCATCCTATATGCTCATAATGCCTTATTAAGTGTTGAATGCCACTTCCTTGGCTGTTCCTCAATCTTTTTCTTGATCAGCTTAATCATAATCTGATTGGACGCCTCTGCCTGGCCATTAGCTTGAGCATAGTAAGGAGAAGAATTTAGTAGCTTAATTCCCATACCGACAGCAAAATCTCCGGACTCTTCTGATATGAACATTGTTCCTTGATCGGTGGTGATAGTTTGAGGAATCCCAAAATGATACACAATACGTTCTTTGATAAAATCAACCATGTTCTTTGAGGTTACCATCTTCAAAGAAATTGCCTCAACCCACTTAGTGAAGTAATCCGTTGCTACCAATATCAACTTATGTCCTTTACTTGAGGGCAGAAAAATCTAGCCAATTAAATCAATTCCCCAGCCTCGAAATAGCCATGATTTGATTATTGGATTCATAACCGATGCAGGCAATTTCTGGACATTACCAAAATGTTGACAGTCCTAGCATCCCTTATAATATTTAAAACAGTCCTCCAATATTGTTGGCCAAAAATATCCAGTTCTGCGAATAATCCATTTCATCTTATAAGTCGATTGATGAGCTCCACATATCCCTTCATGCACTTCGCCCATCAACACCTTAGCTTCCTCTGGATTTAAGCATTTGAACAACACCCCATCGACTGTTTTGTAATATAGCTGATCATCCTGTAAAACATACTTAGTTGATTTATACCTTAGCTTTCTGGTAACTTTCTATGACGGATTCCTAAGGTAATCGGCTATTTCAACTCTCCAATCACCATTCGAGGTTTCACTACTCAAGACTTCTTGAAACACTCGATAACCTGACACACTTTGAGCTAAACGATTAGCCTCTTGATTCTATGCTCTTGGAATATGTTGAAAAGAGACATGAGAAAATTCCTTAAGCAACCTTTGGCACTTATTATAGTATCCCCTCAGAGTATCTTCTTTGCACTCATATAGGCCGATCAACTGATTAATGATTAACTGTGAATCTCCAAATATTTCGATTACTTTGGCCTTTACTTCATGAAGAAGTTGAAGTCCCTTAAGAATAGCCTCATATTCTGCTTGGTTGTTGGTTATCATTGGTTCAGTTAGAAGAGCAAACTCAAAACTTGCCCCCTGAGGTGAAATAATAACAATACCAATGCCACCACCTTGCTTGCATGATGACCCATAAAAGAACAGCGTCTATGGTACCAGCTCCACATAGCCAACAATTGGCTTATGATGCTGGGTGACAAATCGACCATTACTTGTCCTTTGATCATAGCCCGATTCGTACCTCAAGTCAAATTCTGACAATGCAAGAATCCACTTTCTCACTCTCCCATTCAGTATTGGCATTGTGGGGGTATGGACCCTGGTATCCACAAGACAAGACATGGGTCGCACCATCAAAGGTGGCCCAAATTTACAAGATCAAAGGCGTGCACTAAGATCGCTTTAAAGCGTGCAACCAAGACCTTTGCAAAGCGTGCAATCGCAAAATATTGTATAGTACCAAATAGGATACTTTACTTGTAACCCTACCCCTCCAGAGTATATAAGGAGAGGCAGGGGTCCCCTATGTGGCCTGATATGCCAAAATTAATCATCTGGTTTTGACCTTGCCCCGTCGGCTGTTGCATATGCTACACTGATGATCTAGGATTATACTGCATCTGATTCGTAGTAGCACCTTGAACTTGCTTAGATGAACTCTGAACTACCTGGGCATCTTTATTACTGGCTGGTGCTGCTTCTTGATGGCTGGTACTAGTTTGATTAGTCCCTTGAGTCGACGAATGTGGAATGTTGTCCTAAGCCAGCCCAACCTGATCAACTGGAAACCCATGAAACACCTTCTTCATGTTGTTGTGGAATGTGTTCAAAAAACTTCATTATGGTTCGATATGGTATCATGAACAGATTTGTTTACAGCTTCCATGAAGAAACGCCTGTCTTCAGCTTCATCTGCATATGTCTGTCCATGCAACAAAACTCTTGATAGTGGATATTTCTGAACAATTGTATTGTCTTGTGTCTTGATGTAGGATAACAAACACTTGTTCTGAAATTCTTCTATAACTTTGCTGAGGACATCTTTATCTCCATCAGGTAGGTCTTCAAAAGGTACCATAAGGATGTCGTTGTTGTTGTAAGCCGCCATGACGAATGTGGGGTCCCACCGGGTGTGCCAGATCGTGTGTCGGTACGAAAATGTGTCAATCATGCCGGGCACATGAGCAAGCCAGAAGGGTCTGCTCGATGGAGCTAGAGACCCGCCTGGCTTCAACGCAAGGATGATCGATTCTGCGTACTCCTCCCGAGACATGCTAGTCAATTTGACCCTGTAATTGATAAGGAGAGAAAATTTATCAGTAATTTAAGGTGGAACATGTCGGTCTATGCCTAGACAGTTCCAAGTGTGCCGCTTCGGGAGCAGCCATACGGGAAGAGCGACTGAATAGCCGATCGGCACAGAAATCGGCTGTTACGGACTGTAAACCTCATTGGTAGCGATTGATTTTATGTTGACAGGTATAGTGCATGTATATGTAAATGAGATCATCAGCTAGGTTGATATTATCAGTATGAATCATTCAGCCGATGAATCTAACGAGAAAAGATATGACATACGAACAAATCGACTATCTAATACAAACGGATCTACCGATGCTCTGAATCTAATCTGTTACCACCAACAGTGAGGTTCGATCGGATCGATGACAGATATGATGATAGTAACAAACTAAAACCGAAGAATCCACAAACACATCCGTGAAGGCTTGGATGAATCAGCTAAAATAGCTGATTCAGCTGAAAAGGACTACAGCGTGTGAACAATCGACTATTTCACATAAACAAACCTATGGGCTCCTCAGACTCAACCTGCTATCTCTAATAGTGGAGTTCGACCGGATCGATATAGCCGTGACAACGAATCAAACCCTTAAAGCACACAGATCTACTCATGATTAACAGAATCATGGACGCACACCGTAGGCGTTAACGCATAGGCGATCGGCTATTTAGTCGATGCAAGCATAGCAAACAGCTAAGATCACGTCTAACTAGGAACAAATCTACTAACTAGCATCCTCCAATTTATAGTGCCATCAGTGGGGATCGACCGAATCATTGTAGCCATAATGGTGAACTATAAACCAGGTTCAACTAGCTAGCAAACCTCTTCAAGATTACTCATGCCTTAACCGCGTACTATGCACGATCAAGATCAAAGTAAAAACAGCCGATGAAGCATAATTTGTCGCTCAGAGTAAGAAAACATCGTGTTGTAGTAAAGCGAGCGATGGACTAAAAGGATATAAGGCCGATCTAATTCGATCTCGATGGGGCTGATTGATGTTGCTGTAAACTAATAACAATGAGAAACATCAGCAAGATCGGTAACTTAATGAATCTACCCAAAAGACGTCACTCTTAGATAGAGCCGATAACTTGACCTTAATCTAGTTCGAGCAGTAGAGGTCGACCGGATCGATGTAGCCGTACTTGAGCTAGATAAAAGTCGATAACTAGCTTATACTAGAGTCACAGTGGAGGTCGACCGGATCGATGCAGCCGTACGAATAGAAGTATAAACCATGACGGTACTTACAGACAAGTCGAAGGTCGGCCGGACCGATGCAGCCCTGCTCGCTGAAGAACTCGCCGAGATCTACTCTACTCCTACTCCTAAGGGGTGTCCGGAGCCAAAAAAAGAAGTAACTTGTATTTGATTGATTGTGTGTCCTTTACAATAGCCGGGGTCCAATATTTATACCCGGAACCTACACATGAATCCTACTTAAGTACGACTCATTACAATCTTTGGCATAAGAGAAAATATTCCTAATTTAAGATAAGTTGGACCCTAATCTTTCTCTTTTTGTAGAGTCCAACATGTTTTTTTCATGACGCCAACCGTAGTTTTCATCGTTATCTGCTGGCGCTACCTGAAGAGAGCCGGTTCCAGTACTGCATTCGAATCAGCTGATACCGACCTTTACGCAATCGATTCCTTGTTGACACAATCTTGGAAGCTTTTGAATTCCTGCAATTCTTCTTCCCAAATTTTGGTGTAAACACCAGCCCCAACCAGGCAAACAGGGTGATAGATATATCCAATTTGAAGTCATGGTGAGAAACTTAGACAATTTCCAAAATTGCTTGTAGCCTAAACTGGATTATAGAATTGTATGTCGCTCTCGCGTCTCTAGGAGTCAAACATTTTCAATTTTGACCAAATATATGCAGAAAAACATTAATACTTATAATACATGGTTAGTATCATTTGATAGATTATTGAATCTATCTTTATAATAAGTTTATTTGGAGATACGAGTGTTGACTATATTTTCGTAATAAACTTATTTAAGATATACATGTTGTTAATATTTTATATAAATTTAATAAAACTTAGTAAAGTTTGACCGGTACGAAATCGCATAACAACGCTTTTTATGGAGTAGAGGGAGTATAAAAATACATGTACTCCTATTCGTCATACCATTTTATATGCTCTATTTAAGGGCATGTTTGGATGCAAATGGTAATCACTAGCTAGCTAAAAATTAGTTATAGTGCATCTAAACAGGAGCACCAATATGTCATCTATTTTTTTAGCCAAAAAGTGTTCATCTAGCCATAACTAATTTGAGTTAATTTTAAGCTCAACTAGTAATTAGTCATGTGTATCGAACTCAAGTCCTAGATATAATAATTAATACGCAACGATCTATGATAGGACACGCCTGTTCCACGCAAGGCACCTTTGATCTTTTCACTCTGCGTCGTTGGGCACAACTCACCGTGTTCCAGCAGTTCCACGAACCACGACGGCGGCAACCCAACGCTGTCGGGCCCCATCCCGGTCTCACTCGGCGGCCCCATACAAGAGACTGTCTTTGGCGGCGTGGCCACAGTGCTATCTGGTCCCATCCTCGAGGAGTTGGGTAGCCTCGTCAACCTCCAGTCTCTGGTATTTTACTTACCCATAGCCATCGCACTCCGCAGCCGCGTCAAGCTACGCAACTGCTACCTAGCTTGTTCACATGAACAAGCTCACCGCCTCGATACCGCCAGAGCTCGAGTGGCTGCAGAAGCTCACCAGTCTGCTCCTCTGTGTCGGTGGGCTGGGGCCACATGTTTAATTCTTCAGGAAGATATACCAACTGTCGTCGTCGATTGGCTCCGATCGGTGAGGTGCCCGATCGAGGGCCGAGGTGCTCGGGTGGCTCGGCGCACTCGAGCAGCTGCACCTGTGCTATGGGACAACCAGCTCATGGTCATGGTCATGGGTGCATGGACTGCACTGGCTAGCTCACATGGGAAAGGACGGCGCATCAATGGGAGGCGGGGTGATTCTTCTTTCTTACTTGGCGAACAGATAGGAAAGGGAAGCAAGGGTGAAGAAATATATACTAGTGACACGAGTGATTTTTACCGTCCCCTCAGCTCGGCTATGCCTGTGCGTTGACCACCGGCGCCACACGGCCCACACAGATAGATGCACATGCTGTTTGCTAGCGTTGATTCCCAAGCAACGCGAGTGTGAGGCGAGCAAGGCGACGACATCTCTAACGACTATCGCGGGAGCGAGCGAGGCGACTAGGCAACGACGGCGGCTATGGTCCACGTGAACGAGGAGAGGGTGGCTCCGACCCTCCGGAATGAGATCGTCTGCAGTCGCGCAGAGCGACTTATCTCTGCAGTCGGCGCATCGGAGACGTTCCTCGTGATCCAACGGTGACCCCAACTAAACTCATCTAGCAGGCCGTTCCAGTGGCTCATCTCAGCCCAAACATCGCACTTGTCTTCAATCTCTTTCCCCTCTGCCATTGTCTCCCACGTCGCTGATGAGCCCGATGCTGACATGCAGTCTATCTCTCTCCTCGCCACAGTGCTCCAGGCTCTAGCATCAGCCTCCCTCACCTCATCGCCGGCCTTAGGATTCAATGTTCCTAGCAATGACGCTGTCTACAACTTGTTGAGGGTGGTTTGGTTGCCTTTGTGGCTTTGTAGACGCACGATGCCGGGCCGAGCGTGACTCAGCCGTGGCTGCCGTGTGCTCTGTTATGCCGCTAGCTTGATGAAGTCACCATGTCATATACTCCCTTTTCCTCTTGAAAATAATTTCTAAAATACATAAATACATCTACTCATCCTCTTATAATGGCACAAGCACGGCTAGCAACAAACATGAATGTAGATCACCGGCCCCCTCACTGCAGTCTCCTGGAGCTTTGAGCTCGTCTATGCAGGTTGTGGAGAGCTTGTCAATGCGTATGCTGTGGCCTAAGGGCGAGCGTTTCGCCACACATCGACAGCTGACGCACAGCCAAAAAATCCATCGACCCCCTTGTGTCCTCGTCGCCGTTTGGGGCGGGCACTGGAGCTCCGCCCGCAATCGCTCGCATGCACACTAGCGAGACCGCGGTGACCGCACCGAGTGCGCACAGTGACTCAAGGAATAGGCTATTGTCTTCCTACGCAACCGCGGCCCCGTGCCAGCCAGCAGCCACCCCGCTCGCCACACGCGCACCCCGCAAAGGGCTGGCTGAAAACAAGGAAGATGAAGGCGAAGTCATCTTGGGATGAGATGGACCGAGTGCTGTCTGTGCTTATCCAACGTGAAGTTTTGAAGCCTCACCGTTGGATGAAAAATGGACAGGACAGATTTGTGACTGCAGAAAACAGTCAGCCAGGCCGACTGCAGAGGATCTTGTTCTGAGCCTCCGACTGCCGGATGCGTGGGAGTGGAACTCGACGGCTGCTGCCCCGGAGGTCCTCCTGAGTGTGGCTGTCAACGTCACCTGTCTCTATCTGCATCCGCACTCTGAGTCTGATGTGGGTAGGGTATTATTCCCTATCCCAATATCCAAGGAGGGGTTTCCCTGTCCCGATCCTTATTTTCCACCAACCAAAATCACCTAGGGCCTTATTGAGTTCCTTCGTATAAAGTTTAGTCCAGGTTTCATTAAATATTTGGACGAAATATTAAATATAGACTAAAAAATAACTAATTACATAGTTTACGACTAATTTGCGAGACGAATCTTTTAAGCCTAATTAGTCTAGGATTTGACAATGTGGTGCTATAGTAACACATGTGCTAATGACGGATTAGTTAGGCTTAAGAAATTCGTCTCGCGAATTACCGACGGATTCTGTAATTTATTTTTTTATTAATATATGAACACCCCACACGGCATCCCATGTAACATCAGATATGACATCTCAAAACTTTATACCTGGATTTAAACAAGACATAATTATTGAGTCTGTCTACCCAACAACAATGTGTTTTAACAAAATACAACACATGGTTGTTTGCTAGCTACAAAACACACAATTTGTAACAGAGGAAAAACCATGTGTTTTAGCGCAAGCTAGCACATGGTTGTTGGTTGCTTACATAACACATGATTTCCAAGAGAGAAAAAACCATGTGTTTTAGCACAAGGTAGCACACGTTTTTAAAGAAGGCTGCAATTAGTGACAGCCAGGCACATCAGCAAGCCAATCTAAATCTTGTCCCTGTTCATCAGAGAACTACTAGTTAGCTAGCTCTAGTTGCATAGGAGATGAAAAATTACAACTAAGGTACTGGTGCACACCTAAAAACCAAACAAGCAACTCCTTAGGAAAATCGAAGATGCAGAGCAGTAGCTTCTAGAACTCAGGGCCAAATTGAAAACAACAGCCAAGCTGCTGCTGGGACTACTGTGTTGTTCCTGCACAAGACAAGCATAGCCACATCACTCAGCAATCCTCAACTAATCCTCAACTAAAATTACAAATATATCTCTTATGCATTTGCTATATTACTATTGTAATTAAATTACAGAACAAAATAAGGAAATTGCACATTTGACATAGCGCAACTTGTACTTGCTGCTAATACAATTATACTGTACATGTATACAATTTAAAGATCCGGCTCATGCAACTTGTACACGCAAAGCAGGGCAAAGGGACAGAGATCATATCGAAGAAGAACCACAAACCTCAATAGCCAAGGTTAGTTCACCGATCATTTAAATCCAATCTCCTTGTGTGTGTTAGATGCATAGAATATGTAATGATGAGAAACCTTCTAACTGTCAAAACATGAAATCTAGATGTTATAACAGAACATGAATCTAGAAAGAAGAACAAGGCAGCAGGAAATGTCAGAGGCACAATATCAGATTCAAAATTATGAGGAAATGATTCACCAAGAAGAAAGCAACAATGATGTAAAATTACTCCTAATTCAAAACAGTTGACACAGACAATAAATAAATGAGAACTAATGGCTTCTTCATTTTCTTGCAGGTTTCAATTGCTTCCCTTATGCAACTAATACAAGCACCAGTCGAGTTTGATCAACTACTTGAGGTAAGAAACACAATTCAATGATGCAATAAAAAAAAGAATCTGATAAAAAGCTATATAAGTACTCAGCTGCTTGCTTTTTTTATGAAGCAGAATAATATGTATGTCACAACAAGTAGATGTGATGATTATCCAACATCAATGAACTCACAAGAAGCAATTAAGGAAGAGAGGCATCAAGCAAACATCAATGCAAAGAACCACAACCACACACAGAGAGAGAGAGAGAGGCATCAACAAACATCAAGCAGCAAGCATCATCAAGAGCAAAGAGTAAAAGCAAAGCAAGCAACACCAAAAAACAGAAGAAAAAAATGGGAGCAATAGCTCCAAAAAGCGTAAAAAATAGCAGCAAGCAGGTCAAAGCGCATAAGGAAACAAAGCGGGCTTAAGCACAGGCATGCCACAACTCTGAAGTTCGTGCACTTGTGCTCCTCCACAGCTGTAATGGTAGAAGTATTTATTTTGTTTTGAGAACAAGCTTCAATACTGCAAGTTTCTTCAGCAATGAAATATCAACGGGTGACATGTGCTTATGCCAACAACAAAAAGAGGAAACAGGCCCAGAGATTACGAAGACAAGATGAAAAAAATTACCAAGTTCATGCACCACTATAGTACATGTTAGCCACAAAATGGACCATAACTAGACATAATGCTAGAGCACAACACCAATCTCTAGCTCTATTCCCTCCTAATGCTAGAGAATTAAAACTGAAATATGTTGACACAAATCACAAATAACAATTTTTTTCTATAGAAAACAAGGACAAAAATGTTTTTTGTGTTCGCACAAACCACAATAAACATATTACAATTTTTATCTATAGAAGAACAAAGGCAAATAACTAAAATGTGTTGGCACAGATCACAAAAAACAATTCTTTTTTATGACCATGGCGACATCCGGAGACTCATCTGCGAAGGTCTCTCCTTCATCCGCTGCTCCCACGACCGGCGTGCCGGCCTCCGCCGTGCCACAATCCACCGCGTTGCTGCCGATGGGAGCACCATCGGGCATCCTTGTGCCCACAGTGCCGTCCGTGCCCCAACCCTTGTCGACCACGGAGGCACTCCAGGCGCTGACGCAGGCCATCGTGGGCCTCCAACTCCAGATGACAGTCGTCAACCACCACCTGGTGGACCAGGGTGCCCGGCTTTCGGCGATCGACGGCCGGCCAGCGCTCCCGCAATTCGGCTTGCCGGGGTTCGGTGGGGTCCCAGCCCTACCTACGGCCTCCGCTCCGGTGATCTCCGAGGTCGCTGCGGCATCCGTGGAATCCGCCGTGGCGCCGCCGCCGTCGGTGCCATTATCATCTCCAGCGGTGCACAGATCGCGGTCGCCTGCTCCACCCCCGTCAATGGGTGTGCCGATCACCCAGATTAATTTCCCGCACTCACCGTCACCGCTGCCTGTGTTCCCATCTATAGGACTGACCTACGTCTCAGCACCGACGTCGCACATGTCCTCGACGCCGCCACATATCCCATCACTGCCGAAGGTGGAGGGCGTGGTTGTACCAAAGTACCACAAACTCACATTCACCACCTACGACGGCAAAGAGGACCTGCTCGGCTGGCTCAATAAGTGTGAGCAGTTCTTCCGTGGCCAGATGACATGGGAAGTGGACAAGGTCTGGCTTGCATCGTATCTCCTCACGGGCGTGGCTCAACAGTGGTACCTCGCCTTGGAAGGCGACATAGGCCGCCCCG
Source organism: Miscanthus lutarioriparius (assembly GCA_904845875.1). Classification (NCBI taxonomy): domain Eukaryota; kingdom Viridiplantae; phylum Streptophyta; class Magnoliopsida; order Poales; family Poaceae; genus Miscanthus; species Miscanthus lutarioriparius. The sequence goes on along the minus strand of CAJGYO010000007.1, from coordinate 150,366,288 downwards.
CGTGGCCGGACTTCCATCGCATGTGTCAGCAGTGCTTTGGCCCGGCCCTCAGCACCAACCACCTTGCCGACTTGGCGCAGCTGCCGTTCGGAGGATTGGTGGACGCGTACATGGCGGAGTTTCAAGCCTGTGCCGCACACGTCGGTGACCTCTCTATGCTGCAAAAGGCACGGCTGTTCACTAGCGGTCTACCGAAACACATCCGCGTCGACATCGAGCTCCTCGAGCCACATGACCTGCAGCATGCCATGCGGCTTGCACGCGCTTATGAGCACTGCAACGCCTCATAGGCTCCTACCTTGCCGGCATCGCGCTTGCCGCGCTGCCCTATTGGTGCACCAGCCGCGCTGCCTGCACCAGCCGTCTCTAGCACCACTTCTTTGGCATCAGCGCCACGCACGTTCAAGCGCCTCACGCCGGAGGAGATGGCGGAACGGTCAAGATGGGCTTATGCTACAATTGCGATGAACAATACATAAGGGGGCACAAGTGTGCCAGGCTCTTCTACCTCGAGGCCTCAGATTACATCATGGAGGAGCTGGATGACACGGAGGATGACCCGGCTGCACCGCCATTCGACCCCGACGCGCCTATGATCTCTCTGTCCGCCATCACGGGCATTCGGGCCGAAAAGACCATGCAGCTCCACGTCTACATTGGCGTGCACCAGTTCACCACGCTCCTGGACTCTGGTTCAAGTCATAACTTCATCAGCATAGAGGCAACTTGGCGCACGGACCTACAGCTTTAGGACAGCCACGGTGCACACATGGTTGTGGCGAACAGTGACCAAGTCGCGTGCTGTGGTTTCGCCCGCAACGCCAAGCCCGAGATCAGTGACGAAGTCTTCCCAGTGGACTGCTTCTCCATCCCACTGGAGTGCTACGACATGGTCCTGGGGATCGCCTGGCTGCGGACCCTGGGGCCAATCCTATGGGACTTTGAGGGTCTTCGCATGGCATTCATACTCCGTAGCCGCCACGTCATGTGGACGGGCATTGGCTCGCCAAGCGCGGGTCGCGCTGAGTAGTGTCAGTGTTTCGGATCGAGGGGTCCTCAACGAACCAGTGAATTTGAGCTGCGTGCCCCTAATCCCGTATGATGATGCAAAGAGACACAAGGTTTATACTGGTTCAGGCAATTGGCGCCCTACGTCCAGTCTGAGAGATCGATCTTGTATTCCTTGCATCAAAGTGCTTGTGGTAGAGGGTTACAAGCTGGGTGAGAGAGGGAGCTAGTCCCAGGTCTCAGCATGGAATGGCGTGGGCTGCTTGAGATGTTGCTCTCGGGCAGCTTGGGGAGCATGTGTTACAGAGTGTTGTTTGCGCGTGTGTGAAAGCGTGGTTCTTCCGTCTCTTTTTCTCGTCCCCCCCAGGGCTATCCCTGGCTGCTTCCTTTTATAACCGCAAGGAGTACATGAGTGAGCTACACATGGAGCCTACTGTAGTTCAGTCCTCTAGCAGCATGGTGTTAGGAATGGCGATTGGTACTTGACTGATGCACCGTGTTGGCCGGGCTTGAGGTTGTTGAGGTCATGGGGGTCCTTGTTGATGTCTAGTTAGTATGGCCTCCACGGCAGGAGACATGCCGTGCCTTGTGGATTCTTGATTTGGTGGAGCGCCGAGGCCTAGCAGGTGCTGTAGCTGATCGCGCCGAGGCCTGCTTTGCCGAGGCCTCGGAGGTGACTGAGGTATGGTACGGGGGTCTCGGCGGTCCGCGTCGTACCCGGTCTAGGTGGAAAAGTGCAGAGCGGATGTCCATAGGGCACGGTAACCCCTGCACCGTCAGTAGGTGATGGTAAAAAAGGAGATTTGACCGCCGTCCCATCGCTTCTGTCGTTGTTGCACCTCCCCATCGTGGCTGTCATAGTAGGTGTGACCAGCGCACTTACACGGATGGGACGGCTTGCCGAGAGGGCGGCCGAGGCGTAGTCGACGAGGATGCGGGATGAGCCCGGCCTCGGCTGAAGCGGAGAAAGAAAAGTACGTCCGAGGCCCTGCCGGGGTCTCGAACGAGGCGAAGGACGAGCAGTTGGGCTTTCCCGTTGTTTCCAAGACTACAGGGACATGGACTTGACCTTCCACGCTGCTTTGTCCTTGGCGCAGGGGTTAGGTAGCACAGGGCAGTACGGGTGTTAGCAGGGGGCGCAGTGATGAGCACACTAGCAAGTAACCCCTGCTACGCCCGGTCCCCTGTCCCGTCAGTCGTTCTGCCCGAACTGTGCCAGTGTGCGGCTGACGTTGCGGGAGTAGTTGGGCGTATTAACCTTGACGTGACGTTTTGTCAGAGGAGCCTGTCGCGGTGGAGGTGACGAGGTTGTTGTGGAGCCCAGCCTCGGGCGAATCAGAGAATTGGCATCCCGTCCCCGAGGCCTTGAGGGCGGGGGCCTCATGAGGGGCCTCGGCGGGGCGGAGGGCTTTGGCCTTTTGTCTGAGGCCTCGGCGCAAGCCTCGGGCGAATCGGAGAATTGGACGAGACCTCGTGGTTGTCCTTTGATTTTGATTTTTGCAAGGTTTAAGCAATATTTTCGGTTATGCTTAGGGTACCCCTTCTTGTGGTATCCGACAAGTAGCTACTCTCCGGCCACGTCTTCACTGACAAGGGGGCGGAGCCAGTCCTCCTGGACCATCTCCTCGACACCTACACCAACGTGTTTGCGGAGCCCACTGGACTTCCGCCCACACGCCCCTGTGATCATCGGATACACTTGAAGCCCGACACTGACCCCGTCGCCGTCCGCCCCTATAGGTATCCCCACCTCCAGAAGGATGAGCTGGAGAAGCAGTGCGAGGCGATGCTCCAGCAGGGAGTCATACAGGACAGCACTTCCCCCTTCTCCACGCTGGTATTGCTTGTCAAGAAGTAGGACGGGACTTGGCGCTTCTGTGTCGACTACAGGTCACTCAACGCCGTGACGGTGAAAGACAAGTTTCCGATCCCGGTCGTTGAAGAGCTTCTAGACGAGCTCCATGGCGCTAAATTTTTCACCAAGTTGGACCTCCATTTAGGTTTTCACTAGGTCCGCGTCGACCCCGCTGATGTGGAAAAGATGGCGTTCCGGACACACCACGGCCACTTCGAGTTCTTGGTCATGCCTTTCGGCTTGTCCAACGCACCTTCAATGTTCCAGGCGCTCATGAACCTCATCCTCAAGCCGTTCCTATGACACAGCATCCTCGTCTTCTTTGACAACATCCTCGTATACAGTTCCACGTGGACCGAGCACCTACAACATCTCCGCGCTGTCCTAGACGTCCTCCGCGAGCACCGGCTGCATCTCAAGAGGTCCAAATGCTCTTTCGCTACCTCGTCGGTCCACTACCTTGGCCATGTCATCATGGCTGAGGTGGTGGCCATGGACAGGACCAAGGTGGCGGCTGTACAGTCATGGTTGTCCTTTGGTTTTGATTTTTGTAAGGTTTAAGCAATATTTTCGGTTATGCTTAGGGTACCCCTTCTTGTGGTATCCGACAGTAGCCCCCGAGCCTCGGGAGGAGTGCGGACACTTTCCTGAGGTTTTGACGAGTCTTGGCTTAGCAGCTCCCGTCGGGATTATGTTTTGTACTTGGTGGTTCCGGTGGGTGCGCGCGAGCGCACCCGCCGGGTGTAGCCCCCGAGGCCCTGGAGGAGTGGGTTTACTCTTCCAAGGGCTTTTTTCTCCGCTGAGCAAGGAGCTTTATCATGTTTGCTAGGCCCGCGAATGCGAGTTCTGGTCGCTAGGACTTGGCCTAGTTACAGGAAGAACCCCTGAGACTCCGCACGGAGCGAGAGGGCGATCAGTGGTTTCCCTGTCTTTTTTGACGGCCCTCACGCATCCTTTTCGCTCGGAAGGAGGGGTTTGTTTGCCGAGCCCCCTCGAGTGTGAGCCTAGGTCGCTGGGTCTCGGCAAGGTTTGTAGGGAGAGCCCCCGAACCTCCGCACGGAGCAAGAGGGTGGTGAGGAGTTCCCCTGGCTTTCTATGCGACCCTCGCACATCCTTTTCGCTCGGAAGGAGGGGTGGAATATGCCAGGCTACCCTCGGTGGGCGCAAGTAGTGACACTTCCAGTGAGCTGCTATCGGATAAGTCCGAGTGGAGGCCCATGCCTCGTTCAATAGGGGTTGGCTAGTGGTCCAAAGACGCACTCCAAAAGTACCAGAGGGCTTCTCTAGTGGGTCCCTAAAAGGTCCTTGTTGGTTTTGGTAATTGAGTGACAACCTAGGTGGACTAATTGTGTTTATGTGAGATACACAGGTGATTAGTCCACAGGTACATGTGTATGAGCAACATATGCCATGGAGGTGAAAATGGCTTGGAGATGTTGCAAAGCTCACACATGTGATGATGAAGGAGCTTATTGCACATGAGACATGACATTGAGTCATGTGATCAAGGTGGAGAAGATCAAGACAAGACTTGGCTTGATGGACCGGTTGCAAGCGTGAAGGGCAAGTCAAAGGCTTTGGAGTGATGGACCGCGTGGCGGTGATGCTTGAGCAAGACTTGGCGCCGATAAACGATAGCAACGGTGAAGAGCAAGTAGAGTCAAGATCGATGAACCAATATGATCATGTGATGATATGAAGTGGATCATATCATTGTTGATCGTGTTGGTGCATGTGTTGCATCGACATTGGAGGAGATGGAATGGAATGCGCAAGGCAAAGGTATAACCTAGGGCATTTCATTTCACCGGTCATAGGTGTGTAGAGAAGTCTATGACCGGATTTAGGATAGATGGCCGTTCTATCATGAGGGGCAAACTTGTTTGCATATCGGTCATCTAGTGCCACTCGAGTGATCTAACTTTGCATTGTCGCTAGGATCGAGTGGCGTGGCAAGTTGAGTATCAGAGCCCGGTCTCTCATTTGTGGTCTTCACCGACCCGAGAGGATGATGAACTTTGGGCTAGAAGTTGTTTGTGACACACACATCTTTGATGGCACACAATATGCACGGTGGAAATGTCATATGCTTGATCATTTTCGTGAATTGGGTCCCAAGGCATGGTGGATCATTGTTGTTGGTTTTTCTCGCAATGCTTTGGATATGGACAACCTAACCCAAGCACAAGAGGATTGCTTACAATTTGATCATCGTGCTCTTTATTATCTAACGTGTGCTTTACATGATGAAGTTTTTAAACGTGTGTGGGATTTGGAGAATGCTCATGATATGTGGATGGCACTCCAAGCCTTCTATGGTGATCTCTCCACAAGTGATGATGGAAAATTCAAGAAGGAGGATGATCCCAAGAAGAAGGCACATGAGTGTGTTGAGCATAACCACAATTCGGTGATTGTGGAAGATTGCTCCACCTCATGGTCAAGTGATGATGATGATCGATCAACTACAAGTTCACTTGACAAGGTTGATGATGATGCCACAAGTGTTGCAAGTGATGATGGTACCCCAAGCACACTTGATGGTGATCGTGATGATAATGGCTCATGCTCAAGCCATGATGATGATGCTACTACAAGCCCATCCACTACACCACTTTGTTTCATGTCACAAGGTGACACCAAGGTATCAAATGGTAATGTGGTTGATCATGCTGAGTCATATGATGAGCTTGTTAGTAGACTTGCTAGTATGACCATGTCTTTAGAAAATGAGAAAGCTAAAACATTGAAATTAGAAAATAAAAACTTATTTCTAAAGAACTCTTGTGAAGAACATAAGAAATTGCTTAATGCTTATAAATCTTCACTTGATGAGCTTAAATTGAATCATGAGACACTTCTTGCATCTCATGATGAATTATTAGAAAAACAAGCTTCTCTCATTAAAGTGTTTACAAAGAAACTTAAAAATAATGAGAACTCATCACATGGGTCAAAAGATCAATTGCAAAATGTTGCTAAACCTTGTGATGTAGAAAAGAAGCATGTATCCACCTCTTATGATGATTTATTAGATATGCCATGCTCTTCACATATAGATGCTTGTTCTACCTCTATGTCTTGTATGACTAACATTTTGAAGGAGAACAATGAGCTCAAAAATGAAGTGAAGAAATTGAGAAATAAGTTAGAGAGGTGCTACAACTCAAAAGTCACCTTTGAGCACATATTGAAGACTCAAAGAATCTATGGTGACAAGTGTGGCCTTGGCTTCGAGAAGAAGATGACAAAGGGCGAAAGAAAGAGAGAAAGAAAGATGAAGAAGATTCAACAAAGAAAACTCTCTCACACCATGTGCTACCGGTGTCATAAAGCGGGACACCTTGCAAATGGTTGCCCTAACATTGAGAAGTTCAAGATGATGAAAGAAGAAGAGAAGCTATGGTATATTAAGTGCTTCAAGTGCCGCACTTGGGGTCATCTTACCTCAATGTGCCCAACCAAGCAATTGGTGAAGCAACAAGAGAAGCCTCAACCAAAGCCACAAGTTGAGCAAGAGAAGACACCCTAAGAGAAAATCAAGATCAACCATGAAGATGGTGGTCACTTGATGATAAAGAAGAAGAAAACAAGAAGGGGTGGAAAAGGAAGGCATCCAATGCAAATCCAAGATGCCAAGATGATGAGCAAGAATGAAGATGAGAAGAAAGTCTATGCTCACATCAAATGCTTCAAGTGTGAAAGTATAGGACACTTTGCCTCTAAGTGTCCTACCAAGCTTGAGAAGAAGGCTCAAGCAACCCATGAGAGGCAAGGCAATGAGAAGCACAACATGAGCAAGGAAGAAAAGGCTCAAGCAAAGAGAAAGTGCTACTCATGCCGGGAAAGGGGACACATGGCACATTCATGTCCCCTAGGTGATGTTTCTAAGCCTATTTCAATTGTTAATAATAATGTGCTTAGAAAGGATGGTGATGGTACCTCTATGGTTGCTATTGCAAAACATCCCGCTATTCATACTAAGGCTACGCCTAAGTATGTTGCACCTAACTTGAGAGGACCCAAACTTGTTTGGGTACCATCAAAAAGTGGATGATTGTGTGTAGGTACCATCGGCATTGGAGGCTTGGTTCAATTGATATTCATCTTGTTGATCACAAGTTGAGCCAAGTATTGCTAAGTGATGATCACTATCCCAATGCCATGACAAATTAAGCGAAGTCCAAATACTATCAACAATACAAGTGCAAAACTCAAGTTGTTGGTGAATTATTGGATATAATTGATGGCTTGCAAATATTTGAGTGAAAGCTTGCTAGTTGGATGATCATGAGCTAACCAAGGTATATCTTTTGTTGATCATTTCATTTGGGTGCATATGAGTTGATTGAATTGGATATAAGTATGCAATGTTGCTTGCTATAAGTTCATTGAATGGATAATTGATTAGTAATCAAGTTTGGATTGATTTGTGTTGGAGAAATTCATGAGATGAATTTTAGTAAGTGGTTTGAATAGATATATGTCTTATGAAAGTATTCAAACAAGTTGGTTTCAAGTTTGATTCATACTTGATGAAGCATAGCTCAAGTGATTGAAATCTGTCCATTATTAAAAATCTGAGCTAGCTGTGATTATAGCCATGTTTAAGTGATCAAAACCAATTGGGTTAGCATGAAAATTGGTGTACATGCTCTAGACATATGGTATAATATGCTGTAGAAATTTCATGAGAATTGGATAAGAAATGCTTCGGTTTTAGAGTAGTTCTTGTCAACATAAGTGCAGCAGTTTTCAGCATGTAGCAGTGGTGGAAGAATTGAAATCTGGTAGCAATCTAGAAGTCAAATGAAGCTCAAATTTTTATAGCTGCTAGAAAATTTAGTAATGCACATCTCCACCAAATTTCATGGTATTTGGATTTGTACTTTGGGAGATATGCTTATTTCTTTGGAGAGTACAAAATCTGCTAGAAAAGTGACAAATATTGGATTGATCTAGAGTCACTTTGATTGAAAGGTCCTCAAGTTGGAAACATGTCTATAAGTGTTTGAGGTACCTAAGTTTGGTCTTGATATAATCTAGAAGCATGACAAGTAAAGAGTACAAGGCCATTTGATTGTGGAGTGTATTTTGCACACTTTTAGTACTCAAGATAAAGATCAAGATCAAACTCAAGTTGGAGTTGAAGTTTAAGTTCTAGTGACTATTGGAAATCATTTGGTAGAAAGAAAAGAACTTAAACAAGAAGAAAGAAAATGACTTAAAGAAGGAATCAAGGTTACTCATCAAGTTAAGTCCATCACTTGGATCAATCAATCAAGTTATTTCAAGTGAGTGTCAACAATGGTTCTTGGAGAGAGGTCACTTCTCCCTAGTGTAGGGGCTTGCCGCCTATGAGTAGGTAAACCAAGTGTGGTACTTGGAAGGCTAACATGGAAGTGGTGATCCGAGGGACATTTAAGATGCTTAGTTGAAGCAATCAAAAGGATTGATCAAGAAAAGCAAGCAACACCCAAAAGAGAGCTAGTCATGATATTTCAAGTGGTATTCTCATATTGATGCTCTCATGCAAGCTAAGATCAAAAGATGAAGCAAGTCAACCACAACAAGAAAGTGCACTTGATCATAAGTGGTATTCATTTCATATGGGTGAAGAATGAAATTCAACATGGTATCTATTGGTCTTCACCAAGCTTATAATTGGACTTCGTATTGCTATTGGAGTAATGAATTGGAATCTATGTGACTATCCTCTACTCCAACATAGCAAAGGTATCATTGTAATGTGCATGATCATTTCATCCCTTACTAGTATGCGGTTAGTGCATATAGTACATGCTTCATAGGATCATGCATAACAAATGAAATGATTAAATTCATAGCCTACCACTATTGCTTGAATGATTACTTGATCTAGTGGTTAGTACATGAATTTGTTCATGAGCTAGTGAACCCAAGTACTTGACTTAATTTGTCTTGCTAACAAGTGACAAGTACAACATTGACAAGATAACCCTTAAAAGAGGTGTGAAGAAGCTTGTCATTGGTTCAAACCGGACTTGGATGCTTAGGCAAATCAATTTAGTTCAAGTCAACTTAAAAGCTCATGATAATGATAAGAGTACAAGCACAAGACAACAATGCAAATGGATATCTAGTTTATATATTTCAAGTGGTATCTAGACTCAAGTAGTTCATCATGATTTCACAAATAATGTCTAGATCAACTCACAAGTGATATCCTATAAGTGGTACTCATGAAGATAGCAAATGTTCAAGAAATGGTCTTTATTGATAAATCAAATAAGTGGTTCCATACTAGAAGATTCTTTCAAATGGTATTCACTTCCTACAAGTGGTATCTATACATAGTATCAATCATGCAAGATGATGGTTCCACAAGTGATCCTCAACTTTAAGTGATCATCAAATGAAGAATGCATCCCTCAACTACAAGAGTTCAAGTGTATCAAATGGATGACCCATGCATAGAATGATAAGATACATGTAATACAAGTTACAAGTTCTAAATGGTATCTACTTGTGGTGTCATTCCGATATTCAAGTAATGTCCATAAAAAATGCAAGTCTCAACCATCTACCCCAAAGAGTATACCTTTGCATCAATAAGAAGCATACCTTTTATGGAAATTGATGACAAAGGGGGAGAGATTATACAAAGATATGAAAGCTTGATTGAATGGGGGAGAAATTGGACATGGAGAGATGAGATATAAAAGAAATAGAGGTTGGACATAGACAAAGAGGGAGCAACATTGAAGAAAAGAGATGGATCAAAATTCTTGGACAAGAGAAGCACACAAGTAGGGGGAGCAAGCTCATAAACTTTGATTGATTGCATTTGATATGTGCATAATCATGCGCTTGCTTGCATTGCATAAGTTTTCAAATTTAATATGCATGCTTGTGTGGTGTATGCTAGTTATAGAACTTGAATGATGATTTGATAACTAGCATGCATAGGATGATAGCTAGACACTTGGTATATTCTTTAAGTAATGCTAGTACCTTGCTTCTAATGTTGATCTCATGAGGTATCTAGTGCTTTTATGTCCAAGTGATATCTAGCTAACCATGGTGCTAAGGATGAACTTAAAGGTGCAACTCCGATTGGTATCACACTTCAAAGGTTTATTCTATACACTTTAGCATCATTCGGTAGTAATTACTCTCCCACATTTTCAATCTATGCATATGTGCAAGCTTCAAATTAAATACACTAGCACATATGTAGGGGGAGCTAATACTACCATTTCGGGTTTGTGGTACTTGTCCAAAATCATTTTCACATGGTAAAATTGCTTGGGCAAGCAACATGAATCCAAAAGAGCTTAATTTCCATATCTTTGTAGAGTTGTCATCAATTACCAAAAAGGGGGAGATTGAAAGGTCCTTGTTGGTTTTGGTAATTGAGTGACAACCTAGGTGGACTAATTGTGTTTATGTGAGATACACAGGTGATTAGTCCACAGGTACATGTGTATGATCAACATATGCCATGGAGGTGAAAATGGCTTGGAGATGTTGCAAAGCTCACACATATGATGATGAAGGAGCTTATTGCACATGAGACATGATATTGAGTCATGTGATCAAGGTGGAGAAGATCAAGACAAGACTTGGCTTGATGGACCGGTTGCAAGCGTGAAGGGCAAGTCAAAGGCTTTGGAGTGATGGACCGCGTGGCGGTAAAGCTTGAGCAAGACTTGGCGCCGATGGACGATAGCAACGGTGAAGAGCAAGTAGAGTCAAGATCGATGAACCAATATGATCATGTGATGATATGAAGTGGATCATATCATTGTTGATCGTGTTGGTGCATGTGTTGCATCGACATTGAAGGAGATGGAATGGAATGCGCAAGGCAAAGGTATAACCTAGGGCATTTTATTTCACCGGTCATAGGTGTGTAGAGAAGTTTATGACCGGGTTTAGGATAGATGGCCGTACTATCAAGAGGGGCAAACTTGTTTGCATATCGGTCATCTAGTGCCACTCGAGTGATCTAACTTTGCATTGTCGCTAGGATCGAGTGGCGTGGCAAGTTGAGTGGCTAACATCCTTTGGGAAATGATTGTGAAAATGCTAACACACATACACATGGTGGTGTACACTTGGTGGTGTTGGCACATTTACAAAGGAGGTGGTGTTTGCAGGGGTAAGATGGGTTTGCAAGCTCGGCGGGATTTGGCGCTTTCGGGAAAATAGAATGCCTATTTTCTATTGCACCGGATGCAAGTTCTTGTGGTTAGCACATTGGAGCAAGGGTGATGAAGTTAGAAGTGAAAACGAGTTAGTCGCGAAGATGCTGGCGTCGGTCAACTGACCGGACGCTGGATCTGAATGCACCGGACGCTGGCAGGCTACGTCCGGTCAGGCTGACGTACGATGACGCAGAAGCTGGAGTGTGACCGGACGCTGGCTGCGTCCGATCAAGTGTGACCGGACGCGTCCAGTCGAGGTCGGTACCTTACTAGAAACGACTGGACGCTGGGGGTTCAGTGTCCGGTCAGTTGAAAGCTGCTGCGTCCGGTCAAGTCAAGTGACCGTTGGAATCAGGACACGTGGCCGTCTGCGGGCGACCGGACGCTGAGGTCCAGCGTCCGGTCAACACGATCAGAGCGTCCGGTTGGCTCGACCGTTGCCCAGTGAAGGGGTAATGGCTAGTTTAGCCCTTGGGGCTATAAATAGAAGTGGCCCTCGGCCATGGCTGGTGTTGAGCACCTCAAGGGACTTAGTGTCCATGCTTGTGAGTGCTTGGGAGCCCTCCATCACACACATACTTGATAGCGATCATTCGATTGTGTGAGTGAGTGATTCTAGTGTGATTGCATCGTGAGGTTGCATCAAGTGGCACTAGGTGGTCGTGTTGCAAGCCGGTGGTGCTTGTTACTCTTGGAGGTTGCCACCTCCTAGATGGCTTGGTGGTGGTCTTCGTCGAAGCCCGCAAGAAGCTTGTGCGGCGCTCCGAAGAAGTGCTTGTGAGGGGTACTTGTGCTCGCCCCGTGGGAGTTGCGAAGAGCAACTTTAGTAAAGCGTGTCATTGAGCTGCCCTCACTCAAGGGGTAGGTTCTTGTGGTGCCCGACGTGCGGGCTTAGTGGGTGATGCTAATTAGCCGTCGAACCACCAAGTGAGCGGTCGACACAACGGGGACTAGCGTGTTGGCAAACACGTGAACCTCAGGAGAAAAATCATCGTGTCAACCTTGTTCTTCCTGTTGGTTTGCATCCCCATTACACAAGCTTGCAATTACTTATATATATATCTTAAGCTTGTGTAGTTGCTCTTGTAATTAGATAGCTTGTGTAGCTAGCTAATTACCTTCTTGCTTGTGTAGCATAGAAGTAGCTCCCTTACGTGGCTAATTTGGTTTTAGTAACCTTGTTAGTCACATTGCTTAGTTTGTGTAGCTAAGTATTTGCGCTCTCTAATTAGGCGTTGGTTGCCTTGTTATTGAGCATTGCTAGTGAGCTTAGTTAGCTTTGTGCTTTTGCTTACTAGTATGTGTAGGAGCTCCCTTGTTACTTAAAGTACTAGTGGCATAGGTTTGTGTGACCTTGCTCCTAGAATTGTTTAGGAGAGCTCTAGCTAGCCCGGCACCTTAGTTGCTTTATTAGTATCTTTGCAAGGTGCTAGTGAACATATATAGAGGGGTGAAGTCTTGGCTAGACCGATTGTTTTAATTCCGCATTTATATCGGTTAGCCGATGTGATTAATTTTAGAAAAGACTATTCACCCCCCCTCTAGTCCGCCATCTCGACCTTACAGTCCTAGGGCCGTTCGATTGGCCCCGGGGGCTCGGCGCCTCCGTACGGTGGGATCCCATTCGGAGAACTCCCTGCTGGTCTTGGACACGACTTAGGGCATCCTGAGCGATCGCTTGCTCGGGCCTTGGCCATGTACGGGCTCGCCCATAGCTGTCCCTAACTCTGTTGTCCTGGGGCGACTGTTGAAACCTTTGGGGGCCCAGCCTTCGAACCCCTGGACCGTAACGGGCTCGGTGCCCTTTTTGTCATGTTTTTCCAAAACCCCGAGTGCGAGCTTGGGTGGCTTGCTTTCGTTTTGGGTGAAGAAAGAGCCCCCGAGCCTTCACGCGGAGCGAGAGGGCGATCAGGAGTTCCTCTGGTTCTTTAAGCGACCCTCGCGCATCCTTTTTGTTCGGAAGGATGGGTTGTTTGCCGAGCCCCCTCGAGTGCGAGCCTAGGTCGCTGGGTCTCGACAAGGTTTGTAGGGAGAGCCCCCTAGCCTCCGCACGGAGTGAGAGGTCGGTTAGGAGTTCCCCTGGCTTTTAAGGCACCTTCGCGCATCCTTTTCGCTTGGAAGGAGGGGTTGTTTACCGAGCCCCTTCGAGTGCGAGCCTAGGTCGCTGGGTCTCGGCATGGTTTGCAGGGGGAGCCCCTGAGCCTCCGCACGGAGCGAGAGGTCGGTCAGGAGTTCCCCTGGCTTTTTATGCGACCCTCGCGCATCCTTTTCGCTTGGACAGAGGGGTGTGTTTGCCGAGCCCCCTCGAGTGCGAGCCTAGGTCATTGGGTCTCGGCAAGGTTTGCAGGGAGAGCCCCCAAGCCTCCGCATAGAGCGAGAGGTCGGTCAGGAGTTCCCCGGGCTTTTTACGTGACCCTCGCGCATCCTTTTCGCTCGGAAGGAGGGGTGGAATATGTCAGGCTACCCTCGGTGGGCGCGAGCGGTGACACTTCTGGTGAGCTGCTATCGGGTTAGTCCAAGTGGAGGCCCGTGCCCCATTCGATAGGGGTCGGCTAGTGGTCCAGAGATGTAACACCTCGGGTGTTTAAAATACTAAAACCTGACATGTCATCATATGCATTGCAAAGCATTTGGCATTCGGTGAAAACTTTGAGATGCGTACACTAAAACAAGTTTATATTCATGTGGTATGTGTTGAATTGTATTGTTTGACTTAAATTCAAAGTTTGTTTGGATTTTTGAATTTTTCGAGAAAACCCCGCTTTTCAACATTTAAATCCTACCCTGAAAATCCATTTCAAAATCTAAGCATAATTTGAGGTTGATCCCAAAAGCAAAAGTGTAGAGCTTGGCAAGTTATACAAAGTTTGTTTTTGGAGTTTTTCAAGTTGTTTAGAAAAATTTTGAGTAATTCAAAAAGGCGTAATTCGTTAAATTTCCCTATTCAAATTCAAAAGTTCATTTCAAAATCTAGACCGAATTAGGAGATGGTTATAGAAGCAAAGTTGTAGAACTTTTGATTTTGAACAACTTTTGTTTTTGGAGATTTTTGAGTTGTTATGAAAATTTGAGAGTAATTTGTGAATTTTGGCGAATGGCAAACTTGTAATTACTGTGAACAGTGTCCACCGTCGAGACTACACCGCCGCGACCTTCTTCTTCTGCGTTCTCCAGCGCGCCGTGGCCATCCTTGGCGTCAGCGCTAGCATGGAAACGGCTCGTCGTGGCTTCCTTGAGCTTCGAAGTCGCGTTATAAGAACCGAGACGCCATCGCCGCTGCTTTTCTTCCTCCTCTCGCTTTTCCCGTGGCCACCACCGCAGCCTCCGAGCTCTCGCCGTCGACTTAGCACCGCTGCTGCCGTCTCGGCAAAGCCTCGCCCTAGCCGCCTTAACCTTGCGCGTCCAACCGACCCACCAATTCGGTTTATCTCCACCGGAAACTCGTTGTCCACGTCTTTCTTCTTCGTGGCAAGAACTCCTCCGCCGAAGCGCGATTCGCCGCGCCGAGCTCTACTGGTGCATCTTCATCCCCGGTTTTGGCCGATTCTGCTTTTGTCTCGATCTTCAGTAGTACTTAATCCATAGTCGGTTGCTCATTTTGATCATCGTAGTCGCCGGTACACCATCGCCGACGACGCTTTTGTTCGTCGTGGTCACCGTGATCGTTGTCACGCCTCTCTTGCTTCTTCCGACCTCGCCCTTGCTTCAACGCTTTGGGGTGAGCCTCGGGTGCTTCTGAATCCCTTGTTTGAGCTCTACCGGTGCGTACACCGCGGCGTGAAGGCTGCTTGCACCACCGTGTCCGCCATGGTCGACGACGAGCTAGTATAGGGTCGTAATCGCGGTCTTGATAGGGACGCCAATCGATGCGCCTAGACTTGGTGATCATTTTGGTACATTGGTCGTCACCGGTGATCTCACACCGTCGGCGAGAAATCGCCTGGTCGAGCCATCACGCCGTGGTCAACGTCGGAGGTTAGGGATGACAGTGGGGTCGGGTTGTCGCGACTTAGCGCTCAAATGGATTTTTCTATTTTCGATTTGAATGAATAGTGTCTATTTTTTGTTATTTTTGTGTAGATTTATTTAGAGCTCCAAAATTATGAAAATTTTGTGTGACTTCTCTGTGATGTATAGTATTTAAGAAAAATATAAAATAATGTTTTTCAGTAATTTTTGAATGTGATAAAATTGCTCAATTTATTAATAAATGGATTTCCATGATTTTTCTAGGCTTATTTATTTATCCAAAATTATGAAATTTGTTTTGCCACTTAGTTATCATGTAATGAACATTTACAAAAATTTTGAGCTCAATTGGAATAAGTTGATTTATTTCATAATTTTGAATTAAATAATTAATTCATAAAAGCAAATAGTAACCTTTAATGATTTAGGTTTTGTTTGAAATTTTGATTGCGTGATGACCTTGGATCATTAGTTGATAATGATCCTTGGCAATTGATTGGGTGTTGCGAAAAAAAAGGTTTGACTAGTTTGACTTGCAAATCAGCATCATCGAAGGAAAGTTGTATTCAAATTATTAATTTTTCATCCATCATCGAGCATCATGTTTCAGTATTCTACATCATGTTAAACATGGCATTGTTATTACGTGTAGTAAACGAAGGTGAACACATGGTAGTTAATCAAGTGGTTGAGGAGGTTAGTTAATCCGTCTGCTGAGGTCGGACCAATACTTGTGAAACGTCGCAGAGTCGGACTTTTTCCGTCAACGAAAGGCAAGCTCCTGATGCATACAACCCTACCTTGTGTTTTACAAATTAATTTTGCTTTTGCTTTCCATTATTGCATTAAGTGATTAGGAGTTAAGTAAGAGCCTAATTGGTGCATTACCATCCTTGTTATTCCATATTTACCATATTACCCGCTTTTAAACTCGTATATGCCTAGTTTTGCTTAGCTATGCGTAGAACGATGAAAGTCGGGTGATTACCTACCACCTGCAAGTTTTAAATGGAACATTGGTTAATTATGTTAGCATGTGATATGGGAATGTGGAGTAATAAATCTAGATCGAGCGGACTCGGTGTGTGTGAGCCACAAGACATGGAGGTCTTGTGAGCGGGTTCTTTCCGCCTGTGTCGATTAAGGCACGTTTGTTGTTGAATTGCATGAGGTGAGAATTTGTAGTACTAACCACATACTCAAGAAGCCTGAACTTGGCGATTCTATTACGAGAATGGCTACTCACAAGACCGGGGTGGAGAGATGGCGGAATAGCATGTACCCACGTGGCTATGGGCCGGATTGGTGGGGTCTTGTATTCTCGGTGGCGCTGGACCCGTTCTTGTTTCAGAGGGATCCGAGGGTAGGTTGGTATATGTAGGTCGGGGACCTGCATATGTCGTGTGGTCTGGAATTCCCAAATGGGTTTATAATCGGTTCAATCGTCGCGTTGCTCCTCGGTTATGGAGACTCAACTCACTGTTTTATCATCGTAGTATTAATAACTGGAACTTGAGAATGGTTGATGAAGGTGTTGGATATGAAGTTTCATGATCTCATTACGGATCGTGTCATCTTTGTATATGATTTTATGAAGTTTAAATTGTTGAAATAAAGAATTTTGTTAAAGAGCTTTTACGCAAAAATAACTTTGATTATTGCTAAAACCATACCTTGAATCCTCGAGCCTCGCATTCTTGAGTTATCAGCCTTATTTCGGTTAAGTCTTGTTGAGTACTTTTGTACTCGTGGTTCGCTGACCCTTGTTGCGAGTGAGTCTCATGAGCGATCTCTGTTGTGGATCATGCCGCATGACAATTGTACCTTGTGATGACGATGAGAAGTAATTGTGTGGCCCTAAGGTGGCACCTCATTGTGTGTTTTGTATTATATTATAATGCCGCTCCACTACTTTGGTTTGTATTAATATCGAACTTAGTTGTATGGTTTGAAACAAATGGTTTATAAACTATGTTATTGTAAGTCTTCCGCTACTTTTACTCTGATGTATCTATTTGAATAAACTGTTGTAATACTGCAATGACTCTGTAATGTGATCTTGCTCAGAAATCATGGATGATTCGGGGTTCCCCGAGGACACCCGACAGTCTTCTTAAATTACCAGGAACATATGCATAGATGTCAAAGGTCGTTGGACAGTGATAGGTGCATATGGGCCCTATAATTTAGGAGGTTCTGCCACAGAATGGTATCAGAGCGATCGTTACAAAGTTTTTGTGGTATTGGTTTACAAAAACTTCAAAATGATTTGGGATGACTAAATTTAATTTGATTAATTTGGTCCAAATTGCTTTTGACTTGTCTTATTTCTTTCTCACCATTTCGTATTTAATTAAAAGGGTCTTGTGTGGTGGAGTAGTAATCTTACTATGCCCTATATAAAAAAAATAAAAATAAATGTTGTTTATGTGCATTATAAACTTTGATGTTTTTGTTCGTAAGAACAATTCATGCATCATTATTAATTCACTCGTTACTTCCTTCACCTCTTAGTCCGGAGTTGAGTAGTGAGACTGGTTTGAGTAATGTAATCCATCATAGCTGCTCTTTAGACTTTGATCAAATGGTCTTACTTGGATTAAATTGGTTTCCTCACAAGATGGCTCGTGCCAAGATGACGCCTCCGTAAGTCCTCTCGACCCAAAGGAGTTCCTCGTCACCAACTTGCCCCCTAGAAACGATGGTGCTAGTAGTAGCAGCTTCTAGGCCCGATCCCCAAAGGAGATACAGAGGAATTTCTCTGCAGAATTAGCACAAGCTACTAGAGATAGGGCTTTGGATGCTATCTGGTGGGAGAATTACAGGATCAATTGAGGCGTCTCACCACCGCATTACATAGGAACTACTGAAAGCATGTTAGTTCGTCTACGGTGGAGGGACGAAATGAGGCTTGGCATAGGGAAAATGTAGCTAGAGCTAGAACTCATGAGCTAGAATTCTATGTAGAAGATTTAGAGGAACATAATACCTATCTACATGAGGAAGTTCATAGGCTTAGCAATCTACTAAACCCGAATCATGAGCCTCAAGCCGATGCCATGGACCCCGGTGTCATCCTTGCCGATGATAACGAATCGAAAGAGGAAGAAGAAGATCCTGAAGAATTAGTAATGATCAATGAAAGTGATGATGAAGGCGGTAATAATTCCGGAATGGATACCGAGCCCAAGTTTGAAGTAATCACTTTAAAAAGAGTAGAGTTGTATAATAGTTAATTATGGTTAAGCTATGTATCTTGTTTTGGTACATATAGGGTCTGGTGTTTATAGTAATAAACCCTATGTTATGTGTCCGAGTAAGTCACAGCAATTCAATAAAGGCTTGTGAATAAAGTTTGGTTTGTTATGAGCAGATCAAGCGCGTCAGACGCGGGATCGCATATTCTTGGTACTTCACAAGATGATGATGATATCCCCAACCCGCCACCGATGCCGACCAATCTGGCTGATGCTATCGCTGCATTAGTCAATGTGACTGTGGAAAATTCTCGTTTGCTTCATGAGATGGCTCAAAGTAATTAGAATCAGATGCATGGAAACCGTGGCCGCAATCATAACAGGCATGAGGCTACCTATGTGGATTTCACGGATACAAAACCCCGGTGTTCACCAAGGCAGATGAACCACTAGAGGCTGATGACTGGCTTAGGACCATGGAGCAGAAATTTGATCTTATTCATTGCCACGAGTTTCAAAACCGGTGTTTGCCGCTTGAAAACTTAGAGGTGCTGCTGGTGCTTAGTATGCAAATCTGATGGCCATGCAACCCGCAGGCGTTCTGTTAACTTGGAGAGAATTTCGCACTGCTTTCGAGCCCATTATATCCCGGAAGGAGTGATGGCTATGAAGCTGGATGAATTCCTTGCTTTGAGGCAAGGGGATCAAACGGTTATGCAAAGATGTGGGAAGATTCAATCATCTGTCGCAATATGCATCCTCAACATGTCAATACGGATGCCAAGAAAAGAAATAGTTCATGAGAGGTCTGAATACCAAATCTGCAGATAATGATGACAAATGTACTAATATCACTTATCATGAGGCAAGAAATATTGCAATTGCTTCGGAGGCAAAGTATCGGCTGACATAAGGAGCTCAAGAAGAAAAAGAATGTGCTTGCATCTGGACCTTTTGGTGGAAACCAAAAGAGGCAGAGAGTGATTTATCATCCAATAAACCATTATCGTCCTCCTTATCGTCCGCCGCAGCCCCAAGCCGTGGCAAAAGTCAAATGTCCGTCCCGCTATAACCTATCCGAACTCACAGTCAACCAATGCTCTTGGTGGTAATGCTCCAACATCACAGAGGTCACAACTACCGTGTTACAATTGTGGAAGGACTGGTCATTTCTCTCGTGGAATGTCCATATCCTAGGCGAGCTAATCAAAATTATCGAAGACCCCCGCCAATCAACAACGAGGGTCGGGGCACCAAATAAGAACCACAATCGTAATGCTCGGAAGGGCAAAGATGAGAGGAAAGACAGACGGGTGTTCTATATTCAAGCCGGAGAAATTCCCGGAGGGGAGCCAATGATGATGGGTATGTTTCGCTGCCAATCACCCTGCAGCTTATACTTTTTGATTCTCAAGCGCATCGCATTCATTCATCAATAGAACATTTGTCGTGAAGTATGAAATTTCAATTGGGGCAACAAAGGAAAGTTTCTTTGTACAGTCGCCCGGGGGACGTCTATGTACTAAGGAAATGGTGTACCAGGTACCCGTAAACCTAGGTGGGCATATTTTTCCCACTACCATGATTATCCTTAAGGATCAGGATATAGATGTAATCTTGGGAATGAATTGGATGTATTAGCATAAGGCTGTTATAGATGCTTTGAATAGGACTTTAAGAGTAAGTTTGCCTGATAGTAATTCTCAACTTCTCATCCAACTTCCAACCTTAAGAAGATCAAAGGTAGTTTGTGCAACTCGTCAAAAGAGATTAGAGATATCCCCGGTAGTATGTGAATTTCTGATGTGTTTCACGAGGATTTACCCGGTCTACCACCGATAGGGATGTACAGTTTTAACATAGAGTTACAACTCGAACAGCTCCGATTTCTCGGAGAGCTTATAGAATGCCACCTAAGGAATTGGCCGAGTTGAAGGCTCGATTATAGGAATTAATTGAGAGGGGTTTATCCAACCTAGTTCCTCACCTTGGGGATGTCCGCAATTTTTGTGAAAAAGAAAGATGAGACCACGAGGTTATGTGTTGACTATCGTCTGCTTGAATGAAGTGACCATCAAGAATAAGTATCCATTACCTCGGATAGATTTGCTTTTTGATTAGTTGGCCGAGCCAAAGTTTTCTCAAAGATAGATTTGAGATCGGGGTATCACCAAATTAAGATAAAGCTCCCAAGATATTCCCAAAACGGCATTTACCACAAGATACGAATTATATGAATACTTGGTGATGTCTTTTGGTTTGACAAATGCTCCCGCTCATTTCATGTATCTGATGAACTCGGTATTCATGCCTGAGCTAGACAAGTTTGTAGTGGTATTTATAGATGATATACTAGTATATTCCAAGAATAAGATAGAACATGCGTAACACCTCGTAATTGTTCGACTCGCTTGAGAGAACATCAATTGTATGCTAAGTTCAAGCAAGTGTGATTTTTGGCTTAAGAAAGTGCAATTTCTTGGACATGTCTTGTCACCAAAGGAGTTGCAGCTTGATCCCGACAAAGTGAGGATGTGCTTGATTGGAAACCGCCAACCACAGTTCATCAAGTTTAGAGTTTTCTTGGATTGGCGGGATATTACCGTCGGTTTATTCCGAATTCTCTAAAGTATCAAAACCTATAACTGAATTGTTGAAGAACCAAGTCAAGTTTGTCTGGTCATCGATTGTGAAGAGGCTTTCTAGACTTTAAAAAGAGTCATGACTCTTCGCACAGTGTTAGCTCAACTCGATATCGAGAAGCCATTTGATGTTTATTGTGATGCTTCGGTATTGGTATTGGATGTGTGTTGATACAAGAAGGCCGAGTCATTGCCTATGCGTCCGAGCAACTTAAGCAACATGAAGAACACTATCCTACTCATGATTTGGAGTTAGCAATATGGTTCATGCTCACGAAGATTTGGCGGCATTACACCTTGGTAATATGTGCCATATATATCTGATCACAAGAGCTTAAAATATATCTTTACTCACCAGAGAGTTGAACATGCGACAAAGAAGATGGTTAGAACTAATTAAGGATTATGATTTGGAAGTACATTATCACCCTGGTAAAGCAAATGTAGTTGCAGATGCTCTCAGTCGAAAAAGCTATTGCAATTGTCTGACAGTAAGAACAATGGGTTTGACTTTATGTCAAGAGATGGAGAAGCTAAATGTAGAAGTAATTCAACAAGGTAGTTTGACCAACATAATTGTTGAAGCCACTATTCGAGATCAAGTTATTGCTGCTCAGAAGGAAAACAAGGGTGTAGCCCATATCAAGGAAAGAGTCAGGGATGGAAAGGCGGAATGTTTCAGTATAGATAATGAAGGTGTGCTATGGTTCAAGGATCGTTTGGTAGTACCAAAAGTTCCTGAGTTGCGGCAATCAATTCTTGAAGAAGCACATGCTACTAGGTTATCTATCCATCCGGGAAACAACAAGATGTATCATGACTTAAAACAAAGGTTTTGGTGGACAAAAATGAAGATAGAAATTGCGAGATATATAGCAGAGTGTGATACTTGTCAGAAGGTGAAAGCTATACATTTGAGGTCTGCTGGAGAACTACAACCATTACCTATTCCAGCTTGGAAGTGGGAGGACATAAGTATGGACTTTATTGTTGGCCTACCCAAGACAGCAAAGGGATTTGACTCAATATGGGTTATTGTAGATCGACTCACTAAGTCAGCATATTTTCTTCCTGTCAAGACTATATATCCCACTGTCCAATACGCCAAGATATATTTAGCAAGAATTATGAGTCTCCATGGAATACCAAAGACCATAGTGTCCGATCGGGGTACACAGTTTGTCTCCAGTTTTTGGAAACAATTGCATTCTTCCTTGGATACCAAGCTCTCAGATAGTACAAACTTATCATCCGCAGATGATGGATGTGATCGAAAGAGTCAATCAAGTGCTTGAAGATATGTTAAGGTGTTGTGTCTTTAATTATTCCAACAAGTGGGATGAATGCTTACCTTTGGCTGAGTTCTCATATAACAATAGTTATCGAGAAAGCATTAGAATGGCTCCATTTGAAGCACTCTATGGTCGTAGGTGCGTAACATCACTGAGTTGGTCGGAGCTCGAGAAAGAAGATTCTTTGGAGTTGACCTTGTGAAAGAAACGGAAGACAAGGTTAGGCAAATACTGAGTAATTTGAAAATAGCTCAGATCCCACCAAAAAGAGTTATCTGCGGATAGACGAGCGGAGACTATTGGTGTTTAACAAAGGAGATTTTGTATATCTGAAAGTATCACCAATGAAGGGAGTTAACCGTTTTGGTGTTAAAGGCAAGTTGGCACCTCGATATATTGGACCATTTCAAATTTTGGAGAGATATGGAAAAGTGGCCTATCGCTTGAAATTACCGAACATTTATCAAATTTGTACATGATGTGTTCCATGTGTCTCAGATTGAAGAAGTGTCTCCGAGTGCTGAGCATAATGTTGAAGTTGAAGGAGTGGAACTTGAACCAGATCGACTTATTCGTAATATCCTATCCGAGTGTTGGATCGGAAAGATCGTGTTACTCGGAGGAGAACAATAAAGTTCTACAAGATACAATGGAATCAACATTTAGAAGAGGAAGCTACACAGAATCGAGAATATTACTTGTTAGAAAAAGTTTCCGAGTTTCTAGCGTCAATATAGAATAGAATAATGTTAGTTGAGCTCGGTTACTACAAATTGTGTTTTGTAAAAGAACCTCGGTTGTTTTATGGAAAAGTTCGGATGTTTTTGGATTGACGCATTTCCTTTTCCATTACTTAATGTATGGCTTTGAATCTCAAAGCGAGATTTCTTTTAGGGGAAGGATTGTAACACCTCGGGTGTTTAAAATACTAAAACGACATGTCATCATATGCATTGCAAAGCATTTGGCATTCGGTGAAAACTTTGAGATGCATACACTAAAACAAGTTTATATTCATGTGGTATGTGTTGAATTGTATTGTTTGACTTAAATTCAAAGTTTGTTTGGATTTTGAATTTTTCGAGAAAAACCCGCTTTTCAAAGATTTAAATCCTACCCTCGAAAATCCATTTCAAAATCTAAGCATAATTTGGGGTTGATCCCAAAAGCAAAAGTGTAGAGCTTAGCAAGTTATACAAAGATTGTTTTTGGAGTTTTTCATGTTGTTTAGAAAATTTTGAGTAATTCAAAAGGCGTAATTAGATTAAATTTCCCTATTCAAATTCAAAAAGTTCATTTCAAAATCTAGACCAAATTAGGAGATGGTTATAGAAGTAAAGTTGTAGAACTTTTGATTTTGAACAACTTTTGTTTTTGGAGATTTTTGAGTTGTTATGAAAATTTAAGAGTAATTTGTGAATTTTGGCGAATGGCAAACTTGTAATT